>VZTJ01006424.1:3724639-3772489 GCA_013397795.1 Orthonyx spaldingii | reverse complement strand
GCCCGCGAGCCGCGGCCGGGCCGGCGGGGCGCGCTCCCGAGGCGCGCTCCCGGCGCTCAGCGAGCCGGGCTCCGAGCCCGCCTGGGCAGCGGGGGGCTCCGAGCCCGCCTGGGCAGCGGGGGGAAGCTGGCCCGGTTAGGTTCGCTGTGCCAGCGCAATATTCCCGCTGGGAGCCCGGCACGCAGGGCAGTCGGGCAGCACAGGGGCACTGATGTGCGGTGAAACGCGCTGTCGAGTGCTCGTCTCCTTGCGTGCCCCCAGAGGAGGTGGTGATGCTGCCAGCCCGTGTGTGGCTGTGTGTGGCAGCAGCGGACGGCTCTGGCTGAGGATGGAGATGGGGCTGGCAGGATGAGAGGGGAGATCGGAAAAATGCCGCCCCTGATTGGACAGCCCCGCTTGTGTGTTCTGCGTGACGCTTTGCAACAAGCTTGGCTTGATGTGGCACAGGGACTCCCTTCTTGCAGCTAGTAGAGAGCCAGTTATGGGGGTGGAAATCCCTCGGGGCACAGAAACAGGGGGAGATCTTGCAGAGTCAGACCTGCTCTCCTTCTCCCTCCTTCAGATAGTTCAGATCCTTTCTGTGGCTCATCTGTCTCCCCATCCTACTCCGTCTATATTCAGCCCCCTACAGAGATCCAGTGAAGGCATGAGGTAACCAATGCAGTGATGCTCATTTGTGGAACACCCTCCCCTTCAACACTAGGAACAACTCTGTGTCCGAGATCAGCAGTTCTGAGATGCTCAAGTTCTAAATGCTGCATGAGAGGATGGAAAAGAATTAAGATAGAATATTGTGCTTTTGAATCTGTTCCAGAAATGCAGTAGGATTCCTTGAGCAGCAGCTGCCTAGGAGATTTCTTCAGAAATAAAACAGCATGGGTTTGGGATGCTGTGAGATGTATGGAGTACGTGGACTGGGGTTTCCAGCAGACCTCTGGCTCTCTTCTCTCATTTTGAGCTGAAATACCTCTCCCTGTTAGACTGTGACTAAAGTTTAAATAGATGCCAGGATGAAGGAAAATAGATTTGTTTTACCTGTTTTAGCACAGCAAGGTTAAAGAGAAGGATGATAATGTCTTTTTTTTTTTTAATGATGTCAGTAATTTTAATTTTCTTGGCTATCCAGGAGGAATTTTAATGGGTCTTTTCTCTGAAGTTCTGCTACATTTTTTGCCTTGCTTGTGGGGGACCAGCTGTAATACTGTCATTATCAAGCCAAGCATTTGATGGGATATAAGAGGCTTGATTTGGAACTAAGGTGAAGGATGCATTATAAAAAGCTGCTCAAGTTTGTATTATGCGCAGAAGCTTTCTGTTTAAAACCTTCATTGAAGATATACAGTATATATTTTTTTCTCTATGTTTTTCTTATACAATGTGATCGCTTTTACAGGGGATAAAGCTGGCAAAGATGAGGAAAATTGGCTGTGCTCTCCTGGTACTCCAAGCTCTTCTGGCGCCTTTGGATCTTGTTCATGGAGCAGAGAAAAATTATCCCATCCTGAACATTGCAGTGATTCTGGGAAGGACCAAGTATATAACAGAGAGAGATATCAGAGCTCTCTGGACCAGGGAAATGTCAGCAGACCTGACTGTTGATATCAATGTAGTGACCCTTCTCGTGAACCAGACTGACCCTAAGAGCATCATAACACATGTTTGTGACTTGATGTCAGGCACCAAGATCCATGGAGTGGTTTTTGGAGATGACACTGATCAGGAGGCAGTAGCTCAGATTTTGGATTTTATTTCATCTCAGACTTCTATTCCAATTCTTGGAATTCATGGCGGGGCCTCCATGATAATGGCAGACAAGGTAGGAACATTTATTAAGAGCTCTTGCTATTCTAATGTACTTCATTGTGTTGGTCTCTATCATGAATAATCGCTAAAAGCAGTTC
The DNA here is from genome assembly GCA_013397795.1 of Orthonyx spaldingii. Taxonomy (NCBI): domain Eukaryota; kingdom Metazoa; phylum Chordata; class Aves; order Passeriformes; family Orthonychidae; genus Orthonyx; species Orthonyx spaldingii. The sequence goes on along the minus strand of VZTJ01006424.1, from coordinate 3,770,588 downwards.
AAAAAATATGCACTTAATTGCCTTTCTGTTCTTATAAAAAGGAAAAAAATATGCGTAATGGTGTCTTTGATGGCTCATCAAATACTCAGAAATATTTTGGGGTTCATGCCTGAAACTCAACCTTCTAACACTACAAAAGCAGCCCTAATGAGATTTTACTCTCCAGCACTTTGAATGATGGTCAGTTAAAAAATTTTAATAGCTAATATGATAAAAAAATGTAAAAAACAACCTCTTAATGGAAGGTTCATAAAATGATTTTGAGGATAAAATGTAAAATTATAAGCAGATGTTCTGTGGTGCTTATAAGAAATAGCAAGCAGAAGACCTGAATGTATTTGAGGACAACAGCAATAATAGGACAATAATAAGCCAGACTTTAGTGATCCACTACAGTCTCTGAATTAAGCAGTCTTGCACACTTGAGCCAACTGCATTCCATAGATTTATTGAATTAGATTTTTGCTAACTGGGTACCTCTACTCTCCTACTGTAGTTCATGAAAATCCAGTAAGGGGTTGTCTGAAATCTGGAGATAATGACAAATAGTTTTATTGGAAAACATGTCTTTATGTAATCTGTTGGGAGACTGGAAGAGCAAAAGTGGCTCATGTCTCAAGTTCCTTAACGTTGTAACAATTTTGAAGAGCTCCTTGCTGGCAGTGCAGCGTTGGTGCTGTGAGGTGATTGCTGTTTCTGAAACAGGCACTGAGAGCGGGGCTGAGCTCTGGTGGGGACTCTGCCTCCCCTGGAAGTCAGAGGAGCCCCCACTGTGGTGTAAGAGAGGAGAGAGAGCTCAAAGAGGGAGTGCCGATGTGGGAAGTCTCTGGTTTGCCAGCACATGAGGATTTTTTATGTTAATTGTAACTTGTTTCCTGATATTTCCATACTTTAGGGTTTCTTATTCAAGGGCTATTATTATTTCTTATGAGTGACTTTTGAGTAGTAAAGGGCACTCTGAACATGTCCGAAAAGGAAGTGATGCGGATACATTATTTTGTGGAGTAAGGAAGAAAAAGAAGCAGGAAAATAACAATGATTAGTTATGACTGAGAAATCAGGTTTGAACTTTTGAAACTTTTTACCTCTGGAAAAGACTCTTTTTCCATTGGGATAACAGATCTGTTTCTCTTGGTATTTTGAATGATCTTCCTTTAGAACTTGTCATACAAAGGGAGGACAGTAGGTGCTCCCTTGTATTTGGGAGCGATATGGCAGAGATTCTGTAACAGTGGTTTGGACATCTTGATTCCTACAGAAAGATCATTACACTCAGTGCTGCTATCTCAAATGCAATTGCAGTGACCAAGTTACAGAGGCAGTTATTTCATGTGCTTTTAAATTACAGTCCAGATTTACTTGTCTTTTTAAAGCTGGGTTTATATGTATTTAGTGCTTTTATTTGATACATATTTCACTTAACTGTCTCTGCCAGTGTAAGAACACTTTAAGATGCCAGCCAGTGCTAACTGGACTGATGAAACACTGGACGAAATCCTTACAGAATCATCTTTGCTCTTGGTAGCAGATGCAGGATGTTACTAATATAGACCTATTTTTGCTTTTATATAAAAGCATCTAGAAAATGAATCAGTCTATTTTTTTTTTGTCTCAGTAAGTTACTACTATTTTCATTGTATGCTAATATTATCATTATTATATCACTGTCTTTGATTTTAGAGGTTATCAAAGTTTTATTAGCAAACTTTTCTGCTGAAATTTAGCTTCTAAGATTTCCATTTGGGAAATCAAAATTGTCTTTTGTGTGTTAAAACAATCTAACAGAACAGTCTTCAGTGGCTTGAATTGGCTGAAGGAATTGTTTGTTCATGTAACTAATATTGCCTTAATTTTTAACCTGACCTTTGCAATGTGCAAGGTCTTGCAACGGGGTTTGGAACATCGCAGTAATGAGACTTGCATGTGTCACTCAATTAACCATTCGTTTAGGAATGAATTCCTGGGAGATGAAGTTGAAATTCACAGTGCAGCCATAAAGGCAGGGGAGATGAAGTCTGAGGGAGAAGGATTGCAAATATGAAATCTTTCAAGTCACTGTCAGGAGTTTAGCTGGAACACACAGGTGCTGGCTGATTTGTGAAGATTATTAAGTCATTCTCCTGTTTTGTCTCATGCATTGAGATGCCTGGCTATGCAAAAGATTCCTGGTCCCACTTCTGCTTGTGGATGTAGTGCTCTGGCACTCTAATAAGCCCATTTCATTTATGTCCTTATCGTATGAGTTCTGTGCCAAGGGTTGTTATGTGATGCTGAAGTGAACTAAACCGAGGGCACGGGAATGAGAACTCATCTATAATGCTCTGTACTGCTGAAGACTTCACTGAATGACTCAGAGGAGATAAGCTACCATATTCTCTGTGGCTAATAAATACTATGTCAATGTGCATCTTGACTGAAGAGCCATATCTGTAAAAAAAAAATAAAGCTGTTCTATATTTCTAAAGATGAGGTATGCCCACATTTGGAGTTTGCAGTGATTAATGCAGGACATACAGCTTTTGATGCACTGAGTCCCTGTCTGAACATCTGGGGTGAGGGGTGTGTTGTCTAGATTGCCTCCTTTGCTGGCCCAGCTCTGCTTCAGTTTGCTCAGACTTTGCCTGCACCATCTGAGGAGAGATGCTGCATGATTCAGACAATGAAAATAGGCAGGCATGTGAAGCCAACCAAGCTGGAATGTTTTCTGAACCTCGCTGATCTATTTTCACCTGACATCAGCTGTCAAAACCCTACCAGCAAACCAATGGGGCACTTGGGGTGTATGGCACTTACCTGATCCTAACTGTGCTGCAGAGATGATACCCTTTGGACAGTGCCACATGCTCTGCTCTAGCTGATTTTATCACCTGCTCTTGGCAGGAACTCTCCTGCCAATGAACTGCTTCTTGGCTTTGGTCCCCAGTTGTGCCACACACTTCAGACATACTCAGATGTGGGACAGTCTACTGAAACAAGATGAGAATTGTCTGCGGCATCTGTGCCAGCCTGATGTGCATCAGCATCCCTTGGAGGATGCTGAAAACAGACTGGCTGTTTATTTGTCTTGTATCTCTTGACATTTGAGATGTCTCAACACAAGTGTTACTTAGGAACTGTTTTCTGACTTGAGCATTTGGTTTCAAACATAGTTACCTTTGTTTCACCACATGCTATGATTATAATGATAGTATTTGTGATATTTTCTTTTTTTAAAACAACCTCATGGTTAGGTCTGTGTCAGTGCTAAAGGACTTGCTTCCTCACATGGGGGAAAAACGCCCCTATATATCGTAAATACATCCAGGAATATTTAGTGTCTTTGAACCATACTGCTTTTGCCTATTGCAGACCTAAATCTTTCTAGAAGTCTTTCTGAAAGACATAATTGGAGGCATTTTATTGTTGTGGAAGCACTCACAGTTAAAACACATAGTCAAGAAGTGTTAAAGGTGAGGGTAATTTTCCAGAAGGGCTATCACAAAGTGATATTTCTTGAAACAGATTGGGAAATGTTATGCAAAATAACTAACTGCTTTTCCAAAAGATAAGTACTATATTATTGCATAATGATTCTGTGAGAGCCATGGAGGTTAGACAGGATCGCTGGAGGTTGTCTAACCCAGCCCTAGCTCCACGATGAGCTAATATCGAAATCAGATCATCCAGTCAGGTTTTGAATATCTCCCTGGAAATAGATACCACAGCCTCTCTGGGCAATCTGTTTCAGTAATTAACCTCTCTCACCATGCAAATATTTCCATTTTATCTCATTGGAATTTCTCTTGGTACCACAGGCTCTTGTTCTTTTGCTGTGAATCTGAGTCCGACTCTGTCTCAGTGCAGTTGTGGGCTGCAATTACACCACTCCTTACCTGTCGCTTTCCGGGGGAAAGAGTTCCTCCAGCCCTTACTTGCACTTGCAGTCCAAAGGAGTCTTATATGGAGACCCCAACCAGGAGAGGGGAGTGCCGATGTGGCCCCGTGAGTGCTGGGAGGGGAACAGTCCCTGCCTGGAGCAGCTGCTGCGCTCGCTGCTGGTGCCGCAGCCTCCTTGGGCTGTGCCACCGAAAGGGAGCACTGCTGACTCATGTGCAGCCCGTCCCGTGGGCCCCCCATGCCCTCGAGCACTGCCGGGATAGCTCATGAATAAGGCGTTTAATTGCTAATAAGCACTGAGTGAAACTACTTTGAAATCTCTTTCATTCTTTTGGTGGTGATTTTTTAGGTGCTTTACTGAAATACTTGCGGATGTTTGCATTACTTGTCATTTTCACCTCATTATAGATATAGCTGGAATTGCTGTTTTAGCTCATTTGAGATGCAAAAAACTGTGTTGCACTTGTGCAAACCAGAGCTCTCAGCAACTGTGATCAGAGCCCACCCAGACTCCTGGCTCTGGAGCATTTATGCTCCCTTATCTGTATGTGACTTTGTTCATGATCTAAAAGTTCCTCCACACATCCTCCAGCTTCTTTGCCAAATGTCTCCATGGTGCAGTGATTCTCTAAAGGACCAAAAAGGTTCAAAAGCCACACTTAACTTTTGTACTATGTGTAAATGTGCTTCAACTACTAATGCTTTCAAAATTGTTTGATGGATGGCAGGGGGTGTTGTATTTGTTTTTTATTGTAGAATCTCTTCTGGAGGTCATACTACATGGAATGTGCTCATTAATTGATATGTTTGCCATATGTATATGTAGATTTCTGTGCAGCCTGTTTAGTTGGCTTGTAGAAGTAGTTTTATATTTTATTATAGAAAATTGTAAATTTAAGATTTTCTGTAATAACTTTTCATTCCTGCCCTGATGGCTGATGTTAGCATGTGTATGGCACTATTTGTCTGAGCATGATGTGCACTTTGCCTTTGTTACTGCAAAAGACTGGGAGATTCAACTGTAGGTTAATAAATACTTTAGTGCAAAAATACCAGTATTCATATAACTGGTGTTTCAGGTCTAGACATAGTAGCTTGCACTACTACATAGTCTGTTGCACACAATATTTCCAGCTTCTGACTCATTTAAAGAAGCAATTGAATTTGATTTTCTTCCCTTCTAGCTGTACGAAGGCCCCTGTGGGAAGAATAACCTTCAGATCTTCTAATTTTTATTTTGAGCTGCAATAAAAATGTAGCATTGACCTCCTTGCAAATCTGTGTTTACTTGTCCATATCCATGGAAGCCAATCTATGTGTACTTTTTAAGAAAGTCTTGCACATGCATAAGATATTTAGAACTAGAATGTAATCTGCAGTAGTGCCTTTTACACACACATGCTGTAATCAGTGCATTAAATGGTTAAAAATGTGCCTGAGATTTGTCTTACTGAGGCGAATGAAGTGAGTGGATGTAATATCCCATGTTTTTCCTCCTCGGGAGGCAGTGCTGTGGGAGAGTGAGGTGGTTGGGATAGAGCCTGCTGGTTTAGACATTGCTGTTCCTGTACTGGCGTGGCAGAGAGACAGTACAGCTCCAGCAGCTGCTGGATTTGCTGCTTTCAGCTGGGCCTTGGAACTCAGAGGAGCATCATAGTAATGGTGTGAGCTTTGCTTTCTTGCTGTCTTTCTCCCACTCTTTTTTCTAAAGGCTTTTCCTAGCTATTTCTGAGGTGATTATATTTATTCCTCATTCTCTTGTCCACATAAATTTTTTCCTCTTAATTCAGTGAGGGAAAACATGGATGAATTTCTAGAATACTGCACGAGTAGGCTTGAACTGTCCCTCTTACGGGAGCGCAAGGGAGGGATATTTAGTTTAATTTTCCAAAGTAGATGGAAGATAGTTTTGAAAAGATTAGGAATTTCTGTAACTAATGAGCAGGTTGTAGGAAATGGAAATCTTCTAGAGTTTACTTATTTTTGTTGTAGTTTAGGTGTGGGTAAGTTCCTGTTATTTTAGCTTCCTTAGATTTGCAGCTGAGCTGAGGGTGCAGGGTTGGTTTCTATAAACCACTCATTTAGGAGAGAGGAGTGTTTGGCTTCACTTTAGTCCTTTGCAGTAAGCTATATATTTTCATCTCAAAGGTACTGTTTTCTTTCTCTTCAGACTGCTCTTAAAAGTCTTGAAAATATAAATCCTTAACTGTCTTTGTTTTGAGCAACAACATTTTAAACCTGGTAGCAAGTCCCTGGTGTAGATCCCCCATGCAATCTCTCCAAACTATTGCCTTCCTATGGGCAGTTACAACACAGCAGACTCCTGGGCTGGGAAAGTAGGACACAAGACCTTCAGCATAATTTTCTGCTTGCAGGCATTCCTGGTGGCATCTTTGGAATTTGTTTTCCCAAGAACATTGTCAAATACAAAATTAAAAATTACTCCTTTTAAGCTGTAAAATAATTATAGACCATTACAAAATACATAGGAAGTTTCTGGCAATCAAAATATATCCAGAGAATGTACCTGAAAGTATAAAATTATGCAGTGTGCAGAACAGAAGGGCTTTGATATAATGTCAAACACATATTTGTGTTTCATCTGTTAATGATTTTTGAGGCTGCTTAGATTATTTGAATAGACAGTTCATGAGTGTGTTTTATTTGTCACTTGTTTGAACTAACAATTTAATTTGAAGAATTTCTTTATCATTTTTTTGATCTTGCTTGGAAGACTCTGGGATAGATCTGCCTACATGGTGGTGGTACAAAGGGCTTTGTATAGATGCACAGAAAAACTTTGCAGGCTGTAGCTTTTATTTTTTACAAATCTGTGGTCATCTGGTTTGTGTGTACTCTTTCTCTTCCCCTCTTCCCTCCTCCTTCCTCTTCTGCCTCCACTCTTCCCTGGAGCTATGAACTTGTGTGGATTTTACTGAGGGAGCCCAGCCTGGATTGTCTCCACACCATCTGTCACCATATTGTTTGTTTAAATCCTTGAGATATTTTCTTCTGTACTTCACTGAAATAAATACATAAAGCTGCAGCAGCATCATTGGCTATTTATATTAGATTTTGACTTAATGTCCTTAGGAGAAAACCCCTGTGCTTGCAGTTGAGGTGCATAAGCTGGAGGCACAGTTTGTAAAACTGGATGTGGTTTAATTCTCTGAGTGCAGAGCTCCTGTTCTGCAGTGTGTTCACCCCCCAGCCTGGGGGCCCTCTGCCTTCTCAGGGGACACCCAGTGGGCCTCTCTTGGCCCTGGAGAGACAGTGCTGCTCATGGGTCATGCTCTGCTCTCCCCACTCTTTCGAGGAAAACCTTTTGTGCTCTGCGGTAAATGCCGGATGTGTCTTCCTCCGTTCTGAGACTTGATATTCTGGGTCAGGGAAAAGTTGAAACTCGCAGGCTCTGCGAAACCAGAACTGGAAATAAGATTGGTTAGAAGGGGGAATGTTTTGGAGAGAAACTGAAGGGTGCAGAAGAAATATAGAATAAAAGCTGAACAACCAACAGGAAAATGAGCTTTGCTGATATGCAAATGTGATATTCCAAGTTGCAGATGGAGGTTGCTGGATGTCCAGCAGCTGTGAGTTTGTGATATGCAGTTAACGTTGTCTCCTTTCCCTACAGCAAATTTCCCTGTACTTTCCATGCACATGAAGCTTAAGTGATCAAAAAGCCTCAGTGTTTGGAAGGAGAAGGAGGTTCCAGGTGTACAAGTTGTCTCTTACTTGGGGAAGAGCAAAATTCCTCTGGAGAAAGGTCTGTCCTTTCTGGGACTCAGCCATGAGGGCTCCTGGGCTGAGGGGTAAACAGGGTTCCCTGATCAATCTTTGTGAATGATTTAAACTTCTTGAAAAAGGAATAGTTTCTAGTCCAAATTTGTGACTCAGATTTTATTTGAATACTGATTCTTTCAGCTTCACTTGCAGATTAAAGTAATCATAAATGTAGATATGTAGACAGTTTGTGTCATCCATTTCTGTTCCCTTTCCCTCTTCAACAGCTACAGAGACAGAACTAAAATTGGGAAACCCAGCAACGTATCTGAGACCAAACTGGTCATAAACTTCTAGAGCATGGCAGAAACTCCACTTGACTGTACATTGGTCCATCTTGCTTAACAAGAGTAATGTATATTTGGACAGGCAAATTCAAAGCAGACATACACTTCCTTTTGGCTGTAAAACACTGAGAAGCACATCAAAGGGCTCTGGATAAGATTTGACTGAAACACTGTAATATGCTGCATACAGCTCCAAAACAATCTCCACTTCTCTTGTACGTCATCTTTTGTTTCATATTTGGGCATGATCAGATCTGAGACAGTGAGGTCTGGTTTTTTGGTGTGTGTATAGGTGGTTCTCTTTGCTTTCTCCTGGATTCCCATGCTGAAGGTGGAAAAAGAAGGGTGAAAGAAAAACAGGTGGTAATCTTCATGCATTTAATATTTTTCAAGTACATGGATTTACTTACTCCTTAGGATGGAGCCTACAGGTAGTGGTGCTTTGGTTGACAGTGTCATTTCCCAGTAGGATCACATGCACCCGTTTTGGAGTAGCTTGGATAAAGTAGATTTTTTTCAGATCAAGACCATATATCTTTGAACTTTATGTATTCCTTGATGTGGGTTTTGGGTATGCTCTCTTGGAGAGAGATGACTCCTCAGTCAGTGCTTAGGCTTCTTGTTCCATCATAGGTTTGGGAAAGTAATTTCCTTCTCTGCTTTTAATGAAGATAGGCTGAACTGTTTCCTTGTCACAAGTGCCTTGCAGCAGCACGACTGAGACCTCCAGTGCTGGTCTTGCTCCATGGCCTCTGCTTGTAACTATTTATAACCTGCCTTTTGTGCATCTTGCAGCAAGATATTTTTATAAACATGTTTCATTCAAAGGATTGCTGGGTGGAAAGCTGCATATCTTTTCATTTTTTTCCTTTTCTTGACATTGATGGGTTGCTTTTAGTGTCCTAACTTTTGGTTCAAGATTTCTGTAACTTTATTGATACAAAGTTTTGTCTATTTGTGCTGAGCAGTTTGCTTCTCTAGGTGGCTAAATTAGCAATAGGACTGCTTTGTTTTCACTGCATTGATTTTGTGTCTAGTGGAAACACGCTGTGTATGTAGAACCACTGTGAAAGAAGAAGGGGCACGGATTTTATAGCCACCTTTCAGCTCGACAAAATTTGCAACACAATGAGATAGGACAGAAAATAGAATTAAGGTAATCTGCTCGAAGTAACAAGTTGCTTTTAGGAGTTACAGAAACATGTAATTACCAGACAAATTACGTGTTATTTTTTGTGTGTGGGGCTAATTAAGAGTTCTGAGTAAATTGTGTTGGCATAGGCATCAGAGCTATATGAAGTACCTAATTGGGACGAGATAAGGCTTGTGAATTCATCATAAGAAAACAGATGCAAGAATTATGAGAAGTGTCTGTATTCTAGGCAAGTACCGTTTAGGATGGTCTGGTTTATTTTCAGCAGCCACATTATCTTTGTAGGAAACAAACTGACCCTGTCCCCTATTTTGTTTTGATCTGTTTGCCATCCTCTCCTCCCTCCTTTATCTGCATTTTAGCTACTGTTATCTGCAAAAACGCTGACATTTCCTGCTGTGGAATCTGGGTTCCAGAGAAGAATGTTATGGATGGCTCAACTGCTTAGCACCTGAAACTTTAAGCTCTATCCCTTAACTATGTAACAGCAAACTGGTACAGGAGTTGTAAAAAGAAATATTTGCTTTCTTCACTTGCTCTTAGACTGGATTTTCCTTACCCAGTCCATTGTCTGCCAACCTCCTTCACCCAACAGCTGCTTCCAAACATCCTCTTCTGATGGAGCCTTCAGCTGCACCCCATCCGTTTGCTATTCCACTTTATCCTTGACTGTGCTGTTAGTTAGGATGGTGCCTTTTTTTTCCATTTATTGCCTTAGTTCACTTCTAGGAGAAGCAAAGGTGGGTAGGAGGGAATACACCTCTGCTTATAATTCTGTATCTCTGAGTTTTAGGAATACTGGGACTCTTTCAGTGTACACAGAGCACAGAAGATAGTTGCTAAAATAATCTTGATTGGAGCAAAAAAAATTCTCTGGGGTCCCAAGAACAAAGTAAAAACTATGAATTTAGTCAAACCTTTTCCTATTTAATAAGCAGGAAATAGAGGAAAGGAGTATAAGCTGAACCAGGTGAGCTAGGGCAGTGTTGGTGGGGAGCTGAGGTGGTAGTAAACCAGAAATAAAAATTACTGATGGAAGTGACCATTTGTGAACAAAATAGTATAAGAAAACCAGAATCACTCAAAATTCTGAACAGTTTCCATCTCTATCTCTTCAGGGTTCCTGACCTTGGGATTTTGGGAAATCCTTTTCAGTCCTAAGTCATTCCTTCTGCATTCATTGACTACTTTACATACTTGTACAGGGAGATGCTTACTTTTCCTGTTGCAGTGTGGGGAGTCTGGGCTGTAGTTAACCATTTGGAAATTGAATTGGAGTTTCTACTTGTATCCATTCTAATGCAATTTAAAATTTCCCTACTGCTCTTGTTTTTTCCTTTGGTATAACCTCTGAGACAGGGTCAGTCTATTACAGGCTTTCCTGAAATAAAATCCTCCCCTCATTTTGCTGTGCACTTGGCTGGCTACTGATGCTGTTCTGTGTAAGCATTCCTTTCTATAAAAAATGGAAAGAGTTTTCAATAATTCTCTGATTTGTAGTAATATAAGTACTTTTTTCTATGCATGTGTGTTCACTCTGTTCAGGTGCTTTGTGGGAGTGCCTACTACCTTGCATTTTTTAGGAACTGGAGTCTCAGAATACATTCATAATTCCCTTTTATAATTCAGTTCTGAATTTCACATCCCATTAGGGTCTTTAGAATACTTGTGGACAGGACAGACTGACAGGAAAAAAATATGAAAGCAAGTTTCTTCCCACAGTGTTAGGTGGGTGCTGATTCTGCAGTCTCCCCTGTATGTGAATGTGTTTTGCTGTTACTTTACAAATTCTGTTCTGACACTCAGGTTCACTGGCATTTACTGCCTAAATTGTTATTATGTGCACTGAACAAAGTTATGGATCCTGAATGATGTAAATTCTGATGTTGTCTAAGTGACTGGTTGGATCATGAGGTTGAAAATGAGCAGTGTCTTCAGAGGAGAGAGCGCAGGGAAGAGCCAGACAAGAACAGCCTTGGCCCTTTGCAGGGTGAGCTCACTTGTGGAGGGGAAAATACAAGTTACATGAGCCCCTCCACAGTTTGGGTTAGGTAAAGACAAAAAGTGATCTTCATAGCCATTTCCAGATAGACTTATCCTGTCATTTTTACCAGTCTTAACTGCAAAAGTAATGTCACACCTTCGCTAACCTTTCTCAGGCTTCAGGCTTGCAATCTCTCACATTCCTGTTGTTCTTTACTATCCATCACTGTTTTATAGTATAAGAGTAACTGAAATGTTTGCAATGATCAGTGAAAAAATGACACTAAATAGATAACTTAGGACAGGTGCAAATAATAAAAGAAAAATCACATTATAGTATCCTGAACAGTTGCTCAGTATCTTCTCACTATATACAGCTCTTTTCAGATTGCCAGTTTCTCATAAAAACATATTGCATGGTCTCTGAATAAAAAAATACATGAGTGTGCAGGAAGTTTATGTGGACCCAGCTGTCCCTGCAGTATGTGTGTCTTTACTGGTCACTGAAAGCCTTACCAATCCTTAGTGTGCTTGTTTAAATTGTTTTAAGTTACTCTTTCTGGTTCCTTCCTAGTATGGGACAATTCCTGGCTTAAGAGAAGCTGATTTTTGGTTTACCTTCTTCACAGTACGAGACAGAGAACTTAAAATAGTGCGAGATTTCAGGCAATAATCAAATGTAACAGTGCACCTCAGCAATCCTTATTCCAGTGCAGGTCCTATTGATTTGTTAAGCTGCAGTGGAGCCCTCAGTGGACGCTGCCTGAAAGCGGTGGAAAACTTCAGCTAAAATAAGAACAAACTTTGCTCATTTCCCACACTCTACTGCATTTTTTAACTGTATAAAGTAGGTTATAGGCATGCAAAACCTTAGTTTTAAATAAGTTATGCAGAAAAAAGCTCTCTAGGTCAGCAAAGGCGTTTCTGAAAGCTAAGGAGCATACTTCCACTAGGAAGAGATAGCATGCAGGTCATAAAGAAGTCCACATGGAAAGCAAAAATCCTTCTTGTGGAATCCTGACTTTGCTGTGATTGATTTCATTGGGAAGTAGAGGACGGAGAGCAAGTGCCAAGTAAGCAAATGCTTTAAATAATTAGTTCTTTAATGCTTATTTAATTGCTTTTGCTGAAGATTTGAATGCTGCTGTGTATAGAGATAATGGTGGGGGTTTTTCCTTTCTAATGAGGGGCTTAACATGTTCTGTATGAAACAGCCATAAAGATGCAGATGCAGTCTCTTAATATCTGAGATGGAAAGGCCAAGCACACAATAGACTTCAAGCATTTTCTGCTTAGAAGAGCAATCTCTAGTTAAAGGAATGATTTGGTTTGTTAAGGGCTGCAGTTGGGGTGTGCTCTCCCATGACATTCTGTATGGCTAGTGAAATACCCTGTTGACAAGCCAGTTGGTTTTATTTGAGTTAAACCTGATAACTTAGACTTCATTTTGGTAGTTAGATTTCCGTCTTGCTGGGTCATTTTGAGGTTTCATTTGCATATTCCACCCAGTTAAAAATTCTGGTATTAAAACAGCTTTTCTAATTCAGCTCAGATGGTGGAATATTTTCCTACTTAGCAAGCATTCTAGTTTGTGTTAAAAAAAATTCTGCTTCTCTTAGTTTCTTTTTAAATCAAGTATGTACAGTAAGCTTGGCTCCCTATTGAGCTGGTTTAATCATTTGTTTTTTCCATCTGCAGAGAGCCAGTTCCCAAAGTAACTTCAAAGAGCCTTGCCTGGGTAAAAGCTTCCAGCTTTGGAGCAACAAAGATTACAGAAATATGCTTATGCAACTGCTTGAAACCTCTGGCTATCTTGACATGGAGAATACAACTGAATATTTCCCTCTATTATCCTGTTACTATAGACCTTAAATATTTGTAACTGAGAGCTTTGCTGCCACTTTGCTTTTGCCTCCCGTGGTGACTGCACAGTGTGATGTGTTACACAAGTGCACAGACCTGGCATTTGTAGGCTCAAGGGGATCGCTGGTGTTCTGGGTCTTGAAGTGATCTCATACATAACTCCAGCAAGAGAACAGCCATAAAATTCAGCCTTGACGTAAATGGTCTGCAGACAAGTCTGAAGACTTGCAGCAGCAAACACAGGCTATTTGTAATATTTCAGATTTGTGCAGGCTTTAATCAAATGATGAAGAGGCTTCAAGTGAAATGGCTCCTGCGAGAGTGGGAACCTCCTTTCTTCATTTAAAAATTTTTCTATGTTGACATGTGTAATCTCTCAGCTTGCTGAAAATAAAATCAATCCCCTGCCCAATACAGATAGACAGATATGGGATGCATATTTTATGTCTAATGGGTATGTAATGTTTTTGAGTACAGTAACAAATTTAAAGTTGTTAAAATTGCCAGTGCTTGTGAGAATCTGCTTCATTGAGGTCAGTGTAAGTAATTGTCTTTATTTGTTTCTTCCTCACTAGTGGCTGTACCTCATTCATGACATTCCAGTCCAGTGGTTGCCGTCATCATTTTAGAGAAAAGCTGATTTTTTTTTTTCATTTTTTCCTTTTTTTTTTTTTTTGACAAAACTATCTAAAAATCAGTGTCTGGGATTTGTCTCAGATTAATTTCGTGTGGAGAGAAGAGTTACGAGTTCGGTCTCAGTACAACGACTCTTTTGGATTATAATATCTGTCAGTAGAAATGCCCTACTTTGGTTTTAACTGAAGCTATTTCAGATCTTAATTTTTGGCTTAATCGAATCCTTACCACAAGCAAATCTAATTCTGGCATACTATTTCAATTGCACAGACTTTCATTTCTGACTAAGGATTGGAAGGATTAACCCAGATTTTGGCAGGTCTCTCCATGACAGGGTGGATAGGATTAGAATCTGTGCTGCTCACTGTGGCTGTTTATTCTAGGTTTTGATTAGTTATGTCTGTTGACCAGGATGGGAAATTTTCTGAGGTTAAAACTACAGTTACATGAATTCACTGGATTGCATTGTATTTTGATTAAAAATACAGCCCAAACACGCTTTGCCTGTTTACAGGACCACAATTTATAGTTTAGTATATTCTAGATTAATTTTGTAGTTTGAAGTATTTATAATTTTATGATCTTTGAGGCTGTAGAACTGTATATTTTAGAAAAAAATAATTGGGTAAAACAGGAGTGGCATTAACAGGACCCAGTTGTAACATCTTGTTAAGGACTGGCTGAATGCAACAAAAGTTTTTGGGCCAGAAGCTGGACAGATGTTCCTGTATCTCATTTCTATCACTGCAGCTATTAGAAATAGAGACAATTTCACTATGCAGGAAATAGAGACATTTCTGGAATAGTGTCTGCAATTAGTCTCCCACCTTCTAAAAAGCCCTTATCCTGTAATGAGCTTAGAAATTAGTAACTTCAGTGGCCAGGGAATGAAAGTCTCACCTCCAGGAGATGAGGCAAGTTGGTTTTGTTTAATCTAGTAAAAATCAGCCTGGGAGAAGGATATGGTGGCTGGATGCAGGATGAAGAAAAACTGATTAAACAACATAAAATGAGTCAGAGGACTGAAACTTAGGTAGGAAATTGAAAGTGGTGCATTGTATGTAGATGGAAAATGAAGAGGCTCAGGAATGGCAAGAAGCTGGCTGGTGTTATGGTGGAAAGCTGGTCAAGGAAGAAGGATGAGCACGTTCTTTCTAATTCTATATTCTTCTTTACATTCACAAAAAGCTTGAGATTGAGAAAACCATGCAACCCTATAATAACATTGCCTCTGAATCCAGTCAGGCTTCTATAAATGTTGGATTTGGTAAAGGTGAAGTGGGAGGAGTAGGATCCTGATGTACTCCTTATCAGACAGTCAAGGACTGTGCTCATCAGCCTTGGAAAGACAGACTGGCCTTGGGATTCTTGTTGGAATATGGTGCACTATGTTCTAAAAACTTTTAAAGCCTCATCTCCTAGAAAAGAACATAATTTTCATTTTTGGGGAAATGTAATTTTTACCTTTTTATTTGAGGCAGGAGAACTTGACTTTTCTTTGGGTATTTCTGCCTTTTTGTATTTTGTTCTTCGGTGCCTCAGGCAGCAACAGAATTCTCAAGAGAGATGCGATGAAGACGAACTCTCCACTTGGAGAAACGGCGCTGTTTGCTGCTTGTCATCCTGGTCTGTTAGGGAAAAAGAGAACCCCTTAGCAGCTGTGGATCCACCTGGTTGGGAGGTGACAGTATCCATAACAGAACCCTTGTGAGTTCTGTGGTCCAGTCTCCCCCTAAGCTGCCAGTGATGATGTCTGTGTGTCAGTGCAGTGCTTTATACAACCTCAGTTCGTGGGCAGTCTGGGCTGCAGTTGCAGCTGGACGCCCAAAACATTGCAGGTTTTTAATGCCTGTGCTGGACATTTGTTGCCATTCTGTGGTGGTATTTCTGTCTGTAAATAATCAGGTGTTCTCCACCAACCAACTGTTTTTGAAACTGAAAAATGTCTTGGTGAATATTCCGACCCTCATTTAAAACTTTGTTTCATAGACTAAAATCTTTTTTTTAGTCGTTTCTTTTGCTCTGGAGAAAGTGTTCCTAGTGATTGCCATGACACACAGGGGGCTGTGCCATGGGCTAATAGATATGTAGTGAATATAATGAGGTGATGAAAATGTGATTATTGTAAGGAATCTGGGCAAGGGAGAAATTGCTATATAAGTACAATGATATTTTCTTTCACTACTGTCCTGAGGAAAGGACGATTTCAGGTGTCTGCTCACAGAGATTGCAGAGTCTTCAGCTATGAAGGGTCCTTCAGAGACAACACACTTTATCTGGCCTTGTCGAGCAATTGGAAATGTGTCAGTATCACTGAGAATTTGATTTTAATATTGAATAGCTCTTAAAAAAAGGCTACAGAAGGCAATGCTTTTCAGAATCTCTAATTTTTGTGCAGATTCAGGCTCTGGAAGGATGAATTCTCAGTGCCTGAGAGAAGCTCACAGGTCATGATATACAGCAGACCATTAGGAAAAGAAGACTGTAAAGCTTTAGTTATGCTGCATTATTTTCTTGCCATTCTCTCTGGCTGTGTTTAAAGAATTGACATGATGTCCTTGAAGGAATGGAATGTTCTTCCTAAAACACTTTAATGAAGTGGGCAGAATCTTTTTTCTGATTATTTGCTGTGGCTGGAGAGGAAGGTTAAAATGATGTGTTAATGAATGCTACATATGGTCTACAACACATGGTTAGAATTGTTTGTATTTTTTTCCTCCAAGAAAGGTTGAACAGCAAATTGGATAAAATTCTGTTTCAAAGTGACCAAGCTTGTTTCTTCCCTGAAGCAATTCACACTTTTTCCAGACTTCATTAATACTGGAATTCTAATCTCTTTAGCTCTTACAGCTGTTACGTTTTCAGGGACCTTCAGAGGCCAATTATTTTGTTAAAAAATGCTTATTAATGAAAATGTTACCATGTAGAAAGAAAAGGCCAATGCAGATGGAAAAAAAAAGTGCTTCAAAAAGTTTAAGGCCCTCCTCACTGTGCGTTTGGGAGAAAAGAAGAAAAAAATTGGAATAGCATCCTTCATTTTAGGGTTTTGAGTATTTGTGTGAGGAGTCTTTTTAAATTTTTTAATTTTTTTTTTTTTTTTTTTGCAGTGGGACTGAGGTAAAAAGGATACAGCTTTTTTCTTGTACTTAGGTCATTAAACAGGGAGGTATGAGGTGCTGGAAAAAGTTAATGTAGTTTTGTGAATCCCTTGCCAGGCACCAGTTTCTTTTTGAAGTACATACCTTAACCTCTGAGTTAGCAAAGGCATTATCAGTCAGTATTTCTGTTTGCACTGATTTCCTGACGAGACCACGCGCAGAGTCACGAAACAAAGTTGTGTTGGTAGCACAGCCAAACCTCCTGGATCTGCTTCCGTGTCTACCAACAAGGCCACGTTGGGATTTTTCTCCTCCTGATTCTTTTATCAACTGATGTTTCAATTTTTGGTTTTGAGAGACCACCACCTCCTCTCAGCTTTGTTCTTCAAGTCAGCTGTGTCTTGATTCCCCTGATCCCTCCCCTGTGCTGCCACTGTGTCTCTGTTCTGGACCTACTTTGCTGGGAGAGCTTTGGAAAAGTATTCTGAGTTTGTCTCTTCCATTTCTTTGCTCTTTTGCTGCATCTGATCTAGTCTGACTGGCACACAGAAGCCCTCAGGGCCCCAGCTGAGTTGCCTGTGGTTTGCCTCTGCTTAAGAGTGAGAGTTGGCCTCCTGCCTCAGTTTCATTGGAGGTGCCTTGGAATGGCAGCTGTGCTTTGTCTGCTCCTTTGGACAGGAAACTTGCAGTATTTACCCTGTGTTTTTTTCCAAAGTGAAGATCAACATGCTGCAAAGAGAGCAAAACATTAAGGAACATCTTGCAAATCAGCACATGAGCAGTGTGATCCCTTAGGTTCAGTGGTGCTTTTGAAAAAAATCTCCATGCATTCATAATTGCTGATTTTAGTTCAAGTTAAACGTGATCTCAGATTCAGATCCTGGTTTTCAAACTTGGCTGTTCTCAGAGTAAGCCTTTAAGTTGATAAGTACCTAAGTGTCTACAGGAAAATTTGTAGTCCTTAAAGGACTTAAGTACATCACCAAGGCAGATACAAGTGAGTAAATAGCTCTTGCTGACATACGAACAATTGATATGTGAGTTGCTTTCTTTGGTGTCATCTTCTGTTGATGACCTTTAAGAGGTTATTAATGAGCCTGTAAGTGATAAATTTGCTCCAAAAGTGGTGCTGGTGATGTTGAGGCATCTCTGTGACAGGGAGGAATTGGAAAGGTTGCAGGCGTGACTCCTAGAGAAGGGTTCTGTGGGGCAGGTTCCTTCGTTCCTCCAGGTACCAGGAGGTCTGAAGTTCAGGCTGGGACTTTGTCCAAGGGATGGTAAATCTGCTTTCCCAAACTTCATCTGTGGTTTGGGAATTACAGCGGTTTTTACTTTATTGTTATTTCAGATATGGACTGTTAAACTGTGCTGCAGTGTTACCTTACTCCCTGTACTCTCTGCTCACAGTTTTTGTGGATACTGGTAATATTTTAGGGTTTAAACAGCAGACATTAGCAGATACCCAGATTTGGAAGAAGAGACTAGCTAAAGAGTTATGACAAAATGGAGCAGAGGATGTTATTACTTATGCTGTCAGAAAAATAGTTTCTGTAAATTACATTATTTTAGTCTTTTCAGGGGATAGGGGAAAAAAATGTCAATGACCCAACATATTCCCACTCTGGTACTTACTAACTTTTCCCATTTTCTCCTATTCCAGTGACTGGTCTGTTATTGACCCTACCAGGCATATGAAAATCTGTATTTTCCTCTGGCATTTTGCCATGTTGATTAAAATCCCACTGATCTTGTTCTCTTTGGGAACTGCCTTGATGAAATTTTAAGTGATGAACTGTGAACTGTCTTCCACTGCAAAAAGTCTATCAGGTAAATAAGTTGGAAATCCCGGATGAGAACAGATGCCCTAATAGGATGCTGGGCTTGAATATTAATTTTGTTACCAAGTATTCCCAGTAGATTTGTAATCCACTGGCTGGTGAAGTAACCTGGTTTTTCAGGGCTGAATCGTCAGTATGGCAACAAGTACCCATGAAATAATGTGTGGGTAATGAAATATTCTCCTTCTCTAAAGTTTGATTGGCCTTTCATTGTGGACAATATACCTTTGATTACTGGAAAAGACAAAACAATAAACCAGACTAGTGTTTATTTCTCCTTGGCTTAATTTATCATGTACACACTTGCCTGTGTATTGAGAAGAAACCTAGAAAACTTATTTTCCCTGCAGGACACACTTTACTAGGGTAGAACAGTTGAGCTGAGATAGATGCTGGAACATATTGAAGTGATACCAGTATTGGTATAAGCTGTTCTGGAAGCATTTGCATGCTCCTCTGTGAAGGAACTCTGGACATGAGGCTGCATTAATCCACTGCAAGTTAAATTGTAAATATGTATGTCATTCAGTAAAGCAGAAAGTACATCAAATGATGCTTTTCTTTTTAAAGAATTTATTCCTTTTATATTTGTAAGAGTATTTATCTCTGTGCCACTGGCCTGTGAAAGACTAGGAATAAATCCCATTCCTGATCTCCAGTTATTATCCTTGCACATAATACCAGTTCACTGAATTGTTTAGGGGAAGTTATGATTTCTTGTGTCACACAAAGTATCATTAATCAGAAAATTTTGCACGTTAGTACATAAGACTCCAACACAGTGCAAGAACAATCACATCACTGGATCTTGTTCTGTTCTTTAGTTCGAGAAGGGTGAGCAGAGCACAGGACAACCACTGGGCAAAACCCAGTATCAGGAAAGATCACTGTGCTTTGAAATCTGAAACAAAGCAAACAGCCTTGAGAGGAGGCTTAACAAACTGAAGTTGGCTCATGCAGCAGTGGATGTGTGTGAAATTAAAAAGCAAACAGAGCTGTTTGTGTGCCGGCCATGCCTTTCAAGGAGAGAAAATTTGTGTTCCACCTGGGAATAATAACAGAGTGTGTCTGTAGAAGAAAGACAAAACTGAGAATTTTTGCTGTGTGCCAGTGTGCAAAGTAAGTCCTGCAAGTAGTGTGCTATTGAATGAGTTGGTTGTAGCCCAGAAATATGTATCTTGTTGCCTCTTTTTATTGGATGTATTATATTTTTCCCTTAAACTTGCTGTTCGTTATTAATGATAAATAACATTAGTTTGCCCTATAACATCAAAGTTAAAATGGCAGCACTGGGGAGGCTATGGGAAAATATTTGGTTATGGGGGGAAAATGGATATGTGAGGTATTGTTGTAGAAGGGGCAAGAGCACTGACATTTATCATGTGCATAAATGCATTTTCGGATTATCACATGAATGGTGTTATAATTGCTAAGAGAAATGTGTTTTACATAGTTCATGCTATGAAATCCATTATTTAATGTAGCTGCATGGTGTATGCAAATGGACTACAACATAAGCAGCACTTCCCATTTTGAGGATATTTTCTTCTGGTTCATGCTAAAAGGTGAAAACAGACAATGTCTACATAAAAGAACAATCATCAGCTACTTGCCAAAGAAGTTTTTAAACAGTGATCTCAACTGATCCCTCCTGTTTCTGTGCTTGTGGCAGGAAATTTAGGTCTTGACAAAAGATTGTTCTTGTCTGGAATACCCTTGAAGTGGTAGTTACAGTTAACTGTCCCTCTCTTGGAATATAGAATAATTTCTTTCTTAAAAGAAAGCAGAGCAGTGCTTTGTGTAAAGATAACTGATAGCTTGCCTCTTCCAAATTGTGAATAATGTCAGGATCCCCATCTTGGCATGCACTACTGAGCTATTTTCAGGAAAGTGCAAATAAAAGCTATAATTCCTCCTGGCACATCAGGGGTGTAATGGAGGTGTCTGGCAGCATTTCAGTAAAACAATTAGGTTTAGTGGAAAGGATTCCCTCTAGGCATGACTGTCAGTCAAAGTGTAAATAGAGGGTGAGAGCTACTACCCAGCCTTGGTTCCTCCTGGACCGCATGTTCAAGCCCTTGCCAGCCAGCACAGGTGATATGTAATGCTTGTCCCAAGGCTTTTGGAGTTACAGCTTGCACACTGACAGGCAAGATGCTTGAAAATTAGACACGCTACAGTCTCTGAGATGAGGAAGAGCTTCAGATGTTTCAGTGTTGGCAGTTTGTAACAGGGAACGTGGCAAGGGAAGGCAGCTGAGACGTGGGGAAATCTTGGGAAGATTCTAGAATGGAATAATTTATTAAAAATGAGTTTCAGAAAGAGAGCTGAAACTCCACTTGGCTCTGGTTGCACAGGAGCACGATGACATGATGATTCATTTGCTTTGTATTAGTGGAATTAGTAGAAGTGCTTGACAATTGTCACTTGCACCTCCACAGCTCAGTGTAGGGAATGTAACCAATGTCACAGACACTGGTACTTGAATGCTGCCTTAAATAGACGTGACCAGGGACAGTACAGCACCTGGCCAGTGGAAATTTTGTTTCAAAGGTTTCATAATGAAGTGTTCTTCTGCAAGCAGAGTGAAATTTGCTTTCTCTAACTTTTATTTCTGGCAATGCAAGTTGGTGACATGTCAAAAGCACTCGTCACAGTGACATTAATGGTGACAGTTCCTTCAGAGTGATTGCCTTCTTTTATCAGAGAACACAGGCAGGGCTGGTCTGTCTACATGGAGCTTGCCTTGAGGGCACAAGCTGCTGCTTTATACTGCGGATGGGTATCTGGAACATTCCTTGCTTAATTATTTAAGATATGTTAACAAAAAAAGGTGAAGGTTATTATATCCTAGTTGAACTTGTAAAACCTAATGTGAGAGTCCATCCTTCTCTTATTTTCTATGTGGGAGTTGGCTTTTTAGATAGGATGTATAGAACAGGGCATGAAAATGTTGGATTATTATTTTCTTCTTTTTGTGTTATAGTGACTTTCCTTAAAATACCTCTTGTTGCAGCATTAGAAGTGTTTTCATTTTCCCTGCAAAATGGAGAGCCTCAGGGCTCTGTACTGCACCGGATTCCTCTGCCAAGGTGCATCAAAGTGGGGAAAATTCCAATGTTCTTTTCTTGTGGTTAGAGTCCACCTGCATCTTGGACTCCAGTGCTCTGTTTTGCTGTTGGTTCTGGTAGTGCCCTACCCCTCAGTTACACCATGGGGCTGCACTTGAAGAGGTTATTTGGGCAAGGGGTCTCCTCCAATTGACTCCCAACATCATTTTACCCTCCTGCTCCCTCCTCACAGGATTTCCAGTGATAACTCTCACTGGTGGAGATCTCCTGCAGCAACATCTCCAAAATTCAAGCTGATCTCCCGTGACCATGTAAATAATTGGCTAAAGCTGCAAGGTCCCAAATCCAGAACAGCACATGCTGTTTCATTCTGGGCAGTTACCCATGGATTGTAGAATATTTAGCTGATGGCTTGAAGACAGATTTTACAAAAAAGCTCCTGCAACCTTTAGCTCTCTGCTAGAGATTACTGGGCGAGATTGCTTTAAGCGTGTTGTATTCAAGCGTTTTACGTAACGGGAGTGGAGGGAAGGCACGCAAGCATCAGGAAAGTAAAACTTTTGGTTGTAGCTTTTCCTGGTTCCTATTTCCTAAGAATTTCGAGTTTTCTTTTTTTATTTCAGAGGCCCATTTTGGAGCAATGTGTCTGTGGTATATGGGATAATTTCTCTGGGCTGTTTATTTTTTTGTGTGTTAAGATATGTAAATAATCATCCTTTTTCCATATGCAGCTACCCTGAAGATCAGCCAGACTTGGTGAGACTGTTCTGTAGCAGGTGTGGGGTTTAATTTTTAATGTGAATTAAGAACTTGGGCAAAAACAGTTTTAGTTTTTCTTTCCACTAGACTACCCTACAAATTTCCCTAGCTGTATTGTGTGCTATCCAGCCCGCTTTCTCCACTGTTCTATTTCCAAATTTGGTTGAATGCTGGTATAGAACAAACAGGTTATGTGCAGTCAAGGCTGGTCTTCATAAAATGTGAATCCCTTTTCAGATGTTCAAGGTTTTGGACAGGGTATCAAGATGTACTCAAGTTTGCCTTCAAGTGGAGAGAGTGGATTTCTGCAAAAAATTAACTCGTGCTTTAGTTCAGATGAAGTCCTTTTC
The DNA here is from genome assembly GCA_013397795.1 of Orthonyx spaldingii. NCBI lineage: Eukaryota > Metazoa > Chordata > Aves > Passeriformes > Orthonychidae > Orthonyx > Orthonyx spaldingii. The sequence continues at coordinate 3,747,891 of VZTJ01006424.1, read as the reverse complement.
ATTTAAAGAGCATCTTTCTTTTGTCATGTTTAACATACATCCTCTATACTTAAAAAATTGGAATAGAAATTGAGGGTGTGAAAAAGAACATTAGGAATAACTAAACATTATGGATCAATTTTATGGATTTATTTTAAAAGAGGGGTTTTAAAATTGCAAATGGATGTTACTTTACACTTAATGTCATAAGTTAATGCTTTACCTCATGTGAACTGTTTTTCTATGACCAAATCCCATTTATTTGATGTTTTTAATAACTTTGGTTTTCTTTATGCTATAATTAATATTCATACATAACTGTGCCACTGAAGAGAGAACAAGTGAAACTGGAGGCTACAGTAGTCATTTGGGAGATGACTTAAGCTGTGGGATAAACATAATAGCTGGGTGTATTTGCTAGAATGATCAGTAGTGGTTGGAAGTTACAATTTAGAAAAGAGACCTGCACTTCCTAATGGTCCCTCTGAGAAGAGAAATTTTGATTATCTGGTCTTCTGAATATTCAGGAAGATGTGTAATATCATTTTACGTCTGCTTGAAGTATTTAAGGATGGCTGTTGGTAGGTGTGATGCTAACCATAAAACTTCCTACAAAAATTGAAATCTGGGACTTGGCTTCAATATTTTGCAGAAGATGAATTTTTTGTGCAAAAGAGTTCCCTTTGCAAGGGGATGTTTTGCCTCCTTTTCCGTGCTGAAGGTGAACTAAATGAACCCTTGGCTTGTTACACTGAGGACCCAGTTTAGAGCTAATTCTTTTGCAGACTGCCTGAGGTGTGTGAACGTGTCAGAGGAGTGCTGTGCCTGTGGCTCCTTCTAAAGATGATGACTTAGCACCCATCATTTCTCTGCTATAGCATCATTTGCTGCCTGTGTGAGGCTTCCAGCTGCAGACTTCAGGGACTGTCAGAACTGCTTGGCTCACGGAAAAAATAAGTACTCTCCAGCAGGAACATCTGAATCAGTCTGTCTCTATGAAGTTGTTCCTACTGCAGCTGGACACTTCAGAGCCTTGGGATGTTAGTTCTGTGTAGTTAATCCAGTATGTGGGTCTCATCCATGAGCTTAAATAAGACCAGAATGGAAGTCTCCAGGTGTGGGGCCTGTGCTGGTACTGGGCACAGGTAACAGCTTTCTGTGTGGAGTGACAGCTTCCACTTCTGAGGTCGCAGTGGTAGCAGCTCTGGGGTGTGTGTTGGGGCAGGAGCTCAGTCTCTGTCATGGTGTAGTTAAAAGGGAAACTCTTGTTGATCTGTTTATACCAACTCTTGAGTGTCTTCTGGTTGTTTCTAAAACAGCCAGGAGTTATGTGATTCATAACTTCATCAGATCCATACCCCCAGGAATTCTCTTGTGTAGGAGTGTGCAAAATAACCTTGGGAGGAATTGGAAAGGTTTTTCATTTTGGTCTGTTTAGAGGAATGCAATAAGAACAAAAATGACTTGTAATTGTGATGACAATTATGACCGCTGGTTTTCTTCACAATTTAGCACCAGTAAAGTGCATCTCTTATATAGGGCAAGCTGTGAGTTGTGAAATGACAATGCAGCTTTGGTTGTTCTAGGTCAGCATTGATGTGCATTGGATTTCAGGATCCATGAATGTCAGGCTGCCACATCATTTATATTTGGGTTTATTTTTAGTTTTTCTAGTTGAGTAAACTTAGAGTTTGTGGAGGTGCTATAGACTTCAAATGCCCAGGAGACAGAAATTCAGCAGTTGCAATCTTGTGTCTCACTAAAGAAGTAAATCTTCCTTGGCAGAGTGTCGTGACTGTATCAAATGCTTCTGCTTAGAATTTGTTGCTGATGAATGTTCTTTTGTCCTAAGATCACGAACGCTGTTCCTGCAGACTATTACAACTTGCTGCTTGGTGCAGGCTACATGTGGACATCCCACTGACAGAACTGGATTGTTCCTGAGTGGTGCCCGAGTGCAGGGGTTTTGTTCAGAAGGGGTTAACTCACGAAGCAGGCATCCCTAAATGCTCAGTTACTGGGATGCTTGCCAGATGAGGTCATGGATCTATACAAAAAACCCCAAACCCGATAGGTCCAATGTGTCCATCTCAGTGTAAATCACAAGTACCATGAATCCCAGCTGGATTTCCTATCCACAAACCTACCAAACCTAGGACATACCTAGTTCTCCGGTATTATATCCATACTGCACATACTTGGTTGCACGATTCCTTCTTAAAAACTTCCTGGCAACTTTTCAGGGGGCATGCAGTTGTCCTTTGTGAAGGTGGGAGACGAGAAAACTTGAAGAGCTGTGGGAGTTTTGGATTGGGTTTATTCTGCAAGCTGTTTTGATGTGTGTGACAGCCAGCCTGGGCTCAGCCCCACTGCCTCAGTTCTGCTCTGCTGAGGTAGAAGCCTGCTCAGGGAATGCACCCTGTGGCCTGCAGTGGAGCTGCCTGGACACTGGGACTGGGAGAGGGAGGAGAAAGCCCCGTTGCAAAGTTTTTGGGAAGGTTTCAGAAGACTGGGCAATGAGGAAAGGAAGCAAGTGTCTGCTGGTGGTTGGGACTGAGACCTTTTTGGGGTGAGATAGAGACAGGAGGAGATGATTAGTGTTGCTGTCCATGACAGGATTGTTGTCTGATGGTTGTAACTCCACATAGTGGAGTTATATGTACGTATATAATGAAGGGAATGAGATGAGGAAGGAGAAGAGGGATGAAATTGTTTGGCTTTTTAAAAAAATAATTTCTGGACTTCTGAGCAAATGCTTTTCTTCAGTCAGATCCATTGCAGTTCATGCCTAGAGTAGTGTTTTTCCCCAGCTCATCAGTAGTTCTTCTCCTCAGTGCACCTTCTCCTGTGAGAGGAGGGAGAGCAGCTTGCTGCTGCGGGAGGAGAGCATCTGTGAATAACTTCTAGTCATGTTCCATTCTGAAAATCAATACAGCTGGGAGATTTCAGTCTGAGGCAGTATGCTTGTTTTCATCTACAGTTCACATGAAATCTAAAATTTATGTGCATATTTCTCACAGAAGCTCCCATCTGTTACCTTAGAGCATGTTTTCATATGTATAAATAAGCTTAATTTGCAGTTGAGAGAACATAAAACATTACCTGTAGTTTCTGAAGGTATCTCAGGGGTTGCCTTCTGCAGTAATGTGAAATGAAGACTGTCCAAGAGTTAGTATCAGTGATACAGTAACTTTTGTGATGAAGGAGCAACTTAGGTTGAGATTTTATTTTACAGTTTAAATTAAGAAAGGTATTTTTAAGAACGTCTTAGTAACTCTTGCTTTTGCTGAGAATTTGGAGCTAGTGCAAACTTATCTTCCTTGTCTAGGACCCTAGTTCTTAAACTTTCTACCCCACAAATACATTTTCCATTACTACAGTTGTGCTTTTCATGTGTAAATTACATTGCAGGTGAAAAGGGTCCATAGCTTTAAAGGACTGACTATACAATTTCTCATGAGATCTTCAAGTTTTACAGACTCCAAACCAGTATCACATGTCATGCAGAGAAATCACCTCCCTTCAGTTATCCTTCTCTCACAAAGCTTTCCTGCAGTTTCCTAAAAGATTCTCACAGTATCCCTATGTTAAATATCAGAGACTTTTGACCAATAGCCAGAGGCCTGTAATATTCAACTGGAGTGCAGGAAAACAAATTGGGAACTAATTCTGTTTGTGTTTCAGAAGTGGGCATCAGCTGCAGGCTGGGGGCAGAGATGGGTGGACTTGCAGAACACTCTCAGTGCCAGTCTGCTTTGTATAATCCTCATGACTAGGGAGCTGGAGCCTTCCTGGAGAGCAAGTCTTGGGTGGTAGATTGAAAACCTTGCCTGGAATCAAGTAGGAGCTGAATCCTGGTAGGACAGAGAAAGCATGTCTGATTCTAGGAATTTCACCCGAGCTGAAGGAACAGCAAGAGAAAGGGAAAGCAGTGTGATTGCAGAAATAGCAGTGGAACACTTAGAGGAAGGTTACTGCTTGAAACCTTTCACTGAAGGGTTTTGCAGTAATAGTCTTGAAAGCCTCTTCTGTTCCGTTTGGATGGCTCAAAAATGTCCTGTCTATTAAAAAAAAAAAAAATCCCAGTTTTTCTGTTATTTAACAAGAGCAGGTAGTATTTTCTCAAGTGATGCCCCAGCAAAGAAGAGACCCCGCTTTGCTCACTGCTCTGGCTGGGGCTGTGCTTGGCAAGCCTGTCACTGTATCAGCTGTAGCCGGCAGCATCCCAAATGTTGCGGTGCCAGCACCCGCACCTGTCCGAACTAGAAACGAGTTCGTTTCGAAAACTTACTGGGATTGAGAAATAGTGGCCCATTTTGCATGAGGGAGCAAGTAATGAATGTTAATGTGCAGTGAATTTGTCAAAAAGCATTAATAGGAAAGAAGTGTGTGTTGGGAGGCAATTAAACCTGAGCTGATGAAGGAAGCTCACTGTACTGTGAGATTACCTGCCAGATATGCTTAGAAAACAAAATGTGCATTGTAAGTAACATTTCATGTCTTAGCTGTGACCTTAAGTGATACTTTAAAGGGGTATTTAATGATAAAACTCATGAATTTGTGCAAGTTATTCTTGAGTGGGCTTTGCAAGCTTTAGAAACTAATAGAGGAGCAACACAAACCAGGTTGAAAAGTCTTTTTCCAGTATATCACTGAAGTTGTGGGGTCCTGTTATATAATGAGTGATCTAGATTAAAGTTGCTGACATTCAGATAAAGGCACCCAGTGAGAAAATCCCAGCAGTTCTCTCACTGGTTCTTCTCACACTTCTAGAATGTATTTTACACTTTCTTGAACAGATGAGATAGAGCCCTCTCATAGTGTTTTCTTTACTCTATAAAAAAGTGTGAAGCAGCCTTCTGCAGAGAAGTAGGCTAGAGTCACTAGAGGTTCTCTGACACATTCTCAGTCTTCTCAATTTTCGTGACTCTACAACAAGAATGCCCGAGGAATAAAAATGATGCAATTTAATTTTAAGTAATGGTCGCTCGTAGATGAAATACACAAGCAACTTTATAAATAGATCAGTGTTTGTTAAACATCCATCAAAATTGCCACCTGGTCCTGCCCAGTTTCTCACTGTAGGTAGGAAAAAAGCTCTGAAGACTGCTAGCAAGCCTTGAGGCTGCTACAAGAGGTATGGAACCCATGGTGATTCTGATGATTTGTGCCTTAGAATCTTTGTAGGATTCATGCAGTACGAATGATATGAGATGATGGCCAAATGGTCAGGGATGAAAAGCTCTATCCGTTATCTCAAGAAACATTTCAAACTAATTTTAATTCCATGCTTTTGGGGACAGCTATCTGGATAGGAAATAGCTGTAGATATGTCATAAATAATTTTTATTGGGTTTCTTGAAATAATTTTTTTTCTCTCAACTTCTGTGTAAAAATAGACAGGAAAGTAACCAAGTAGTTTTTATCTGAACTAAATTCTTTGTTTGAGTTTTCAGTGCAAATTTTCAGCCTGATCCTTTGAAGAGAGTGTTGGGCTACTGTACTTGTGCAATAACTGACGAAAAAGAATTGCTGACAAAGAAAGACTCAGATCTTTATAGCAAAGGAGCTTATGAAAGTCTATGTTGGAAATTAGTTTAGATCTTGCCTGTAAATAGACACTGTATTTGTCAAATGAAATTTTGTTTGTTTCTGCCCTTTGCTCTCTACTTTTGAATAAGACATGAGTCAAGCATTAATCCACTTCTCCTTCTGAGTTCTGAAGATAAAAGAATGAGGGGATAATTTGAGTGATCAAAGGAAAATGATTTATTTTCCTACTAGATTTGCTGCTAAAGGTAGTTTATGGTATTAGATCATCTCAGGTGGTGAACATAAAGTAGTAATTCCTATATACAAACCTCACCAGTGATAGTTAACTGCATCCACAGAACATGGCTTAATCAGCTGAGGAAATACTGCAGCCAGTCTGAAATTGGCTGGATCCTGTGTGTTTAGATACAAATACATTTGGGAATGTGGTGAATAAGTCTCACTTGTTCAGTGTGATTCTCAGGAACCTGGCTGTATCCAGAGAAACAGAATTTCCCAGGGTTTTGAACTTGGTAATACCAGCCATTTTACTGATAAATTCTGTATGAAGAAAGGAACTTTCCATGCTTCTTGGAAGCCTTTCTTTTCCTTCTGTCTTGCCTTGCATGCTTATAATTTCTTCTAGTCTTCGTCCCCATGGCTGGCTTTGTACTGGCCAATTCACATATCTGCACCATGAAGGAAAGAGATCTTGAAATCAAGTAAGCTTCAGTACTATGAATTTAAGGTGTAACTAACATTTGCAGTTCCTTTAGTTATTTTTCTTGTGCTTAAGTTAAGAATTTGTGTTCCCTAAGCAGATATTGAAGAGCAAGAGGCCGTTCAGTGGACCTAGGTCAGACTTGGTGCAGTGTCTGTGTAGGAAATGTAACCACTTAAACCAGATGTTGAAAATGGCGATGTCAATATCTTTCCTGACCCATTTCATTAGGTAATGTACATATAATGTCTACTTTGTATTGTGAGTTTAACTTTTAATTCTGTAACTGTGTTTAAATGCAAACCATTTCTTTTCAAATTCAAGTCCTTAAATGATGTTTTTCCAATTCAAATATCATGGTAAAATATATTCCCCCAGAGGCTCGGTACAGTGTGAAAATGTGCGAATAATGGATACATGTGCAGTGTACATCTTCCTACCAGATGGTACTGCTCAGATTTATAGTGTGTTGCATAATTGCTTTAGAAGAGATTGAATGAATTTGCTTAATTTTAAAATTTCTTTTGTAAATGTTGAAGGATTTTTCCTGCAATGTGTGATGCTAGTTCATCTCCAGTGTTGCCACAGCACTGATCCAAATCACAGACACCTGAGTAAAAGGAAGATACAACATCTTACCTGTTACCAGTTGGAGGGCAAACAGTTTTTGATTTTTAAAGAACAAGTTTAGCTATTGATTCTGCCATAGCAGTTTTAAATAAACCTTTTTGCCTTTGGATCTGCAATTCACGTGAGTCAGTGCATTGCTACTAGGAATGATTCTGGTTGATTATTATAAGAAAGCTTGGAAAACTTCTTCGCCTTGGTGCTTCCCTCAGATTTCTGTTAGGACATTGATTGAGTGTTCAAGCTGTGGCCTTGCACACCAGTAGTTGTTAGAGTACAGCACTCAGCTACTTGTAGTGTGTATATTTCCTAGTGAGTCAGAAATCGCTGTGGAAGCTGAGTGATGTTAGTGTTGGCTCAGGATGCTCTCTTAATGAAATAGATACTCCTTCAAATGTGCTGAACAAATTTAGAAAAATTCTCATGTTGCTTAACATTGTGTTAAATGCAAAGAAAACCAATAAAGCTGTCTGAGAGAAAATGCTTGCAAAAGTGTGCTGGGTGAGTCACTTTGTACAAGCAGATGTCTTTACTGCTTAAAATGAAGATCACTTGTAAAACGCAAACTTAGAGATGAATTATCAGGCTTCTGCCATTCTTGACCTTGGACAGAATTCTGTAGATGACTAACAATCCATTTGCGAATATAATCTGTGCATGATTTCAGCTTAAGGACAGTTTACTTTGGAGGAGGAAGGAAGCAAACCTGAAACACTTATGGTAAAATCAAAAGGTTTGTCTTGTTTTTCTGTGAAGCTCTATCTGCTGTTTTCTAGTAGAGTAGAATGGAAGATCTTATTTTATCACCTATTTCTGCCCAGCATAGTGCCAGACTAGCTGTTCTGTAATGTTGCTTGCTACTGAATGTTCAGAGGAGCTGACAGTATCTTTGTAGTTTTTCTCTTCAGATGAGAAAGAAATGTTTTGGTTGGTTTGGAAAACCTTTGCAGCGTGGCCATACATGTGTGGTTAATATAACCTTGTTTCCAAGTGGGCTGTGACTTACAGTGAAAGAATCTCTTTGAAAAGTTAGCTCTTTACCTTTTAACCTGAGTAGTTATAACTAAATTTTCTTTTCTGTTCAAAAACTCCACTCAGTTTCCATCTCAAGAACTGCATAACAAAATTCCTCTCGTGAACTGCGCAAATATTTCAATAAATATTGCTCAGTGCACACAATATTTCTTTCAAAATGATGTGTGATACGCTCCTTATTTTCATGGTTAGAACCTTTTCACTGTTTTTGAACCTATTGAGGGCTGTCTCCTACAGACTGCGACTCCAAAGGCAGCACTCCAAAATTCAGGCAGCTCTTACACTGTGGTGATGCTCCTCTTTCATCCCCTTCACACAGCAGGCAGGAGTGTCTCTGCCAGCCTTCTCTTTGCTAGGCTAACCCAGGCTGTGGGATGGGTTCTTGGTGTACCCTGTTGCTCCTGTAACCTTCCTCTATACTTGTACAGTTTCAAGTATCTCTGCTGAATGTGGGGAACAAGAATTGCACAAATCAGTGTTTCAGCTGTGTGTTCACTTGTGCTTTGTCCACCAGCACTGACATTTCTGCAGCTGTGCCGCAGCTACGACCGATGCATCCTGGGATGAACTTTTCACATCACATCATGATCAGTGATTTAATTTAATTCATAGCAGGTTATACATTTTGGGAGTGATATATGAGGTATCTTAATATGGTTGACCTTGTCTACCAATACAGAATATTTATTTCTGCAATAAATGTTTACCAAGAACAACTTTTGTACCACTTAAAAAGCATGATTTTTCAAGGTTAGGTAGTGTTGAATCTACATTTATCTTCTGAATTCAACATATGACACCGAAAAATGCTCATTGTAAGAGGCTGTGGGTTCTTTTATGTGCTGGGAGCAAAGTGGGAGGCGGGTTCTGCTTCAGTTTGTCCCCCTTTTTCTCTACATTTGCAATGTTTTTCACATGCTTAATTTGATAAACCGAACAAAACAACCTTCAATGTGTTTTGAGTGGTATCCAGAAGACTCAATAAAGGAAGCTTTAGGTTGAGACAGCCTGTTTACCCCAATTAAAATACTGTAAATTTGTGGTACCTTCATGGTTCTAGCTGAACAGCTAGAATAAAATGATACTTTCAAAGCACTAAATGTAAACCATTCAGTTTCATTTAGAACAATGGAAGTTTATCTGTTTCTTTTTATAACTTCTGAGAAGTTTCTGGGACATACTCTCTTCCATAAGGTCTATGGGTTTGTGCAGGGGGAATTTGTCAGGGCTTTAAAATTAGCAGGGTTGTTTCTGTCCTCCCTTTTCTAGCTGATGAGGTGTCAGTTCACATTATTAAACACTAGTTAAGATGTATCAAAAAGAGGTGACTACTTTGTTCATTAGAGAAACAACAAACTATTTTTAAAGCCATTTAAAACTAATTTAAACTTTATCAGTTTTAATTCATTAAGAGGGAATCATTGTGACCTCTTTGGTTCTAAAATGTTGACACAAAAGTACTACTGAAAGGGGCAAAATATGACTTATATTAAAAGTCTGTGGTGACAGCAGCCACCACCCTGCTGCAACTAATTTTATGGATTTTTAGTATAATAAATTATTTTGTAAGATTCCCCAGAGAAATCTTGAAACGCAAAAAAAGAAAACCAAATTCTAGAACTGTGTAAAGGTTGCAACAACAAAATAATAAAATTACATAGCTGCTTTAATAAACTAGTGTTCACATTCTGGTCCAGACAAGATCTGTCAAATTAAACATTCATTAACACCAAATTAACCCTTATTTTACGCAGTATCTCTTTTAGCCAAACTCTGTCGTTGGTGGCCAAATTGCTACTAATGACTGTATACTCAGAATCTACTGAGGGCTATCTTACAGCAGCTCCACATGTGGCATGACCAGCTTTCCTTGATCTTCCTGGCACTCTGAGAAGTGCACAGCAATTGAAATGATACCTGTCATTCAATTTGTCTGTATTTTGGTAATGGCACAGCTTGCTGAACTTTGTTCTGAATCTGTAATCAGCTACTTCTAGCAGAAAAATGAGTTACTATTCTAGGCTACCCAAGACTCATAATTGACTAAATTTGGATCTTCCAGGAGTCAGTATGTCTGTCTGTATTTTAGCCTCATTTATAACTTCATGGAAGACTGATCTTTGCTTTGTACTTCATGGCCCATTGTACTCCATAAGGTTAAATGTAGCCTACTTTGTATAACTGTTTTACAGATCTAAAAATAATATATTTGTTTTACTAATGGTCAACTTTTAAAGAGTTTCAGACTAAAAGGTTCATAATTATATGGACTTTAATAAATCTAGTAATCAAGCCACACAAAGTAGAATGGATGTGTTGGCAATGTAGCCAGACTGTCTAGAATTCACAGTGATTTAGAGAGAAAAGCAGGACCTCGCATGGGGGAAGGCTCTGCTATAACTTTTAAGCTTTCAGATGCAAGATTTAAATATTCATTTTTTTTCCTTTTAAGTAGGGGGATAAAGCAATAATTTTGTTTTGTAGTTAGTAGAGTAAGAGACAGTGGGTTTAGAGAAAATATTTTACAGCTGCACAAGAAGAGCAGGTTGCATGCTCAAGCAGTAACAATACCATGCTGGAGTTATATATGGCCCTAGATATTTGTGATCATTTGTGCCTGAACTTTCTATCTATAAAACAGATACTGAGAAGGATAACTCTTTTAATGATTTTTTTTCTGTGGCGGTGTATGGTACTGTTGATTTTGTCTTCTCTGCTCAAGATTTTACATAGTGGAGGGTTTTTGTGTATAACAGAACTTTCATTGAGTTTTATGCTTTGGAGCATTACAAGATTTCCTTCTTACTTGGTACAGAAATACTGTAGTCCAATCTAGAAGCAATAAAAACCTGAAGTCACAAGGAAAATCATGTCCTAAGAATGTGACACTTGCCTTGAGAAATAATTTACCAGTGTAGGGAAGCTGTGCACTGTTTTGATGAGCTTTGTTCACAAGTCAAAGGATGTCTTGAAGTAGTAGAAAGAGGGCTTGGCACCATTTGTTCTTTCTTCCAGACGGTCCTGGTGACAATATAGGTTACATCTGTTTGTCTGGACATGTGATGCTGACTAGTGGTGACTTTCTGAAGTCTGGCATATGCGTCAAAGCAAAGTGATGAAGTGCTGAACAAGGCCAAACCATTTAAGGACTTTGGTGCAACCTGGAACAAGGCCTGGACTATTTTGGTTCTTGGCCTGTGAGAGGTCTGCTGTGCAGGTCTGCACCTCAATCTGTATTACCAAAGCGTGAGAGAGAGCCAAGAATAAAAGAGCGAGAAATCGGTCTCTTTCCAAGGCTATGGGCAAAGCTACTTTGGTGGAGAAGCAGCTGGGCCAGCTGTGGTGGCAGGGGCAGTGTGGGGTGGGAGTGCAAGTCATGCTGGGCACAGCAAGGGCAGGCAGGCGCTTTGAGGAGCTGCTCCCCTCCCTCTGCTCAGGCTGAACTCGGTGTCTGGGGCTCTGGAATGGTTCCTGAAAGCTCGGCATGCTGCAGTGCCTGGCCCTTGCTGAACCTCCTTGTAGGGAAACGGGGATGAAGGCAGAATGAAATGTTACTGGAGAGCGTGTGTGTGTGTAAAAATCTGTATATATATATACACACCTGTGGGGAAAAAAAAAGCATGGCTTTGACAGGACATTGACAAATGCGAGTATTATGTATTTGGAACTTCCCACTATGAGTCTGCCAGATTTACAGGGGGAATATCTAAGTCAACCTGAGGCAGAAAAATCAAGAGCAGTGAGTTTCCGGCTCAGTGGAGCATATTTCACCTCTTCCCCAAGGGGAAATGTAGAACATTTCCTTATAATTCAGGTGTGTAAATGAGAAGCACTCCGGGTGCATTATATCAGTCTTTTCTTGTGGCTGCAGCTTACTTACAGAATCATTTTTTCAGCAGTGGTATTTAATCTGTGGTTACTCTTCTTATAAAAATAATTTGGTAGTTCTGATTAATTTGCATCTGATTTAGATGTCAAATAAGAAATTTAGGTTATAGCATGGTCATTTACATAGTTTTATACATTGTAGCAGTGTGACCATTGGCGTATAAAAGATATTTTTGGAAAAGGTTATCCTATCTATGAGTGTACTATCTTTTTCCTTAGACTTCTGTGCTGTTCACTTAAATTAATGAAGATGCCTAATTTATTAGATAACAAAATATTGTTGATGCTTACATTTCTAAAGAATCCTGTAAGGTACATAAAAAGTGAGCTTTGATCCAAGCTGAAATGACAGCACTGTCCTACCCTTTTATTCATTAGATACCTTGAGGAAATAGCCTTTGACACATACATCTCAGAACAGATGTATTTTACCCTATTATTGACAGACTAACAGCCCTGTATAAGTCAGTGTTTCCTGCTGTTCAGCTCTTAGCCTAATTTGCTCTAATAATAAGGTGCCCATGGGCTGAGGTTGCTGTACAGGGGACTGATTCCCCGTTCTGGTCTCTCAATATGGCTTTCATCAGTTGCAGTTTCATTATTTCAGTGCTGCTGCACCTTTAACCGGGGAACGTTCATGGAGATGCACAAGGCTATTGGAAGAATTTATTGGATCAGTGAAACAAAATCTCAGAATGTGTTGGAAGGAAGCCCTGGAGGTCACCTGGCCCAAACCCCAGGCTCAGGCAGGGTCACCCAGACCAGGCTGCCTGGGACCATGTCAAAACAGCTTCTGAGTATCCCCAAGGACTGAGACTCCACAGCCTCCCTGGGTGACCTGTGCCAGTGCTCGGTCACCCTCACAGTGAGAAAGAGTTCCCTGATGTTCAGAGGGAGCCTCCTGTGTTTCAGCTTGTGCTCCTCTCTTCTGGTCCTGTCCCTGGGCACCACTGAAAGGAGCCTGGCTCCATCTTCTTTGCATCCTCCCCTCAGGAACAGCAAACAGTGACAAATATTAGTAAGGAATGGAAGTGGAAGGACAGAGGAAGCTGTTATACCACTTGCAGCTAATTCAGAATTGGTGTGGGAAAGTGTTCAGCATTTCAAGTGAAAAAACATTGCCTGCCTTGAGGTCTTTATCTGGATCTGTCTTAGTAGTTGGTACAGATGTCAACACCTTCCTTAGATTTTAACATAAGAGCTGAATGTGTTTTATCTTTTTGCTGTTCTGTTTATATTGAGATTATGATATAGGAATGATCAAGTGTTACAGTTGTCCTGGTTTTCTTGTCTGAGCATTTTCAAGGATGATGGGCTTTCAATGAGAGACAGAACGACAAAATGAGGATTGAAATATGGTGAGTGCTGCAAATCTGCATAAAAGAAAAATCATGCAACTGCCTGGAATAAGGTATTTGTATTCACTTCCTGCCCTTGCCTGAAACAAGATTTTTCTCCCTTTGCCTTTAAAATGGAAGTTTTCTTTGAAAATGGTTTTATATAAACGAGGATTGCAAATACAGTGGACTGCAGGTGACTTTTAGCAAGATTTTTGAGTCCTGGGGATATTTGCTTATGTATGTATTTCATTTTGAAGGTTTTTTATACCCTTCTTCCTTTTGAATTTTGAAGAACCTTAAATTGTCTGGAAAACTTTCCTTAAACTCAGTGTGCAAGACAAAGTTAGATGTGACTTTTGTACAGCGATATAAACTAGGACTTATTGGCATATCTTGTGCCAAAAAGTGCAGAATTGCAGTACCACAGAAGAGGAGTTCATATTTTAAATATTTAGACTCTAGAAAATGAAATTTAAAAGGCTGAAAAAAAAAAAAAAAGTGCAAGACTAGCCCCTAAATCTGATATTTTACTAATAACTTAATCTAAGTATATTTTTAAACGGTAATCTTACCAGTACTAGGAAAGTTTCAGATGAAGGTGATACAATCTCTGAGGGGGAAAAAAACCCCAACAAACCAACAGCTTTTAAAAAGTAGCTTGGATCATCAAATTCCACTCAGGTCAGCTCACTATTCCAGTAGGCTCTGCAGGATATGTCAAGTAAAGATAGTCTGCATATATGTGAGTATTTGTTAACAGAAACAGTAAAGAAAACTCTGCTTCCTTTATTTGACTCCTTGAAGACCTCGAAATCCCTCTCTAGTGTGGCACAAAAATGCTCCAGTTTAGCTTCTGAACTTCCTTCCTTTCTCCTCATGTGCAAGCAGATGTGGAAATTTCCTAAGCTGTAAAAGTCCATGGGCTCTGGATATACCTAATATAATTTTAATAATTTGGAAGGTGTGAAGAGGTAAATGTATATATAATCACAACCCCAAGCAGAACTCTCAATTTTTTGAAACAAGGGCAGAGTATAATAGGAGCTCAGCAACTGAAATGTCAGTATACTTGAATACTGAGCACAAGGAAAATCCACTAATCTGCTAGAATCTAATTCAGAGTTGTAAAGTTTTGTTAGCTGCTAGTTTGGATATGATTGCAGTGAAATTAATAGTGGAAGATTGATATTCTTTTCACTGTTTATTATACAAATGCTTTTTTGTCTTTCCATTGCTGAATATACTGCTTGAAATAATTTTGCTCTGAGTAGCCAGGATTGTTTTTTCTTGGCAGAAGATTGTATTTTACAGCTTTGATAATGATCAGAAAACACTCAGAGAAGCTCCATTTGCTTCTGCAGTGTAGTACATGAAACACACTGAGATACAGAAAGCACTTAATCAAATTTTAGTTCCCCCTTGGCCTTTTTATTATCTACAGAAGTATAAATGTGCTTCTTCAATATATTAATCATAATTTCATTTCTTTAGCCATTTAAGTAATTTTCTGTTCTTTAAGTGTCCTTCTTTTGTCTGGCACTTCTAGCAGTGTTTTGAAATGGCAGACAGGTTTATAGGTGAGATCTTAGCGGTGCCTCACAGAGATCGTCTTGATTTGTGTCAAGCCTATAAAAGTGGTCCAAAATGATAATGGCTTTTCCCTACATTTCGTACATTATTTTATAGCTGGTTGAAAACCAGAAAGCTGCCTAAGTATCAACTTTTCTCTCACTGTCATTAATATTAAGATAATTAGTTTTTTATGCTTTCAGTGCTGCTTTTCTGATGGGCCACTGTTTAAAATGGCTTGCACTTGCTTACTATGTAAGTCCTCTTTCCCATTGAATTACTCCAAGTTTTATGTTTTAATCTCACTACTGGATTGCCGTGGAGCTGTTGTCCAGCCTCTGCTGTTCTGTTCCTGCCTTTCAGGTCTACAGTCAGGTGCCCTGATTTGTGCAAAGGTAATGCTTGGGATGATACTGTTGGCTTTGGGTCTAATGTTAAACAGCTACTAAAAGAGTCCAATTTTCAAAAAGCCAGAGTTTAATCTCCACTTGGTGTTGAGAAAGCAAGAGTTTCATTGCACAGCTGTTGGCATGATAATCAATATGAACGTTGGAGTCCGAGACCTCAAACAAAAGGCACATCTGTTCTCTCTGTGGAACTCTTAAACATGTCTCATTGACCATTCAGTAGACTTATCTCTGTCTTGTTGGCCAAAAAATATAATGAAGTCTATGAAAATATTTTAGTGGCATAAATCTAAACAACCCTTTACCTGAAAAAGGCCACCTTGTAGCCCATTAGCTGTGTTGAAGCTTTTGTGACTGGGAATGTATCAAAAGGTCTTTGGTCAGAGATGAAGGTTTAAAAAAAAAAAACCTCCATTCTTAAAAATTCACTTAGAGTCTTTAGAATAGGTAAGCAAATGATGACACACCTGACTAAGCTCACTATAAAAATATTCCCTTATTTTAAGGCTAGTGTAAAGAGCTTGTCCTAACACTGAAAAAACCTACAGTGAGTGCACATTTTGGATGTAGTGTAGGATTTGCTTTTGTCACAGGCTGCAGAAATGCTGGCTGATACAAATCCACAGCTGACAGAAGTCAGATCTCTGGATGGTCTTCCAGTACATTGTCCAACATGAGAGCTCAATAATCAGCTGTCAAAATCCCTCCCAGTTCTAGTAACTCAAAAAATGTGCAATTAATTTTAGAGAACTTATGTAAGTCTGTTTCCCAGTGCTGGTATTCCCATGTTCTGCAGTGTTCTCATTTAACTTACAAGTTTGCAACCTGTCAAAGATTCACCTCTCTGCACCAAAGGTAGAAACATCTGCCAGTATTTATATCAAGAACTGGGAGAAAATTCTAAGAGTAGAGATGTAATAATTTTTGTTACAGAAGGGACAACCATCACCCATAGACAAGCACATAGACTGGTGCACGTGCAGCCAGTTGTGCAAAAGTGAGATTCCATTTGTGAAGATGCCATTTCCAAAGCCCTTGACAATGCAATTTTGCTTAATCTTTAAGCCTTCTCTTGGAATTAAAACATTTAACCTCTAAAGCTGCTTCCATGTGGAACAATCTAAGTAGAGATTTACCTAATTGTTCACAAATGTTAGTCATTATGTTTATCTTTAAAGATAAGTAAAAGGACTTATGATGAATTATTCTGAAGGAGATGCAGCTTTTCTACCATCCTTTTCATCTGATAACTTCTTGCTTTTTCAAAACTTTCTCTGAGAAAGTTTCTCTCTGGTCTTACCACAGAGAATTCTGGTGGGAAGTATTTTCCTTTTCCAGATGTATCCATTGATACTTGTTTTTTTAGGTGTTATCCTTCTTCATGGTACCTGGGCAAGCCACTCCAATTTACATGTCAAAGGAACACAACACCTGCTCTGTGCCTGAAGCACCTGCCACAGATTGAGGCATTCTGGCTGCACATAGTGAGAGGTTGGATCATGCAGTCAGCACCATACATTTATCACACATTCATACAGCACAGATTTTAGAGAAATCTCTGACCAGAGAGGGACATTGCTGCAGTGCCTCCTGACAAGGGAGGAGTCTGATTCGAGATGTTTGCAGCTCCTATGAAATTCAGTAATATTTCAAGCAATGATAAATGAACTATGATATATAAAATATGAAATGGAATCAATTCCAATTTGTATTTCAGTTGGAAGATCCACGGGCTGTAGCCTGGGGTCTGTTTACAGCACACAGGTAACAGGGTGGGATAGGTGTGATCCACGGTGAGAGACATAGGAGATGTGATCCTGTCAGTGATCCTTTCTGGGTGGATGTGAATGTGCTTTCCATTGCAGAATGCATCTTTTCAGACACGTTGGTGGCTCATAATAACCTTGTTTATAAACCCTAGGTGATAGGCTATGTGCCCTGTATGTGTTGGTCATCCATACAAAAACTCAGGGCAGAAGGGCATTTGCACAACCCTTGACTGCTGACTGAGAAGAAGAAACACCAGAGTGAAAGGGTTCTCTCTGCTTCTGCCATGTGACAGCCTTGTGACTCGTGTGCTGGACAGGCCTAAGGCTGGGGGAATTCAAGGGGCCTGGGGCTTACAGGCTCTTGTAGCACTGTCTGCTCCATTCCTCTGTGAAGTGAAAAGGAGGGACCAGAATTCTTTTTCTTGAAGTCTGTAAGACAGCAGATAGCCATCACTGTAAGCAGACAAACCTTGCTTTGGAAGACTTTGGCCACTTTCTGGTTTTGCTTTTCTTTTGTTGTTATGCTGCTCTCTCCACCCCTCGTCCCTTACGCCTTTGAGTGTCCAGTACAGTGTGAGTTCTAAATAAGCATAAATCAAAGGCTTAGCATTTGATTAGCAGACAGAAAAAGGAGATGTTTAAGACTGAAGGGCTTTGCAGATCTTAAATTCCTGATTAATTCCTGATCTCTGGTTCAGGAATTCAGTGATAGAATTTTTGTATTTTAAGGCTGAAGAGTAGGAACAGACATATCCTCATATTATTCTGAACCTGTTTCCTGCCTGGGCAGTAGAGGTAGGTGGTTAAGCCTCATCCCCAGTTCTAACTTGTGGTGCTCTGCCACCATGTTAATACTCAGTGCACGCTCTGGGTGATGAATTATGAAAACATTTTGATGGTACTTAGGAACAGGACATAGCAATAAAATTTGCTTTCTGCTGTGCTGCCTTACTGCTGTCTCCTGAGCAGCATATGCCAGTGCTTTGCTTGTTTGCTTCATCACTGCCTGTGTGTCGGGCAAACAGGTTGTCACAGGTAAATCTGCAGATGGTTTTCTTAGCTTTGATCCAATTTGTGTAATTTGTAGGTTCCTTGTGACTTCCTGCTTCTCCCTGAACTGTGAGACATAGCAATATTGGAGCCACATGAAAACACTGCGTGGCTCATTTTCAACTAAATTACCCCGAGCATGTAATTACAGCAATTAGTAAAGCTCCCTCTGTCTTTCAGCGTTCTCCAGAAAACACCCTCCTCATGCAAGTTAAGTGAAATGCCCTAGGTCAGTAGCTACACAGACAAGTCATTCAAGAATTGTCTTGATGTGACCAGGATAGGGTTTACTGCATGTCATAAAACAATGGGTCAGCTTGGCAAAAGATACGTAAGGATATTGTTGTTTGGGATTTGGAACTGGAGAAAACCGAACTCTTTCTTTTACAGTTTTTGTAGTTACCTTTTTTTGCAGTATTCTCATCCATTTCAGTACTGGGAGAGATCATAAACACCACTGAAGAGCATTCGGGATGTTACAGAAAATATTTTTCTAGAATATAGCATCATTCCTTATGGTTACTGGTCTACTTCATGCTTTGAAATATAAACTTTTTTTTTTAATTGGTAGTTTTTGTGGTGTGTTTTTTTGTTTGCTTGTTTTTATTTATTAAAAAAATTATTTCTGATTTAATTTCATTTATCTGCAAAAGCAAAACATTTCAAATAGTTAAATATACAAGCCTCTGAGGTTTAAATTCTATAAGGAAACAAAATTTATATTTATGGCTGATTCCATACTGTGGTGGGATCCTTCCTTGTTGGCTTAGCTGACAGCCCACGTGGCCGTGTCAGAGTTCAGCACTATTGAGAGTTGGCTTGATTTAGCATTTTTGAGGAAAAGACCATTCTGTGCCCCAGGAAAAATCTGTCCAGCACTGCAGAGAAAGCTGAGAACACCAAAAAAATGCATCCAAGTAAATTACTTCAGTTCAAGACCTGTGTGATCTTCAACATTGCCTCCATCGTGGCTTGGTTTAACTGGTTTATTGCTTTAAACTCTTTTGGAGCAAATCTCTTAGCTGTGAGTTTTGTGGTGGGCAGGTAAGAGGGTGCTCCATGGCATTCTTTTAGGGTAAGTGAGAGATATGGAAGTGGTGCAAGAGGTTACTGGATGGAGAACTGGTGACTGCCTCTCATATTTGTATCCTGCCTATATATATGTATGTATAACTTACTTCACAGGGATTTAGAGCAGAGTTTAGTACTGCAGCAGATTTCTTGCAAACTCTTGGCTTTCCGTGTGTGTCTTTGCATGAGATGATAGGGAGTGGGCAATTTTCTTCAGCAGGATATTTATATAGAAGCGAGTTCTTGCGGCACGTACGCTCCTATATATTAGTTCCTTCTTTTTATAGACTGGTGATCTGAAATAGAAGTGACTGGCAAAGAGAAATGTCTTCAGGCACTTGAGCATCTTAACAGAATACAAAACAGTCCATAATATATATTTACCTACCTAAACAAGGTACCTTTTTCACGAGTCCCCTTCTGAGGGTTATGTGGAGTTGTTAATGATTCACACTGGTTTTCTCTCTCCAGATTTTATTTATTGTATCACCTTTGCTTACAAGTTTTCTCAAGATGATCATTGCACAGCACAGTTTTTCGAGTATATTCTGTATGTCAAGAAGTGTTTATGTAATCTGCCAAGCAGTGTGTCATCCTATGTACCTGGCCTGCTGTTTTCCACAAATCTCACCTTTTGAACTCAAGTTTGTAATAGAAATGTGCTGGTCACTGAAGGTGCAGAGGTTCACTTCCCTCAGTGGCAGCAGAGGGATGGTCATTGTAGTGTGATTGCTAGCTGGAATATGGTATGGAATGTGAGCATGTGGTTTTTCTGCAGGGGGTTCTTTGTGTAGTTTAAAGACCCAGAACAGGCTATCCAGCAGAAAATAGAAGCAGCTATGCAGGTTAAAAACAAAAAATCGTTTGTTTAGCAGGTAGAAAAAAAGCTTGCCATGCTTTGTCTATGCAAAAAACCAATTGTGTGCAAGGAATGCACTAAATCAAACTTTGTAGTTTGCAGAGTAGTGAAGTTCAGATTCTATGAGCATAGAACAAGCTTTTCTGCAGCACTGCCCTTGCTCCATATTTGCTTCTATTCCAAAGTGCAGACCTGAACCTGTTTTTTTTTTTTTAGTTAAGAGTTTTCTTGTGTGCTTAATTACTAGTCTTCTTAGTGTCTTGTGTATCCATAAATACTGTTTTTATTCCTTAAATCCTTTGCATGATTTGATGTACATGGAATCTTTATCTGTCCTAAAGTCCAGGATAGGATGGTGCATGCAGAAGCCTGACAGGTAAGGGATAAATTAATGCTAATGATTGAATTTATTATGTAATTTGGAAACATTCTTGTTCAGTTGTTTTTTTTTTTTTAATAAAATGAACCTATTTCTACAACTTTCTTCATCCTTTCTCTTTGCCCCTGCTCCATGGTTTGCCATGGTTTCTCTTTTCTCCAAAGAGAAACAAGTCACATATTTTAACAGTTTTCTCCTGACCTTTCCAGCTCACCTCCTGAGCAACTCTGTGTTTTGATGTGTTTATTCAACCACGTCTCTAAACAGCCTTATGACTTAGAAGAAATATATTGTCTAATTACATCTATGAGCCATAGGCAATTGAGAATGCTTATTTGGGTGCATAACTGGCCAAAATATTTTATAAGCATCCCTCATCTCTTGTGCTAAGCTTCGCTATAACAAGATACATTCCAAATGTTGTGAATAAGTCATTAAAACAATGAAATTCCTTACATTTATAAAATAGGTAGCTCAGTTTGCATCTGCTTTTGCAGCAAAGCTTGTCTTGCTGAACTGGTTGCATCACATCTACAAACCACACATGGTTTCCTTGCCACAAAAAGTATGAACAACATCTGTCCAAACCATCTTTTTTTTCTCCTATAACGCTGGGCTCTGAGGTAGCTGAATTGAACACAGGTGAGGTACGTACACCGAAGTAAAGCTGACACACCAGAATGCAGTTTTTAGAAAAAACATTTTGAAATGTTAAAAGCAGAACCATGTTGGAGTAGAGTTAACTAAATTAATCCCATAAATGAATGAATGATGGATAGCAGGAGAGCAATGAACTATCCCAAACACACCTTCACAGCTTCTAGAATGCCAAGTAACATTTTTCAATAACAAGATCAGATTCCTAGCAGGTGCACTGTAAATCTTGTTGCAGCAGTTCCCCTTGTGAGTCCTGCAACAATGAGGCAGAGCTATCATAAAAATCTTGCAATTACTTAAGTGGTGTGATTCTAGTAAAGTTAGATATGATAAATAAAAGTCGATTTCTATGCAGACCATGTAAATTCTTCTTTTAAGAAATACTGTGTTTTTGCATTTCTCAAAAGTACTGCTAAGCCTTCTGTGAGTGACCAGAGCCATGTACAATTACTACTTTCATAGATGTTTCCATTTTTTAAACATTTGCTTCTGGTACAAATAAAGGGTCTTGACTTGGGGGAAAGGTGACCATGGAACTAATTTTTGAGTCAGTACTTTGAATCCTACCAAGAACAATCTTCACCTGCACTTTGACTGCAGTGGTGGCATTACTTGAGGTTTCCATCATAGTTCCTTGTCACTGGGGAAAGAATATTTTGCTGCAGCTCAGATGAAGGTGGAGTACTGTTTGTAACTGGAAGAATGGTTTCCATATTCAAATATAGCAGAAGAAATGGCATAAATATAAGTCCAGAAACAAGACTTGGTTTGTTTTTTGTATTTTTCTGTGTGTGGAGAGTTGCAGTAGTTGGTTTTAGTATAGAATAGACTGTTTCAGTTGGGACCGATTCAGGGTGATCAAAAGTTAAAGCACCTTATTAAGGACATTGTCCAAATGCCTCTTAAACACTGGCAGGTCAGGACATCAACCAGCCCTCTAGGAGTCCTGCTTCACTGTTCAAACACCCTCTCAGGAAAGAAATATGTCCTAATGTTGAGTTTGAAGCTTCACTGCCATAGCTCTGGCCTATTCCCATGAATGCTGTCGCTGGATACCAGGGAGGAGGGATCAGCACCTCTTTCTCCATGTCCCTTCCTCAAACCAAACAAGCCCAAATTCCTTAGCTACTGCTCACTGGACATGCCTTCCAGCACTTCTGTCAGCTTTATTGCCCTCATCTGCACACATTTAAGGACCTTCAGTGGTGGGGCCCAGAACTGTCCCCAGTGCTGCAGGCAGCAGCAGAATTCCCTATTTTTCAGGCTGCTTGTCCTGTGTTTGACCCCAGGGTGTGTGGTTTGCCGTCCTGGCTGCCAGGACACAATGCTGATTCATGTGGAATCTGCTGCTGACCAGCACCCCAGACCTGTTTTTCCGGGAGCTTTTACTTGTCTGTGTTATGTGAAACCATATGGTGAATGTCTGACTGCTCTGCTGAGAACTCTCTTCTCCTCTGCCCAGGCATGGCCACTCACCCTGGCTGTCAGTGGCAGCTTTGTTTGCCTGTGGATTGTTCCTTGACCTTGAATGAGAATTGTGGCTCTGCTGTCACCATGAGTAGCTGTGAGGGGGTGCACACAACCTTTTCATCAGCGGACTTGACCACAGGCAGATGCTGCTTCAGTGTGAACTGTAGTGACCTCAGCAGGTCTCTGTCGTTTTGAATTCTGTTCAGGGTAGTTGTTTTGGTCTGTTTTAAGGTCCTCTGTACCAAAATAATAGTAGGATCAAACTATTCAGCAGCTGCAGTGTACCTGTGTTGTCCAGATAGATGAGAAATGCAGAGAGAGCTGTGCACAGAATCTACTAGAAGTAATTATCAAGAGATTCTTGGTCCAAAGCCACCATAATTATTATTTTACTTCTTACTATCAGGAGTTAAGCTGTGTCTATTGTGCTGAGCATATTGAATTGTTTGTTTTTTAAGAAAGGAACTTAATATCAACAGGAATTGCTTTTTAATGTCACCACCTACTGTGCTAAGTCCTCTGGCTTTGTTACATGCATATCAGCCATTGCAAAAACCAATTTTTTTAAAAATAGTTATCCCAGGGCCATTTTTAGACTGGTCAGAATCTCTCTGTGGCAAAATATAACTAAAATATTTGATTCAATAAAGAATTCTTTAAGTAGCTTTAAATCAGTACTATTGTTGCTGTCCTTTTCTATTCTGAAATGTAGGTTTCCATGCAGGGCTGTAGCAAAGTTTTCCTGTTCAGAATAATGATATGACAAACCACTAGTGGAATGATGCTGTTGGGTTTTTTAATGCAAATTTTCTGGTGTGATCTCTGCAAGAAAATCAAAACTAATCATGCTGTGTTTGATAAGTTGCAAATGCAGTGAACACTCATAACTGTATGTTTTC
>VZTJ01006424.1:3661344-3724588 GCA_013397795.1 Orthonyx spaldingii | reverse complement strand
AAAAAAAAAAAAAAAAAAGGCCGCTATTGTAAATATAATTGACTGTTTTGAGACTCCAGATCTCTAAGATCAAGTCTTCAGGATAACATCAAGGTTTTGCTCAATTTTGTCACCTGGCAGAGATGAGAGAGACCTTTCTATTGATGTATCAGTTTGTGTGTGCAGGGCAAAATGAAGGGGATGAGATGAAGGAAGTCAGGGAGGGAAGAGGGCAAAGTGTTCATCAACTCCAAAGGCAGAGCTCTGCTGGCTGGGGTTTCCTTCCTCTGTGGGCATGAGGAAGCTGTTTAGCTGCAGTGGATCACCACAGGGGTAGAGCCCAACTCATTCCCAGCTTCTGCTGCAGCTCACAGCTTTCTGCATCTGGTTTTCAGTAATCATTTTGAGCCAAGCAGGCTGAAAGGATTCTGAAAGAAATCTGCTTCATTTCATGTCCACTTCTCACAGATCATGAACTTGTGTACACCTTTGAGCCAGGTTCAGCTGGTCCAGGTGAGCTGCCGCTGTCAGGGAGCACCCTTCTGTTGACTTTAAAAATGGTTTGCAAAACTGCAAATACTGAACAGATTTAGGGATTCTTAGCTTGTAATTGGAAATATATGTCTGATATAAACCAAAAGTACTATTACAAATAATCAAAATACATAGTAATAATAAATGTAGTAGAACACTAATGTTAAAGTGTTAATAAGAATTTATGGAGCTGCTCCCCAAAAATCCACTTCACTCTTGTAAAACAAACTTGTAGGTTAGGAGCAGAAATGATTTAATGATGAAACATTTAATATTAGAAAAAGTCCTGCTTTGTCTTTAAAAAATATCCATAATTAGGCCTACTGTACATAGGGTTTTCAATGGCTTTTTTAATACATAAAACTTGCTGGAACTGGAGCCTCTGGGATGTTTGCCCAGGCCACCTGGAAATCCTTGGTATATCCACTGAATTGTGCAGATGACCTGTTCCTATACACTAAAATAATCATGTTCTGATGCGTTAGATTTCCTGTCCAGGTGGGTAACCTGTATAACACATGTACAAGTTTGTCTGGGAAATTGTAGAATATCATATACTCTGCACATTGAAAAGCTACAGTAAAATGGTCAATGGGTTTTATCTCTTTTAGCTGAACTGGGAGATGACATTTGCATGTCTCTCATTTCCAAGCTTGTTTTTCTGCCTGTTCTTAGTTAATTCTCACATTGTCTGAAATACACTAAAGATCTGTTCAAACAACAGCACAGATAAAAATGCAGAAGAACAGTTATAGAAACTATGTATGCTACACAAATGCGTGGTATATAAATGGTATGTAAAGAAAGATATTAAATCTTTTCAAGGAGTTCACACAACGGTGAATTGTTGAAAGTTTCTTACAAGTCAACACTTAAAGTGAGGTGATCTTTTATTCAGTGAGCCATTGTTGGGAAGAATACCCATAGCTATTAATTATATAGCAGTTCTAGTAACCTTGAAAGTTGTGTGTAATATTTTTCTTTGAGTTTTTTTGGTGTTTTTTGAGGGGGAAGGCTTTTCTTTCTCCTTATGACAGAAAGATAGAGAACATGGTTATCTCAGAAAAAAAGAAATGATTAGACAAGCATGATTGGAGATGAGGGAACACCCAAGGGACAACTTCACAAGCCTTTGCTCAGTCAGCCGTGCAGTGAAGTGCAACCTTGTGGAAGTAAAGACACCCGGGAGGCACAGGCAAGGCATGTCCCAAAGTCCAAAGTCTCTAAATCTTCTGTAGGTGCAGCTTCATGCTAAAATACTTAGAAATTACTCTAGATGCAAACTGTGATTTGTTGCTGAACTTGCCAAAGCACATATCTTCTACTTGAAACCAAATGTATTTTTATTATAGCACAAAGATGCAAGTATATACAATTAAGATTGTTGAGTTTCATTGCTCTGGCAAATGAAAGCAGGGAAGGACTGGTCACTAGTCTGAGCTTGTTAGCCCTAACATCTTATAGGGATCCCTTTATAAGGTGAAAAATTAAACAGTTGCTTACAGAAGATGTCACATTTGATTTGATACTTCCTTTATTTAATGAAATTAATTCTAACTAACATTTAAGGAGTTGCTGACTTGATCAAATAATCATTTTTTTGTTAGTGCATCACATAAACCCCCTCAAACTATTTTCTCATTAGAAAGCCTATTTATACTGCATCTATTTAAATACAAGGCCTTGATATCATCTACCCGGAAAATGATTTGTTGAAACTTGGCTGGATTCTAGCAAGTGTATTTTTATATTCTTTGAGGAAGTGGGCAATGTGAATGTGACAGTGACTTGGGGGAGTGCTGGTTCAGTGAGTGCTGGTGGGATCAGTGTGAGGCAAGTGTTTGATAGCTCTCGGGGATGCAAAGGCTGTTTGCTCACTGTGCTTTCCGTGTGGGCAGTGATCCTACAGTGAGTCCCTGCTTGTGTGCCAGTGTTGTGGGACTTGGGGGAGCTTGTGAAAGAGTGGGAAGGGTTTGGCCCTCCTGAATGGTGGGCGGTGATCCCACAGTCCGGAGCAGAACTGAGATACATCCAGCTCCAAGGAGAAGCTTCAGCGAGTATCAGAAGCGAGGGTCCATCACCGTGCAGCCATGTAGCTGCAGGTAGTTGGTTATGACTGAGCAATTATTGGAGTTTTACACTGGATGTCACACTGAACCCAGCAGCCAGCCTCAAGCGGCAGTAAGTAGCCAACTTCCCACTGGAACAGTCTCGACCTTACCCAGGGAGCTCCAGAGGCTGCTCTGCACCTGGCATCCCACGCGTGCCGAGGGAGCGGAGCGCCTCGTGATGCCGGATCTCACCTCATTGTGCATTGGTGCATCAGCCATTTCTGTGCAGACTTCATCTCTGCAGGCAGATGGTAGTTCAGCAGTGTCAGAGAATTCTTTCATTAATTGGTGCTGATACTTAGTTTCTGGGAAAAAAAAAAGAGCATTTAAATTTATTTTCAAAAAGAATTAGGTGCAGGTTTTTGCTACCTGCTTGAGATGTTGTGGGCTGTTTGATGTTATTTTTATTCCATATAGGTTTGGGATTTTGGAAAGGTTTAATAATTTTAATTGCATTTTGTAATGTCTTCTATTCCTGTATCCTGCATTGATTAGTGCACCCAGAAATTAATTGGAAATACAACAAATACTTGGGAAGTGGATCAGAAGTAGCATTCAGTCAGACATAGATATCCATAACTGTTTGGTGGTTTTGCTCCAGACTTCCAGCAAAAAGACCTGGTTTTGCAGCTTCCTTCACAATTATAGTCTGAGACACAGATGGAGCAAAATGATTTCACTTTGTGTCATAATGCTGTTGGTAACTATTCAAATTCCTGTGCTCTAAGCCTTTTAAAGGTTAAGAAAGATTGCACTTGTACCTGTGTGGAGGAGTCAGTGTTTGCTCCAAGGGATGAACTGCCAAAGGGCATCCTTTGCTGTAAAATCAACAAATGAGTATAAGAATGGCTGGCTCACTGTTACAGTGGTTTGTATAGTTAGAGCTATCATTTTGTTGTTCCATTGTAGTTGGAGAAGATAAGAAAAGGGAAATGTTGCTTCTCATTGAGCTGGTTACATAAAATAGTTCCCCAATGGCTTTCATTAGACATTCTCATTTTAAACATCTGTACAGGGAAGCAAGTAAGTAAAAACACAAGGAAAAGTTGAATGAAGACCAATAACAACGGTGAGGTCAATTTTTACTGAGAGATTTCCTCTAGCAATGTCTGTTGTATGTGTAATGTTTGGTTCAAGAATTAGCAGCCATACCTTTTTCAAGCACTTGCCCCTTTGATCCATGTCATGTCTGTATGTCTGTTGCAAAGTTTTGGCAGCTTTTCTTCTTACATAATTTTTTAGACAGGTACTTGCTGTCTACAAGAACTTGCTGGTGAAAACCTTCTAATTAAAGTGTATTTTCTGTGCTGGTAATTTCAGAGCTGGCCTAGCCAATTCTGCTTTCAACAGATTTTGTATTTTCAGGCTCAAGATAGGCTGCCTAAAAATTTGGCTTGTAGATAACTGTCGTCTTAAAAATAAAATGAAGTATTTGAAATTCATATGAAGCTAGAATAGAAACAACTTCTCCCTAAACTATTTGTGCAGAAGTCCATAGATAAAATTAAAGCAAATGTGTGTTTGCTCCTTTGAGCTTGCTGACATGTTTCCTGCATGGTTCCTGGTGCATGCTCAAGGGAGAATATTTTCTGTGGTCCACTGTGGCTTGTGCTGTCACATCCTTCCATCTCTTGGTACAGCAGGAATGCAGGGGCATGGGCTAGAAATGGAGGTTGAAAGGGATTTTGTCTTGTATTTCTTCCTTCATGTTTTCTGTAAAAAATGGGCAAATTGTTAAAATCTGTTGAGCACCTGTTCAGTGCTTTCAGTGCTGTGGTAGAGATAGGCCCCTGTATGCCAGCTGGGTTGGTGTTTATTTACCTGCACCATACTCTGCACAACTTTCACACAGGCCCAGGTATGTGATGCTGCAGCCAAATGGTAGAAAAATTCACCTGATAAACATTGTAAGTTTTATTTTTGCTGGAAACAGTAGGCAGATGTCAATGTCCAGTGGCTCAGCATGTGTGACAGCAGCATTATATTTTGGTGTGTGAGAGAACCTCAGGTCCCTGACCTACGCCGAGGTCTCATTTCTGTACAAAAGTGACTGGAATATTGCTGTCCAGTGGCTGAAATTTGTCAATTACTGTGCATATATAGCTTTTGAAACGATATAGCTGTTAAGGTCACCCTTTTTGTTGTCAGGTTCTAATTTGACTGTCGTTTTCTGGAAATGCTGGCCACTGAGAGGGCAAGTGTGTGCCTGTAAAACCACTGCCCGCCTGCTGGGTTCACTTATACTGTGCATTGCAGGTGCTCTGCCAACACTTCCATGAACTCTTTTAGCTTCTGAGCTACATGTGCTCCCTGCAGCACCCTGCTGACTGCCTGCTTGGAATGGATGGACGTGGAAAATCAGGGGCATTGCTGTGTAGACAGTTAAACCTATACGTACATTTGCTCACTGTTAGCTCTCAGATCATTGTCTGCTTAAGATGCCAGTCAGCAGGGGAATATGAACTCGCTGCTATTAAAAAATAGAGTATGGGTGAGGAGTGGGCACGGTGCCCAGAACTCAGATGAAATTTTTGGCAGGTCCTGCATGATCCTGTGACCAAGCATCATGATGACCATGTTACATCTTGAATACAGGAATCCCTCCTGGTGGCAGTGCAGAGGTAGTTGTTCTGGGAAGGTCTGTGAGCAGGGTGAAGAACTGGAAAAGGCAGGGCCATTTTTTTTGGAGGGATGCCCTGGGCAGGTGTAGCTGCTGGTGGAGAGGACAGAGCCAGGAGTGCTACAGGGGGTGCAGGAGATGTGGAAACAGCTCTGGCAGCACCAAGCTCTTGTGGCCGTGCTCTCCCACCGGCATTCAAAAAATGTTTTATTGCAGAGGCTTCATTTTCTTTCGTGGTTCGCAACCTGCTCTGGCAATGTGCACAGCTTGAATAGCCAAATACACATTATCAGGAATTTCAGACAGAAGAAAATGAGCCCTTTCTGCATTCAGTTACCATTTCTGTAAGGGACTGGCAAGGTGTTGGAGCAGCGCCAGCTCTCTCTGCCAGAACAAACAACATTTCTGGGGCTGTGCAGCTAGCCTGGCACTGTGTATTTAGTTAAGGGTTTAGCACTGGAAATGCATGAACAATTAAGACTTCATTTCCTAAATGGAGTGCATTTTGTGATTACAGAAGAGAACACAGCGGTTGGGATTTAGTGTATTCGGGGCTGAAACATGGTCTTACACTGTGAAACCTGCTCTTTACAGGAGAGCTGACTGAAGACAAGACAAAGCAAAGTTTTCCCCATAACTGTACTTTCAAGAGTGAGATTTATCTATATCAAAGGAAGCTGCCTGATTTTGTCGCAAATGTAATTCAAAACATGCTTTCAAATTATATAGGTTATTGCCTCTGTTGTAGAGCAAGACAAAATGTTGCTGTAGAGATCATTTTATCTACTTTCATTTGCATTTATGTATTATTTTTTGTCATACTCTTCACTTAGGTTTTTCGATGTAGAGATTTCCTTATACCTTCTAAAGTTGATAATTATGACATCAAGCAGTTATAGTGGCAGATGAAATACAAAATGTTAAATTTTAAGATGGAATGCATTTATCACAATGAATTATTTATTTTAATAATATCCTTTTGTGGAGAAGCAAAAGAGAGGTGAAAATAATTCTGAATGCACTGAAGGCCTTTCACATTTTATTTCAGCTGTTTATGTGCAAATCTTTCACTGTTCGTTCTTGATTTTTATATTCCCTGTAAAGTGCTGAAGGGAATGGTGCATTGCTACTGCAGGTGACATTAGCCACAGCAGTGTGAGCAGATGTGCCTGTCTGTGAAATTGTTTGGAGCTCATTGTTATCCCCTGCCCCCTCCCATAGACTGTAACTCTGTTTGGAACTGCTGCAAGTACAAACTGAGGTGCGGTGTGTTTGGGGTCCAAGCAGTTTATTATGCAAAATCTCAAGGTCTTAATCTTACAAAAAGTGCAAGTCCTTTTGCTCTGGAGCAGTGCTCTGTAGATGGCAGCATTGATAGGCCTGGCTTCCCCCTGCTCTCAGTGAAGAGCAAAGAGTGGGTAACTGCAGGCGTGTTCTTTGCTTCTGTACACAAATATAGAAGTAGCTCTTGGTATTTTACTTACATAATAAATTGAAGTTGCTTCATAGTCCAGTGACTTAGGGCTCAGTTCCAGGGTATATGAGTGTACATAGATGTTTTTTGATAATTTACACTTTCCATTTTAGTGGGACAAATTTTTTTTCAACCTGTGCTTGTTAAGTTTTATTTGTGAGACTGGAAGCAGGTATTAATTAGGTCAGTTACCAGTTCTCTTATTTGGTTAACTATATAATATTTTGTGGCTTAAATTCCTTAAATTTGAGCCGCATTCCCTAAATGCTCTAAACACAGGCATCACTATTGTTCTGTCTCCTGCTGAATTACTTTATACCTGGTGTCTTCTGGCATTCACACATCCTATTTTTTTGGTAAGCAACAGCGAAACTCATTCTAAAAGCCTGTACCTTCAAGATGTTGTTCCCCTACTTTGATTAGGATATTTTTCTTGCTAGGGACCAAATAAGCTGTATTAGAAACAGAGAATTCTTACGTAGTAATTTAGAATATTAACTCAGAAGCCTCAGACAATGTACTTTGAAGCTATAGGTCCTTGCAGTAATTTTAGTTCTCTCACTCCTTGTTTGTCTGCCCTGAACCTTGGCTTCCATCTGTGCTGGTCCTTCATGAAGCAGCCACAGGACTTTGTTAAGGGCATTAGGAAAGTCAGGTTTTAAAGGAAGTTGCAACTTAACATATGTTGACTAATTAAACAGGTATTTACTTAAGAGGTCCACGACACTGTAAGTTGCATGACACTTTGAGATGTCTTCTTTATATAAATATTGTTAACCTTTTCATTCCTCTTGAAATCCATACTCAGGACTCTGCTGGGCTGTCATGTCAGTGGGGCATCCAGCCTTTAGTGGAGCCAGTGATGAGCAGCATCACTGCAGGCTGAAGTCAGTCACTTTTCCTGTAAGAAACAGTTCTATTCTTGCATGGTATCATCTGTTTCTGTCTGTAGAGTAAGGAATCATGGTTGGATGTTTCTGAGTCACCTGAGCACTGATAATTTCTTAGTATTATTTCTAATCTTAGTGGGGTCATCAGAGACTATAGCTGCTTCTGTTCTTTTGGATGGTTATAACTCCAAAAAGTTGCACCATTAGGTGTGTGTTAGAAAAAAATACAAATGCTGAAAAGATGAAGCTAATTTTTTTTTCTAGTTTCAGGCTTCCAATTTTGCATCTGCTTCTAGTCACACAATTCTATTTTCAAGGGAGAATCTTAATTATTGTGCATTGGCAGTTATACTTGCTCTGAAGCACCAGAGTGAGAATGCTAATGAAATAACACTTAATGAAGTTGGAGGTAGGAAAGTGCTCAGAGTTTTATGATTAAAAAATTGTCACTTGGCTGTGTGTGCATTTGTAATTAGTTAGATTGTTTTCCTCAGTCATTTCTGGTTTTTGGTGCATGAATTAAGACACATAGGTCCTGATACCCAGAACTGTGTGCAAATCCTAAACCGTAGCTGGAAGTTAATTCCTGTCAGTTCTTCGGGTCTGCAGTCTGGGCTTTGGGTCAGTTTGAACATGACTGCATGTTGCTGAATACATTGCTTTTACCCCCTGGAAAACAAAAACACTTCTGACCTTGCAGGGCACTGAGAATTAATTTGTGTGTATCAGTATATTGCTTTGAAATGCCAGACAGAAGAGTCAAGAGATTGTCAGAAAATTGAGAAGTGTTAATTGTTATTGCCATATAAGCTTTAATTCTTTAATCACTGATGAATCTGCTTAGAGCTGTGACTCCCTGAGAATGAAGTAGGAATGTTCTCGGCTTGCTAGGATGTTAACATCCTGAACAGTCGCCTCATTACTCCATTTACAAGTAAGACAGCCTAGATATTTGCTTCAATTAAGCATAAACTTGTTTTGATGGCTTTTCAATCAATGAGACAAAATAAAGATATGAAGGTAAAATCAATAGAGTAGCAGCTGCTGGGCTGCCCCAGCACCACAGAATGGACTGAGCAGCGGTGATGTACAGATTAAAAATGAAAAGCCTCTTCAGATATGTAGAAATCACTACCACAAAGGTGTTAATGAACTCGTATTAAATAATAAAACAGGACTTAGAGTTCATCCTAGTACTGCTTTGATGCCTACATGGGCTTTCTGACAGTAATTTTGAGGAAAGATTTAACTTAGGGTGACTTTTTTTCTTTTTTTTTTTTCTTTTTTTTTTTTGGCAAATTAGATTTAACATGATTTGGTAAGTCATAATATCTTCCAGTTCAGAGCAGACATTGGATGGATACTTCATTTGCTGTTCCATTTCTATCAACAGCAATGAAGTCATATTATAGACTCTGCTTAGTTTCTGCTGTTAGTTTCTGCATTATGCAAACTACTAAAAAGCCATATGAATTAGGGAAGAACCTTTTATGCACAGTTAAAGTGACATAAATGCACAATCTAAAAATAAATGAACTTCAGTTGCCTAGTGTCATGTTAACTTTTAATTTTTACATGCTAAAGTCTGAAATGTTTTATTAATTGTAATAGGCCCTGCTTTTTGTTGGTTTGTGGTGTTCATTTTAGTTTGCATAAGCCTCCCTGACTTGGAGAGCAAAGGTCTTTTCAGGTGATTCCATCTATTCTGATGCAGAAATTTCCGCTCCCGGCCTTTTCCTCCAACGTTCCATTTTAGTTTAAGTAAATTTTGGAATGTAAGTTGGGATCTGGATTTGTCAGCTTTAAAATGAAGTAGCATCACTTACTCTGCATCCTGGTATACTGACCAGGTAGAGAGGAGGCATTCACAGGCCGTGTTTTCTCATCCAGCCTTGTGTGTTCTCCTGAAGTCTGACCTGCAAAGCCCTTTTCTAAAACTGCAGAGATAATAGTACCTCTGGGACCATCGTTCTGGGCCTTGACTCTCCTAGTGAGAGCTGCTCAGCCCAAGGGATTAGGAGCTTGGAAGCACACTGAGATCTTCAAAATTTTCCAGTGGAAAGTTCTGGTTTAATTGGTGATCAACAAAAATATTTTATGTTTTGTCCAATGAGCTTGTGATTGCCTTTTTCTAAGACAGTTTTTATAGTGTGGCTGAAGTATTTTAAGTAGGGTTATAGGCCCTATTAAAGTAAGTGTTGCTCCTTCTGCATACCTTGCATGATTTTTAAGGCAAAAGAAGAACCTACTAATATTAGCACGGCTAATTACTTTAATCAATTAGCAAGGGATTTCCTAAAATAGCAAATTACATGAGCATGATTAGTACTACTTTCTTTAGGCACTGACAGCTTTCTGCCATTGTTTCCTCAGTGCTGGATCAGTGTTTTGCATAGAAATGAAGAGCTTTTCACTGTGGTGATGCCTGTGCTCCGTGGAGTGAGGAAGGTGCAGAGGCTGTGAGTCACCCACGGGGCAGCCTGGCTTTCACGGTGCCACGCTTTGTCTCTCCTGAGATGGACTTGCATGATCTCTTTCTTTCATATTTCCTGTCTAATCTTTCTACTCTGACCACGTTTTACATCCAACTTCTTACTTTAGGTATTTTACCATCCCAATGATTCAATGAACTGCAGTGGACACCAAGACCACGAGGCGTTACTCTAAGTGACAGACCATTAAAATTTGGATGTAGATTTTTAGCTCAATACTCAGTCTTTTGAGTCACTTCATGATCTTGGAATACGGCTTAAAATAGCTATCAAATGAAGAACAAGACAGTAAATGTAGATATTTAAAGCTCCTTTGACATGGAGAAGAAAGGAAATCGGGGCTCTTTGAAGGCGTGTCACTCAGGGTGACACATTTTCCTTGGTTGAGTGTGACACAGAAGGGCTGCTGAAGCCTCAGTGGCAGACAAGGCAGTGACAGGGCATGTGAACACCATGATAGAAGTCAAGTTTTGTCCATTTGTTTCTTGCTGTCTCTGAAAAAGGAAAAAAAGAAGGAAAATTACGGATTTTTACACTTGATAGGGAAATTGATATGAGAGAAACTAAATTTTCATCTGTGGTGATACCATTCTTTGTTACAACATAAAGGAGGACTTTTATGCCAGAAGGAGCTAGACACAGCCATTTCTCAAACTCCACAGCTTATCTCAATATAAAATGATGCATGAAAATGTTATATCCTGATAATAGACTCTACTTCAATGTGAAATGTGTCCTTGGAGCTCATTTTTATAGTGTTGCACTCTATTTTTTTGCAAGAAATCCTTTTGTAAAAAATAGCTCAGACTTCCATTAGTGCTTCTGAACCTTCTCTTCTGGAACAATTTTTGTCACACATTAAGCATGACTTCAGTGGGATGACAGAGATGAGATGTGGGATACCTTCACTTTTAAGTACATGCCATAACACACTGACTTGAGTTTAGATGCTGGTTTGGCTTTAAGATGTTTTATATCCTGAGCACTACTTATTGGCATCTATGGGGAAAAAACCCCCTGAAATAAGCACTTTTTCATTTGAACAGCTGATTTAGGAGGGCAGGCATGGCCATGCTTACTCCACAGCACAGTAAATTGAAGGATTTTATTTGGGTTTCTATGAAGGTCTCAGTCTTTCACGTGTCCTTTAGAACAAATCCTCTAAGAATTACATCTTGTAAGGAAGGGATAATTTAATGTGATTTAATAAGTTGATCATGGTGAATATTTTTAGTTGTTAGTTTTCATCATCTCTTTCTGTTTAGTTGGAGAGCAGTAATGGTCCTTAGGGGTTGTCACAGAGGCTGCTGAAGTTCATTTAGTTTTAAAGGTCTCATTTTATTTCACTTGCTTTGGCTGCATCCTTGATGGCCACACTCAAGACTGAGACTTTAATTAGTTTGTCAAATTGGGGAAGTTCTCATTACTTATAGCGGTGCAAAGAAGTAGGTCAGGATTTGCATGACCTGACAAATGTGTTAATTATACCTTCATTAAAAGAATTAAACTTTTGGTGGGTATTACTCAGTAGGAAATGGACAGTTGAGTTGATATCTGTCTTAGCTTGCAGATTGCATGGAGTAACTTGGAAAGAACAGAGGACCTCAGAGGCTTGAAGGAGCTGAGGTTTTGGTCTTGTTCTTGTTCTGGACCCTCCCAGCACCACAGAGGTGATTTAGCCAGCCCGTGTAGTTTGGTGTGCTTGCAAAAGCATCTTTGAATACAGCAAAGGGAAGGAAAGAGTGACACAGTGCTGGATTATCTTTTGCTGGTGACTCCAGACTGCTGGTGACTCCAGACTGCTGGTGACTCCAGTGAACAGTTGCTCCACAGGGCTGGAGAACTAAACACTTCTTGGTGTCACTATTCGCCTTTCACATCACTGAGTCCTGAAAAGACTCCTACTACAGAGCTGACGCTGCTGAATCGCTTCCAATTAGAGCTGATATGATGTTAATTAGCCTGATGCTGCTTGGTAAGCTGTTTAGCACTTTTGTCTCACCTATAATATGTGCTAAGAGAACTGTGGCTTTCCTTTGAATGAGCCAGTGCGTTTCTGGAAGTAGCAGAGTGCCTTGAGGGACTTAGTCTGTTTATGTGAGGACTGATTTCAGGAGGGCAAGATTTCTCCTCCTTGGGTATTTTGCTTGTGAAACTCTGTGATCCATAGCAAAATGATCCATTGTTTCTAATCTAAGTGGAAATTCTCAGTGAAATTGTCCACAAAACACTAATGTGTTTACCTATGTGTTTAATCAAGAAAAAATTGAATGTGGAACTCTGCGTGCAAAGCAGCTGAATTAATCATGTTTTCATTCCACGTTTCCTGTGCTTTTAGCTGTGTGAGTTCAATATAGCTGTAATTGCTATGTGTGTTTTGCATATATTCCTTCTTATGGAGATGGTGGGTATCTTGGATTTGTTGTTACCTACTGAAGAAATGTCAAGTGCTTGAATATTAAATCTTTATATGGTGCAGGGTTTTAAGGCAATAAACTACCAAGTGTTTGATGGCTTTTCTGTCAATTTTAAAGTGCTATTGTTTGGCCTAAACAAAATCATAAGATTACTCCAAACAGAGAGCCCCTACTCATTCATAGATGATCACCTAGAACGAAGCTAGGAAAATAATCTCATACCATGTGAGCCTGCTCTCTGAAACTGGACTGGTAACATTGACACACATTGCTTCAGTGAAAAAAGAAAGTTGAATTCCAGCTGTGTCTATTAAAAATGAAAGTTTATAATTTAATAAGTATGTATGTTTATGTTCTCTGTGTGTAACGGCCAATAGCTATTCCATATCTTTAGTATGCGAGATGTGATTTATGCTTTTATGCAGGTGCTATTAGCAAGGCAGCTTCAATAGTTCTCATTTGATTCATCTTCCTGGGGAAGTGTTTGGCAGTGCTGTGTGCTCAACCTTCTGAAATGGCACTTGGGGTTTTGGTTGGAAGTTCAGATAGACTTGCACACAGAGCAGAAACCTCATGTGACGTGTCAGTCCTGGAATGACATTTTTGATTGTATTTTCAAAAGCTGTACATGTCAGAGGCTATGTGGTTTAAATATTGGAAAGCTCTTTGTGGTCATCAGCCAAATCAGTACTATTGTATTTTGAATGATGTATAAAATCAAGGAGTCCTGGCTGATTTGTGAATTCATATCAGTTTGTGTATTTGCATGTAATATGAAAAAGTTTGGTAATGTGTTAATGGAAATGGCTCAGTAACTAAGTGTGGGAGCAGCATCCTCAGCTGAGCACAGAGTACAATGAATGTGGTGGTTTCTATTTAATTAGCTTTAAAATGTCTGTCCCTCAAGGGAGTTGTGCAAGAACCAATAAAAATATGTACTTGATAGATTAATAGATCTCATGAATTTTGAATGAAAAGACATTGATCCTAAGGTGCCTTTTTTCTTAAAAAGCTTTATTAAATACTCAGGAATGGTTTGGTGGTACTGACAAAGTAATTTTGTCTGTTTATGCTCAGTAGGTTTGGCTTGGCATGTCCCTTCGTTTAGGCCTGTCACAGAATTGCCTGGTGAAAGTGAGAGCTGACATTGTACGTGACCATACTGATAACTGTGACTACAATAAAACAATTATTTTGGCATTCCTTTCTTTCAAATAAAAAACGTTACTAATAAAAAAACCCCCCTCTAAAATCGTACAGAAATATGCCCTACTCTTCATCAGTTTAAGAGTATAGTTTATGCAGCCATTGATGCTGGTGATTAAAATTTTTGAATTGCAGGAATCCTGGCGAAGCAGCAGCTGTAATCATTGCCTGTTGTGGTGACACTGCTCGTTTGAACCCTTTCCCCCATGCTTCTGAGAATGGCCAAATAGGATGTTTCTGTTTTGTAAGAGCTAAATTTTATAAAGTTTCGTGGTCTCCTTGGTTTCGAGAAAATGAAACACTCCAGTTGATGAGGGCACAGTCAAAACTTCTCCCTGAGCTCCAGCCTGGCTACTGTTGGCCTGGCAGCTGCCTTGACTGCTGGTTGGTTGTGGTGCTGAGAACTGATGCATTTCTAGGTGGAGACCTCATCAGAAAAGGATCAGGAAGTCAGGAAAGCAGTCTAAAGGGCATTACTGTTGAACATTTGGGAGTCTGCAGATAAAACAGAGACTCTCAAACTCAGTGGTGTGGTAACAGCTGAATGTGCTGTATGCCTGTGTTGGAGATGGGCTCTGAGTCTTGAGGCGTTATTAAAGGAGAAGCCTGTGCATCAGGGAATGCTGGCTTCTCTTGGCAGGTCTGATGGTGGCTGCTGTAAAGAGCCACCCAGCCTGGTGCACAGAATGGTAAGAAAATGTGGCTCCTCAGGGAACTGCCCTTTTCAAGTGATCTTTGTTGCCTGGACAATCCTCTAACCGGCAAGGCAGTTTTTAGTAGCAGAGTAGAAAGTGAGGTTTCTATAAAATCAAGTTGCATCAGACTCTCCTTGTCAGGCAAAGCTGGGGAAGGCTCCAGCATGACAGGTGTTGCAGAGATTTTATCAGGTTCTCAGTATTAAGTAAGTTGGCATTCGCTGGTAGGGAGAGACAAGCAATAAATAAAGATAGTGAATGCCCAGAGATATTCTTATCAAATTCAAATGAAGTGAGCAGAATTTTCTAACTGAAGATACTGAGTGGCAAAGGAGGGAATGTGTTTTAATCTCCCCTTTTCACTCAGGCATGGCTCTGCATGTTTCCTGCTGTTGAGTGTCAAACATCGCGGAGGAGCCTGGAGACCAGGAGCTGGTGGGTCCTGTCTGGACCTGGCTCGGGGAGCCTGGGAAGTGCTCAGCTCCCATCACGGTGGCCATGGGGACAGGCAAGGCTGAGAGTGGCACAGAGGGGGCACAGCAGGGAAGTGGAAATGGGATTGGAACATAAAAGGCTCCTTCTGATAATTCACACAAGAAATATTGTCTGGTTTTTATCCGTCTGCAGCCAGAGCATGTGTCTCTTCAGTGCGCTGGGGAATTTTTGTGAGAACTTGTAAAGTTGGGTGAAAGGCATGGGTTTTTGGTTGTTTTTGTGCTTTGTTTGCTGTTTTGTTTTGTTTTTTTCCCATTTAATGCTTGAGTGAGTTTGGATGTAATTTCTCTTTCAGCTCCATTATTCTTCCTTTATATATTAAAGAGTTTCAAAGTCAGTGTCTGATTGTTGTATACTGGAGGTTTGCCACAATAGATTCATTTCAGTGTCTCCAAGACTTTTTAATTACAGTAAGACATTCAGATACCTTTTATTACAGCATGTAGCCAAGGTTTTTTTTTTTCTTTTTGTGAATTAATTCTTATCTTTCTGGAGACAATTAAATGTGTAATTAACAGAACTTGGCTTACAGATGCTGTACAAGAACTGCACCAAAATGACTCGTTAGGATTAGGGTGTTTGGTCTATTTTCATTATTAGGGGGAAAAAAGTGCTGCTTTTTCATTGGAAAATTGTGAATTGCAGTAGCTGAAGGTGGAAGAAACCCAAACACCTTATCCTTTCCCTCCTTAATAAGGTCTTCCATGCAGGGTCTTTGTGTTTATTCCTCCTGCCTTCTGTAGCTGATTTTGATTTTCTCTTACAAGTGCTGTAGTAATTACAGTTAAGAAGGTACAGAATATTTTAGGTCTTCTATCGTTAGGAATCAAACACATGGTTCTCAGAGATGCTTGTTCTCTTAGTGGCTTGATGTTATTTACATCTGTTTTTGCATAAAATAGATAAGAAGTTAAACCCTGAAGCTTTCATGGTATAAAGCTGTAGTCAGTCAACACAGTGAGGAAATTATCAATAGAGAATAAAACACATTTTATGTAAATAATGCATTTTATGCTTGAGGGTGCAGAATAATTAAATAAGAGCATAAAGTTTGATAACTGAAAATATGCTTTCACTGTCTGAATCTATCAAAGGTCCAATTATATTTAACTAGCACCTGAAGCCAAGCAGGGCAGTGGAAACTTCCTGACATTTGACAGCCCAAAAATCCTGTGCCATATTCCCATGAATATGGGATTATTTTTAAGTAGTGAAATAGTTTATGTAGGAGGTAGAACTGTAGTCATGAGGATTTTGATGGTGTATGTAAATTACATCTGTAAGTCAAAGTCCTTCTTAGTTTTTCTTATGACCAGTGCATGTATTGGCTACAATCAGTTGCTTATGGATAAAGGAGATCACATGGTGGACTCTGCTTCCAAGAGATTCACCTGCATTTCATTTCTGGTTTTGGGCATTTAAGCTTTCCAAAAATGAAAATGAAAGTACAACACTCTAAATTTTGGGTTGAAAAACAAGTGATTTGTACTAAAGCTTCTGCTTGAGCTGATGGCTCTGTAGATATTTTCTTTCATTTAGCATGTCACTGTAGGCAGGCTGGGGAAGTGGGTGTGTTTCTTTGTTCTCCTCCAGAATGTTTTTTCTCTCTTCTAGTCAGCAGTCCGTATCAGTAGTAAGCAGATTTAAGCCATAGTTGATTAACAGTCTATTTACCATTCTATATAAATACTTTTGAGGGACTGGACTATGTCAGCTATGTGTTTCAATGCTGGAAAATTCCACAGCAGCCAAACCATTCCTTGAGGTGCTCTGACACCCTGTGAACTGGACATATCCACAGCAGGAAGATGGATGCTTTTCAATGGCTTTTATCCACAGAAACTTGTATTTGAGATGATGATGTGTTGTGGTTAGCCCTACATTTGGAGTTTAAGTGTAGGTTCTTTTGGTGTAAGCTACAATAGGAAATATTCTTAATTGCAAACCTGCTATATCTGGACAATAGACTTAACAGATAATGGAAGACATTAGAGAGCTTTTGTTTCTTTTTGTCTGTAAGGTGTTGGGTATTTTTCAAATGACTTCATCTTGGGTTTATTTGTGTGTTGTTTTATAGAGAGGCTGTGGCTTCATGGTAAGTTGTTTTGATAGCAATACAACATGAAGCATGGCTGCTTCCTCACCTTCCCCCAGACATCTGCTGTGCCAGCACGTTTGTACGGCTGTGCCGTGAACCAGAGCAAGGAACTGATCCGGCTTTTAAAGCAGCCTTGCCAAGCCTGGATGATAAATGGCCTCTTTCCAAAATGTGAATGAATTTCAAAGGACAACGACTGCGGGAAAATGTGCCCATATAGGTATTTCCTGTGCAGGACATGAACTTATTTCATGATCAAACCGAAAACACAAGATTTTCCCTTCCAGAGCATTTCAGATCTCTGCCTTCACTTGCTTGGGAGAGTTGGTGAGTGTTGGATGAGGATACAACTGTAAAGGAATCCATTCACTTCTACAAGAAGAGTCTGGGTGATTTTGGGATGAGAACAGTGAGGATGATCCACCCCATTGTTTTGAGAAAATTTCTTGGAAAATGTTACGCTCACAAAAGTAAATGCTTATAAAACCCTGCAATGGCAAAACCCACTGATGTCACAGGGTACTGCCAGTTCCAAAACTGTGTGTGCAGAAAATAGTTTAATTTTAGATCTTTGGGTGTGTTGGTGGATTTTGACCCTCGCCCCAGTTCCTCCATCAGTCTAAGTTTCACAGCTATGATATTACAGAACCAATAACCAGGTTTTGGTTTGAGCACCTTTGTATGGAGTATGGCACAGGCATGGAGCTGGATTTTTTTTGTTGTTGTTGTTTTGGTTTTGTTTGTTTTTTTAATATATAGCTAATATGGGAATTGACCATAGATACAGTGTAATACTCTTAAGAATGCAGTTCTTAATTTATCAGAGTATGCTGGAGGCATTCCCTCACTTCCTCATCTGTTTGATTAAGTTTTCACTCATTTTTCAGTGTGGGTATTTTCTTTGTAAGAAACATATTAAAGTCCTTAGGTGTCCTCCCACACACCTAAAGCCACATTTGGCAGACTGAAAACACTTTGACAGCTGGCTTTTTGGGTCAATTAAAAATAATGCTACATTACTACTGGTAATTTTCTCTTTACCATGCCTAGTAAGATCCAGCAGTCCTGAGGGAGCTGATGTATGAATGCTATGTTCAATTTTTCGTAGTAGGTTGATAGATACCATCACAAATCAAATTTACTGTGCAGTTGATCCAGTCCACATTTTATTTGGTTTAAAAAATGCTATTTTCCTACCACTTCTTTTTCTACCACTGACTCTCCTCAACGTGGTTAAAGCTTTGCTCACTTGTAGCTCTTTACCAGAGACAGTCTCCTGCAGTCCTAAAACACCTGCTTAGGCTTAAAATTAGCCCGGCAGTGCTTGTTTCTGGTGTTCACAACCGCTCTGCTCCTCACTGAAAATAATGTAAAAGCAGCAGTTGGAGACTTCTGTTTTCAAGCACAGATTTTAGGTTGACATCAGTCCAAGGAACAGCCTTTGGCCACCCTTTTGGCTGCCCAGGTTCACTGGACTGAGTGGTTTCATCTTCTGAGCTGGATGGGATGAGGCTGAGTTTAAGGACCTGTCACCGAAACATTGTTCACTCATGTACAGCTCATGTGGGTAAAATTCTCAGAGAGGATCTCAAATGCATCAGGTTTTTCACTGCTTTGATTCTGACTGTGTTTCTCTGCCTCTGTATAAGAGTATTTTAAGAAAAATAATTATTTTTGGGCATGATTGTTTGATATTGATACAACATATGCAACAGTTAAGGACTATCTTTGCAGGCCTAAGACAGGTATTTTGATACATTTTGCCTTCTGCACTGAGGTGTTTGGTTTGGGGATTTTTGTCTTATGACACTTATTTCTGTTACAGTTGTATTTTTCCTTCCAGTGATTTTTGGATGGGTGTTAATTTATATCATCTGTTGATGAGTAGAGTTCTGTGGGCTCAATATCACACAATGATTAGGAAGTATTTATGCATTTCAGTGCTTTCCTGGGGAGTTCAGCAGTCACTTGTATTATAATTTCTAGTCTTCTTAAGTAATTCTCCTGATCATGCCTCAAAACTAATTGTGACCAAGGTTGGAAGAATGAAGAGCTTTGGAAGCTGTGGAAGCACATAGCTGTAAAAACTGCATGAGAAAATCCAGTATTTTTCAGCCAAAAAAGATAGCTTTAGGCTCTAGGGACTTATCATATTTGGGGCGTCATTGTGTGTTGGCGCTGCAGATGATTGCTGAATCACTGGGAATGAGCACCAGCCTCCTGAGCTGTGGAGGCTTGTGTGGCACCTCTGTGACAGGAAGTTTTTGCAGAGAGCTTGCACACAACTATAATTTTAATTGAAATTCCCATGTGCTGAAAAGGCTTCCACAAATCTAAGTTGACAAACCAGCTCAACGATTAGGAGTTATGGATGATGCACCACTTCTTGTTGATATGTGCTCACTTTGTAAAAATAATTAGAAATGCTGAAGTAACAGGACGACTGCTTGGGATGCATTTTTGAAGTTCATCATGAACTGATTTTTCTTGTGCCACCCTCTGAACATGTCTGTGTCAGCACAACTGAACCTTTTTCAGTTATGTAAAACTGCTGCAGGTGTCAAAATAGTATTGTAATATTCTGAAGCAGAGTACTGTGATGGCTCAAGACATTTGGATATAAGCATCAAAATTTAACTGTTATTAGTCACAAAGGGTTTCTTAGTCATTGGATATAGTCAGTGAATATGAAGATTGAACAACCAAAACAAAACTCAGCTTCCAAATGACCTCTGCATGTCTGGTGTCTGATCTTCTGCTCAGAGCTATGCTGACTCTGGAGACTGGGGGCTTTGCAGCCTTACATGGCTTTAGTGTTTTACCAAGTTTTCTTCTGTTTTCTCCATCTAGATCGTTACCAAGGCTGTACCTCCCTGTAAACATGTGAGTCCCTGCAGTCTATCCTTAGCTCTGACTGCAGTGATCTCAGTGTTGTGACATTTTTCCTTTTTGCATAAACCAGAACATTGAGGCTAAATTGTTCACTGAAGGTTTAGCATAATGAGCAGGATAAACACCTCTGCTCTAAGAATCCAACTGTTGGAAAGACAGATATTGGTTTTGTTGATTTTGTGAAACTTATAATGTCAACTACTTATTCCACTGCAAGATGGTCTAAGTTTATTATCACAATTGCTCTATTTATTCACAATTTATTTCAATGAAGATAATTGAATTTGAAATCTTGAGATGAATATAGGTAAATTTTATACCTTGTGCAGTCAGCAAACATTTGTATCCTTTACTGCATGGCAGTAAATCAGATTCATCACACTGTTTCCTTCTTTCCTGGCAAGTTATGAAGAAACAGCTCAAGAAGTGTTGGCAGCTAGCATACCCTTTTAGGCCTAGGTAGTTGGGAATACTCTGCCTGGTTTCTTCAGTTCCTGCCAGGAAAAAGAATGAAGACTTGGAACTGTGTCTGATCTGTGCTGTTTTGATTTAAGTTCTCTGGTTTGTGCTGAGGGAGCAGAGTCTCCTCGTTGTTGTACATGCTGCATCCTGGGAGCAGCTGCAGCCTCGAGGACCTGGAAGTCTGAGACTTTAACTTTTGGTCCTCCTCTAAGTGTCAAATATTAACCTCCTGGTGTGCCTGCTTGTGAAAATTATCAATTTTAACGTAGCCATACAACCTCAGAACCCGTTGAATGTCATCACTAATGGAAGTTAAGCAGAGATGAGGTGACTGGAGTTTGTTCAGGTAATTTCTGTCGTGCAGCTCTCGGGCAGTCCTGCATCTGCCTTTTCAGACATATATGACCCTCTTAAGTGGCAGGTTCAAAGTAATTTTTCCCTCAACCAGGTGCTGCTTTAATGGTGACAAGTGGGAGTGAGGAAATACACCTTTGGTGCAGTGTTAGAAATGCTTTAGTTTTGTGTTATGGACTCTTTATTTAGAAATGGCCTTAGCAAGAAGAATCAGGAAATCCAAGAAACAGGACACATGGATGATGCACTCTTTGGTATCTCCTTGAGGCTTCAGGGAATTGGGATGAGACAATAAAAGCTTCAAGTTGTTTATATTGCTTCCAGAGGAATTATTTTGCCTGGCTGGAAAGGTCATAATTTAAAGGTCTACTTTGTTGTCCTGGCTATTGAGTCTATAATGTATATTTTCTCTGCCTCCCAAGGAGGGTGTAGAAACCTCAAAAAGTTGTTGTAATTATTGAGTTAGCCATTTCTGAACTTTTGAAGTTTATTCCAGGCCTTCCCTAGGGTTTGGTCAGCACAGAGGGTGGGGGAAGTAGGATGAGGCTATAACATATGGATGTTAAGGACTAACTAAAGGGGTGGACTGTGAGAGAGGTGCCTCAGCACATGTTTAAGATACAGATCTGTGGCAGTGGTAGCTGAGGAGGCTAAGCAACTATTTACCAAAAGCATGAACTGCTATTAAGGTTCAGAAGCCTGAGATTTCTCTTGGTTGGCAAAATTTCCAAATGTTTAGATGGGTGTAGAGCTGTGCTTTGATTGCAGAACTGCATTTAGTGACAGCAAATGCTTAAAGTAAG
The DNA here is from genome assembly GCA_013397795.1 of Orthonyx spaldingii. NCBI lineage: Eukaryota > Metazoa > Chordata > Aves > Passeriformes > Orthonychidae > Orthonyx > Orthonyx spaldingii. The sequence continues at coordinate 3,703,066 of VZTJ01006424.1, read as the reverse complement.
TTTGAAAACTGAATGTTCCTGGTGTCTCTCCTCTCTCCTCCTTTTGTTTTTAAATTCTTCTACTCCCCCACAAACTCCTGTGCTTTTTGTATATGTTAGTGATTATTTTTCTATACCATTTTTATGGTAATCTTTTGAAAGTTGCTTGGCAACTACTAATTCTGATTTTGGAGGAGCTTGCATACAGCAATTCTGGGCTGTAAAGTGTTTCTAACAATCTTAGAAGGGAGTTGTGTCCAGAAAGAATCCTGCCTTTCATACCAGGAGGCTTCTGTTCTGGTTAGAAAGGTTCTTCTGTGAGGAATCATGTTAGCACAGCAACCGCTGACCAAGGTAGTTCTTGCAAAGGCAAAGATGCGTTTTCAGTGTTTAACATGATTACAGCTGAGTCAGAGGAGTCAGTGAGGCTCCATGCACAATACAGGGAGTGCTGGATATCTGCTCCCTCACTCTTCAGCCCTGTGGCACAAGTAAATGATTGGGATTTAGCTAGTATAGCCATGGCTCCAGCTTTTGTTCAGTAGGAGCTTTGCTGACTGCTGGGAAGAGACACTGGCCTGCCTCTGGCTTAATTCCAACCTTCTGCTGAACCATTTCTCTCCGTGAATGGCTCTTATGCTGACTGTGTTCCCATAAGAACAAGAAATGCTATTTCCTGCTAGTTTTAATAGTGAAGGATTTAATATGAATTCAGTCTTGACATCAAAAGAGCATAATTTCAGTTTCCTTGGTGGAGGTAGGAGGTGTTGGTACCTCGGTGGTCTGTCCTTATTTACATCCCTCCCTCCCTGCAATTGGTCTGACTTTCACCCAAGCTGGCCATGGTGAACTGGGATGATCCCCTCTTTGGTGATTCCTGCACAGCACAGACAAACAATGTTGTTTGCCCTCTCTACAGACTGATTAATTGTGTCATCTTATGGTTTCTGTAATTCTCAGCTCGTGCTTCCATAACTTGTAGTTGACTCTGTCATATTTAAAACTGGTTTGAAAACTCCTTGGGGCAGTATGAAAACACCTATAATTAATCATGTCAAGCATCTTAGTGTGTGTTCAGTAGATAAATGACAACATGTGGCTTTGCTTGGCACTCCTAGGGTTGTCATGGTCTGTGAAGCTGCAGCTATCAGAGGGTGACAGTAAAGAACGGGGGATTTCCAAAGCAGTCTACAGATTGAGGACTTGCTTATACCCACCCCTCTTCTGAAGTTTCTAAGGACATCAAGGCTCTGCAGTTGTCATTTGGCAACTTTCAGAAGTGCTGTCTCCACTCCAAAGCAGCCAGCTGTGGGATTTGCCTGTGATCTGTGGCCTTTGCACCCTTAATTCCCTGGCTGCTGCAGTGTAATCCATAGGATACACAAGCTCTCACAGCTCCTGTTTTTGTTGGCTCTGTTGAAAGTGTGCATGTAGCTGATGTTGGATAACTGTGATAGTTCTCTCAGAGGAATACCAACAGCTATTAAACACAGAGCCCATCTTGAAAGTACAGGATGTGTTAGGAATATACTAATGCCTGGATCCCAAAGGAGTTTGGGCTCTGATAACCCTTTGAACTTAACTGGACTGGGCATCTACCTAAATATCTTCAAGAATGTGAGCCTTAAGCCCATAGGACATTTTAGTCCTGCAGTGCATGTGGCCTTGGGAGCATCATTCAGCTTTCAGAGGATCTTTTCTCCTGTAGAATGAATTAAACCAAATAATGTTTTATTCTTGTAAGAGACTTTTTTTTTTTCCCTGAAGGAGAAAGAATTTAAAGCCTTTAGCAGTGCTAAGCACAGAGTTAGAAATATCAAAGGAGATAGATAAGGATAGATGGTTTCTTTGACAGTTTTGTCTCCCTGCTGTGCCAAGTGACAGCCAGCATCTTACTTTAGAGGAAAGCTTTCCATGCTGAAAATGGTGGCACAGCAATTCTTTCCATTGGCCTCACTCAAATGCAGCTGATCCTGGTGATGCTTCGTGCTGATGACAATTTAAAGTATTGTGCATAGAATTACTTCAAGGGCTATCACAACCAAGTGGAGCCAATGGGAAAAGTTAGATTCAGTTTTAGAAGAGCACAGCATAAAGCAGTCATAATGAAATTAATTCTCTGGTCTCATCTGGCTGTGTATCTGGAAAAACTGCTAAATTCAGCATTTAGTCATGGGAGAGTAAATGATTCTAATTTTATTTATTGATTGAAGCAGTGCTAAGTTAAACTAATATCATGTTAAATTCTTGTACTATTCAGCATTGATGTAGCATTTTGCAAAAGCACGGATAAATATGCAGGTGTCTTCTGAAAATCGGAGAGATCAATTTTTAGACTGTTTTACAGACCGTGCCAAATTAATTAGTGTGGTCATAAAAAATGTTTGCAGAGGCACTTTTCATTAGGACTGTCAATGAAGGGTCTAAAGCTATAAAAGGAACCTAAATCATGTCATGAGATATTTTTCACAAGGAGTGCAGTGTATACAAAGAAGGATTCTGTACATAAATGCAGAATGTATGATTTGAAGTAGGCAGTTTTTGCTGGTGGACAGTTACAAAAATCCATGGTTGAGTACCCTGACTGAGACCCTAAGAGAGAAATTGAGGATTTTATGGAACAGCTTTTCCCCATGTCAGAAGCTCTCCACCTGGGTTTGAATAAAGAAGCATCAATACGGGTTCTCATAATCAAAGTTTGATGCAAGCTAATTGGTCCTGTGTGCTTGTGTTTCCACTTCATTTTTCAAGATGAAGTAAAGAATTTTGAATGTTAAATGGAAGGAGCAGTTTGGTCACAGTTCTGAAGTGACAGGTACATTCTGAAAATCACACTTTTGTTGTTGAATGGACATTGCTAAGTGGCAACATTTCCTTATTTACTTGGATAACCATTTATGAATACATGGGAAATTGGGGAAAACCCCCAAGCACAAAACTCACCAGCAAACCCTGAAACTTTAGGAATTTTTTATGCTTCTATCTTTTCCACTACAATAGAAAGCAACAGGGAACTAAAGAGGGTAATGAACAAAGAGTAGGATGCCAGCGTGGGAACAGAATTGCAAACTTTTCTTTGCCAGAGTCCCCTTCTATTCTGCCTGCAGGCCTGGTGCCTCCTTAAGCATTGAGCATGAGTTTCTTTTGTCTTGACTTGTCAGCTTGAAGTGTTGTATTGAATTATTGGACAGCCAAATCAAAGGTGTGATGATATAGTAACACTGGAGTTAAAACTCAGTGCATAGCAAAGGAAGTAAATCATGGTAATTGGTGCTATTATTAGTAGAAATTTAATAATAAATAAAGCATTATCATTGCTATTTTAGTACTATACTAAAATACTAAATAATATAATATATAAAGTAAATATTAATAATTTTAGTAGTACACATTAATTAAAATAGTATACATTTTCCTTGGTACATTAGTGATAAATCTGGCTGATGCTGAATTTGCTGAGAACCTTTTCTTGAATTTAAATAAGAGTTGAGTTGAAACCTTGCTAACTCCTATTTAGTTCCCATAAAACTGAAAGCCGGGTTTTTCAGCCTATAATTTAGATCTGCCAACATGTTTCTTTTAAAATTAAAAATAATAAACAGTAATATTAAAGAAAGAAATAAAAGCCTGGGCTGCAGTTGTCTGAATTGTTTTCAGTAGAGTTGTGCTGAGGCTGCTGCTGCCCAGAGCGCTGTGGTGAGGGGCAGGAAGGGGCTGTCTCTGAAGGGGCCAGGCTGGGCAGCAGCTGCAGTCCTGGAGTGCTTTGTGCTCCCTCTGGCACCTGCTCTGCAGTCAGAGCACTGCCTTGTGCAGCTCAGACACGTGCATGCTGAATTTAAACACCTGGCTAATGAGCAGTGCCAGGAGTCATACAGGACTGTCTCAGCTTTAATTGTGAACCTGTTTTGTCTTTGTCTTGATCCATTAGGCAGCCTGGTTCACCCGGGAGTGGGCTCATCCAGACGGGCTGGCACAGGAAGTTCTGGGAGCAGAGAGTTCTCCATGGATGTGCGACAAGCACTGCGTCTCTGGCTGAGCCACTCTGTAATCACTGCCATCTAATCAGTGCTGCTTTTCTAATCTGAAAATGAAGGTTTCCTGTTTGCTAAAAATTTAGCAATTCCAGTCAGGCATTTTATCTTCACCTACAAGGAACAGATAACAGCATGTGGCAGTTTTTGGTCAAGCAAAAGCAATCACAAAATTTATTATGTGGTGTGGGTTCTCATTTGAGCTGTTCCTAAGGTGGATGTCCTTAGCTAAACCTTTTCCTGTGCAATGAGCTTCCCCCTAAAACTCAAATGGCTTAAAACTCTATTCTAATGAGTAGAGGTTTTAAAAAATGTGTTAAGCAGCAAAAATTGGAAACATTTCAAAGAGAGGACAGAAAGAGGAAAGGTTTATGTGGTAATTTCCCAGGGATCACTTTTCTAAGATGTGATTACTCTGTCTGCTTTGCTTTCCTTCAGCAGGATAATTACAGACAGACGTGTTGGGATAAACTCCTCTATGTTTAGGAATCATTGAAACACTGTAATGCTATGTTTATGGAAAGCCTGTAAATTAGCTGTGAGCACTGCAGAAATCATCAGTGTGGCTCAGCACACATGGGGTTCAACACCCACAAACAGGCTTTTCTTGCTGCAAATGACATTTTTGTTTCTCTCAAATACACTATGGGTCACTTGGGAGCTATGTCTCTCTTTCACTTCTAATTAAAACAACTCATTTAAAGCAGGAGGATTTTAATTTTCTCTTAATTATTTGTAAAAAGCCCAGAAGTGATTTATGTCACAGCCTTTTAATGACAGAAGAAAATGCCTTCCACAAAACATCAAGGCTCTTCATCCAGGAAAACATTATGCCAGGAGATTTTTAAAAGGGTGCTTCACAGATCTGGAAATTAAGGATTCACTTTTTTTATAGTCTTATGAAAGAGGTTTTTACCCTTTTTGTTACAAGGAAATGGATACTTGCATTCCTTTAGCAAAAATGTTTCCTCTTCCTGGGTATCAAACAGCTAAACACTCAGGTATTGCAAGGCTTTAAATTCAGAATGTCAGAATTTTCTAATCTGAGATTTATCATGGATGGAAAACAGGGCATGCCAGATCTGCACGGATGAAGAGAAAATGTTAAGTTTTGTGGGTTTTGGATTTTTGTTTACCACTTTGCAAGGTTTCATATATGTTGGTAAAAAACAAAACAACAAAAAAAGAGTTATATGTAGTTTCATTTGATAAATGAACCATAATATGCTATTTCCTGTTCAAGAAACCCCAGAATGTGGTTGGGTTGTGTTTGGAAGTTGTTATGACCATATGCCAGTTCAGATATAATCCTGTCATTAAACTCCAGTAGTTCCCTTCCCCACCCTCACCACCTCCTGATGACAGTACCTGGATTTTTGTATCAATTTTTTCCTGAGCCAGGTTTGAATAGTTGAACACCTCTGAGACTGTTAATGGTGATGAATGTGATATACTGATCATAAAAAAAACCCCTCTGTGTTTTGGAGAAACGTACTCCTAGCATGATAACGACTCTACTGGGATCCTTCGTAGATCTAGAAATAAAGAAAATAAAGAAAATAAAGAAAATAAAGAAAAAATAAAGAAAATAAAGAAAATAAAGAAAAAAATTGTTTAGGTTAATATGGGCAAAGCTTATGTGTTTTGTCACAGATAGTAAGTTGGGTATTTGCTTTCCTTTCATTATGAGTGCAGGTTTTACAGCCATGGATGCTGACCAGCTGTAGAGTCATTTAACATTTTGGATCAGGCCTTTACTGTTCTGGGATTTCCTTCTGAAAAAACTGCTTGAAATATTATTCTGGAAATCGATGAAGTCTAAAAGGAAGAACATCCCTGCGATCTCTGTATTCTTGATTTGCATGATACGTTATGAAATTTGCTTCTCCTTTCTGTAGTATTTCATCAGTCTGCCTGTGTGCAAGTGGAGTAAAGCTAAGTTAAATTTCTCTGGGTACACAGAGTATTACTGACGTGAAAGACAAGCATGAAAGCGCTGTGGAAGAATTGTAGCCTGAAGAAAATTTCAGCCAGTCCACCTTCATTAACTTTAAGTGGCCTTGGCAAGTCTGAGGTGTAATCCAGAGAGAAACTTGGAAGGCAGGAGGATTGCAGAAAGGGAATAGGGATGTGAAGAGGAATTGTGACCCGGGCTGGAGAGGGAATGCACACAGAGCTCAGAACACGACCTGGGTTCTGAACAAAACAAGCAACAAAATGCTTTATCCCTGCTTACCTTCAATACAAGTCTTCAAAACTTTCATCCAGATTAGTGTCGCTGTTCCAGTGCTTAATTTGGCTGATGGGTAAATTATAGGTAATGTTCTTCTGGTTGTAACTGAACTAGAAATCCCTGTTCTTACCCTCTTCTTGAAAATAACTGAAATAGTTCTGGCAGTATAAAACTTGATTAAAATAAAGTCTGATGCTTCAGCTTTTAATGACTAAAGTAGTAAATGTCTTTGTTTCTGTAGTGGTTTCATAGTTTCTTCATGTTATTCATCAACTCTTAAATCATCCCTATGTATGGAGTGAGTGTGACAGGAGGAATATGTTGTTGCTGTGTGTATATAAATGTAGGTATTTTGGGGTATCAATGGGGATTCTTACCGTATATTGTATAAATTATACATGTTATTTGTATTTTTTATATGCAGGAGGTGTATTATGTAACAAACAGAGTCCACGAATTTGTTCTGAACCAGGTTTTTATTACATGGCCTCCAAACGTTGGATGGAACCTAGGAATGTATAATGATGTGCCTTGGAAAAGATGAAGTATCTGCAGGGAACTCAACAGCTTTATGCATGTAGGATGTGGTTGATGAACAGATTATTCCAGAGGTTCTTGTAGCTGCAGTCATTACTTTTAATCCTGTAACTCCAGGCAGGTGGTGTCACTTGCTCATAACACTCAAACTGACTGGGTTCTGGTGAGCATGTTATGCAAGAGGGGAGTATGCTCATCATGCATAATGAACTGCCATGACCTTTTGTTTGGAAAGTGAATGCATCTTGTAATCTGCTTTGATGGAAATTACATCTGGTATTCTTTTGTCTTCTTCCCTTGATGTCGTTTTACTCAACATGTTCAGTTGATTGCACTGATTAATTGGTTGCATCATTAGTGTTTGGTTTTAAATGTCCAGGTTTTCGTGTTTTTCTGCAAAGGCATATAAAAAACCCCCCAACAAAACAACCAAAAGAGAAACCAAAACAACAAGGTGCTTTTGATGCTGGTCTGCACAGCCAAGTGAGAAATACCAAGGGATGGTCAGAGAGCTGTGTTGTTTTCTAGTGTAGCAGCATTACTTAGACTGCCTGTTCAAAATACAGAAAGATAATGTCATGTCTTTATGCTGGGCAGGAAAACCAAAGATGAAATAATTAATTTATTAGTTTTTTCTGATTTGGGCAGGAGTTCATCCTAAGCGTTGAAGCTACTACTTGGTGAGGGTGAGAAGAGGTCTGAGTGTAACACATTACGAAACTGTGGAAATGTTTAAATACTTTGGGAAATTACCTCATATTCTTCCATATGAAGGCATGGGCTTCATGATGTACCTGTGTGCATTTCGCAATTTTCTGAATGAAACTGAAGAGATGACAAATCTCTCTCAAATTCCCAGGTAGTGGTGTTAACAATCAGGCCCAATTTGTATCTCTTCTGCTGGTGTGTTGAAAAAACAGCAGCACTTTTAGCATTGGCTTCTCAAATTCTTCTCCTTGTTGTCTACTCCTAATCGCAATTTATACGAACGAGTTGATGAGAATATCCCTTATCCATCCATTTAATTTCCAAAGGCACCAAAGTATGTACAAATATCATTGCTCAGCTGAGTGCTCATTTTGATTTGGTAGTCTCATTTTCAAGTAGTAATTTGAGTCCTTCCTTATGAAGAGGCAATACTTTTCCATATATGTTAATTTCTGCTATAGCCCCAAGCATCTGTATATTACTTTAATTATGTTATGTTTATTTATACCTAATGCTGTGCTTTGTGTTGAAGTTTGCTCATGAATACTTCATAAAATCTATTCTTTCTCAGGGGTTTAGGTGAGGTTGTAAGAAAAAACAATTTTTCATAGAAAAAACAAGTGGGATATTGTAACTGATCACCACAAGCTGTTTGATATTTTCATAGTGAGCAGGAAAATTTTAGTATGTCTTGTTTCTATGGAGTGACTGTATAATAATACATTTAACTCCTTAATGAGATTTGTTGGGCAAAAAATTACAAGCAAAATGTGCTTCTTAATCTTCTGGAGGGGGATGAAACTGTGCAGTAGAACATAGTTTATTTTACAGGCTTGAATTTTTTATCAGATGTCAATGGAATTTACAATTTTTTCAGCTTTAATTTTTATTCCACAATCAGATTGTGTTATCAATTGAGATGCTAAGATAATTTAAGTCAAGTTATATCCTGCATTTTAAAGTTACATCCTGTATTATGGGCATGAATAGCAACACATTATTATCCATATGTAGTAATAAAATCACTTTTAGACCAGACTTATGATCACTTGAAAGAGATTAGAAACTATTTCTGTATGGATGTGTTTAAGACGTTTCATGAGGTGTGGCATTGTGACATGATTTGTGCTAAACTATTCTACCTATTGTTGGGGATAAGTAAATCTTCCAGGAGGAAAGATTTACAAGGATATACATTATTCTGTCTCACTCCTTATTACAAAGGAAGCCTGTTATATCTTGGAAACGGAGAGCTGTTGAAATGTAGGTTTTGTGCAAATACCTTTTTATGACACAGTCATTTTGCAAATGCAGTCTGAAGTGACAGACATTAGTGCTGGCTAAGCTACATTATGGAAAGTAATGGACAATTATTGCTGTAATTGAGTGAGTTAAACTTTTATTGGCCCTCACTAATTTTATTTTAAATCATGTTATTCTTAGTATTTGTTTAATAATAAGGGTGATTAACTTGAAGAAATGTGCTTTTGTAAATGGCATTCCTTAACTGTTTGTGATTTGTGTCCGGTCACCTGTCACCTTGCATTACTTCTGCTCTGTGCTCTTCTATATTTTCTGAAAGAGAGCACAAATTCAAATGACAGGACTTCCTGTTTGTGTTTTCAAATTAACGTGTTTATTTAGAATGGGATGAAACTTTCATGTTTAATATTTTTATTGAGTACCAGTGGTTGTCCAAATTTTTTACTACTAATAATCCACAAATAGTGAAAGGAAATATTTGCTGATACCCGTGAGGGAGTTCATTTGTTTTACCCTGTTCATCTATTTCCAACATGCTGAATGTTTGGCTCTGGCTCTGTGTCAGGTCTGGACAGCAGAAGTGGCACAAGATGTGTTGGGAATAGCTGAGCTGTCACCAGAAACGGCTTTTAGAGGCAGTGTTCCAGATGAAATTTTACCTTGTGGGACACCTGGTAGGGTGTCAGTGGAGCTCACCTGACTCCTCCTCTCTTGTGGTGCTTTCTAACATCTGCCCCTCTTGTCCAGGTCCATAGTGGGGAACTGCTCCCTTTTCAGTGGGAGGAATTTTGCTCCTCGCCTCCACTCTTGTTATCCAAGGTCCTTTGAGTAGCTCAGGGATTCTGAATTCCTTGCCAATGATTTTGAGGTCCGTGCCAGGCGAGCTGAGTAGAGAAGATCCCTGCTGTGGGATGTTGGCCCACTCCGTGCAGCACGTGTTTGGTAACATGAACATGGTCGTTGGTTCAGTGCATGGTTTATAGAGACGCTTTTGTTCTGAGTACCCTGCTCCTGACCTGAGCTTTAGCAACCGAATTTACTCCCTGGTGAGGCAGGATCAGAATGGAGCTTTTCTCTCCATGAGCGTGTTTCTGCTTCTTTCTCTGAGGTTTCTGATGGACTGACAGACTGTTGCCATGTAGCAACAAATGTCTATCCATCAGGAGGAATTGCAGATCTCATGGGATTATCCAGGTATCCATCTCCTGAAGAGCTTCATGTGGGCGAGCAATTCAACTTTCTGTGGAATGGAGCGTGTCAAGCAATACAGCAAAGATTTTACATCTCAGTTTTCTTTCCCAATTTTCAATACATACTGTGCAGAAAGACTGCCTTATTTAGTAGGGATTTGAAAAATCAACACTCTTCTCCTTAAAATGAGCTGTATCTGCCCCTGAACACAGGACAATCCCTGCTTGCTCCAGAAGACCGTCTTCCTTGCAGACAAGGTGGAGATTTGGTACAGCTTAATGATTTTTTTTTTTAAAAATCATCTGTTAATGTAACGCGAAGTATTATTATCTGACAAACTTGAAATCACATTGTTTATATGCAGAGAATTATGATTCACTGAGAGGAGGGTCAGAACTGCCTAGTGAGAGCTGCAGTGAAGTCTTCCCTGATTCTTCCACATTTCACCGATACTTCAGGAGTTCTTGTGGAATATACTGCAAGCAATCAGGTCATTGCTTTTATCTTTTCCCTTCTGGTAGGACATCACAGTAAGTCGTTGTGAAGATCAATCCTAAATTACTTGATGACATGTTTAACAATAGCGAGATAATACACCTGGTGTGAACATCAGGTGTCAGGTGGAAATGGTCGGGATGCTGCTTTCAAGTCAGTAATTTTCAGGCTGGATTTTGGACACCAAAACGTCTGTAGGTTGTTTCTAAAGGACCTGCAAAAGAAGAGCAGTCTTTGTTCTTTGTAAACTTAATGTTGCTGTTCTAGAGTATGGCACTGGGGGAGGCCGAGGCAAATCAAGACAGAACAGTTCAAGGGGAAGCACATTGCCCTGTGCCTGTTACACCGAAATCTAAACTGCAACTGCAACTTTCTTAACAAGCTTTGTTACATAAGGTCCCTGAAATGTAACGAGTGCTCATCTTTTATGTGTGGAACTGAAAGCATTTAACAACTTGTAAGAACAGGTGTTTTGTTTGTTAGTCATCCTACACAAAAGGGTTTTTTTGAAAGGAACCCAAAGGATTGGCATCTAAATCCCTTTGTTCTGTTAATGAAAATGAACAAGAACTCCCACTTTGTAGAGAAACTATTTCAGTTAACTGAGCATGAAACTCTTTTCTGAGGACACATAGAGAAGCAAAAATAAAATAGGCATGGATGAACTCTCACATCTTGCAGATGCTCCTTTCTGCATAAACAAACCTACCCTTGAAGACTTCTGAGCACCCTGAGCTCCCATTGAACTTAGATGTGATAGCATTTGCAATTTAGTTGCATTATGGGAACTTGAAAAAGCATATGCCAAGATTAGCTACAAATCTTTTTTGTTTCATACCTAGGTTAGAAAAACTCAAAAGTATAATTGCATATTTTGATAGGAATCTGTGGAAGTAATTGATTTGTTTGAGGTTGTACGTATCTAGGAAAATGCTGCATGTCAAATGCAACTAATAAAAATTTCTGGCCTTAAAACCATCAACCCCTATAATAGGTTTAGTTCCTTATTTGTGGTCAGTACAAGGATTATGATGTTTCTCTCTTCAAAGATATTGTGCAGGTTAAGGAAGATGTCTTCAGTCCTCTTTACATTGTACAAACGTGGTTCTTTTTACAGCTGGAAATGAGGTACTCAGTGTGCTGTAGCACTGCAGCATTTACTGTGTGTGGTATGACTGTTAAATCTATAATAATTTCTAGAAAGAATTACTCTGCCTTGTAAGGAGATAAATAGTATTTTGAACGTTTTCTTTCTTGATGTTATGTTTTCCCTCTGATATTTGCTGTAAATCAGAGCCATGCTTAGAGATATTTTGCCTCTGCATAACTAAAGGAAAGTAACAAGCTAAGCTATTTCACAGAAGAAATAGTTTTACTGCCCATGTAAAGTCTCAGTAATTTGAATATATGTTGGTAAAGCTTTTCTGCCTGGAATATTATTTGCTTGTGGGAATAATGCTTGGCAAATCTCTTGATGTGTGATATCCTTGCAACTAAATAAGTTGGTGCATCGTTAAACAGAATGCCAAAAAGAAAATGTAGATTTAAGTCAAATGTGTGGAACAGTGTGGGTAGAGTCAGAAAAAGTAGGTGCATTAGGGTTTTTGGTCTGCACATTTCTGTTACATTACCTCACCCTCCATCACAGAATGCAGTGGATGCTTATGTCCTTATCTGGATTGCACAGAGATGGGGGAAACTTGTATCTGCCTGCAGCTGAATTCCACATCTCCCTATGTCCCTTCTGGCAGGGATGCAGTAGCTCTGAGCGCTGGAGCCCTTGCAACTGCTTTAACACAAATGTGGTTTGCTTGGTGATTATTCAAAGGCTCTGAAGAGAAGTACCATTCATTGTTGGTGTATTTTGTGCTACCTTCTGATCAGTAGGATTAATTCGATGAGCAGTTAGTCACCCTCTCCTCTTGAGCTGGGGTGATATGTAAGTACAGATTTAGATCACATATCAGAAATTTTGTAATTGAACTTGCTTCTGACCTGCTGCTCTTAAATGTACAGTGGAAAAGGATATTAATTCCGAGATTGATAGGCTGATCCCTCACTTTGAGAAGGCATGTAATATCTAACATAACACAAGAGCAGCTGTAGCTTTGCCCAGAGGCCAAAGACAGTGTCTAAAGAGGAGAATACAAAGGATAAGCATAAATGGAATTTCCCTTGAGTGCAGTCCCTTCCTCAGATCCACTGATTGTACCTCAGAGCAGAGGAGCATACTGAGCATTGTGAAACACCTCCTCCTAGAAGAATTTAAAAGAAGTGGATGAGTTACAAGGGTTTTGTCACTTTGTCTTCCCAAGGCAGGTGAGTCAGGTTTGCACCTCTTCTTGTTTAGCACCCAAACTCCCTGGGGAACCAAAATGCCTGTCTTCTTGAAGAGATCAAGAGTCTTCAATCTCTTCTCTTCCTCTGGTACTTAAATTTATCCTACAAATCTCTGTTGCCATGGAAAGCTGCTTGGAATGGCTCCCTTGAACTCTGCTCAGCCTTCCTCTTAAAAAATTCCCTTCCCATCTGTCTGTGTGCCCTCCCCAGCTTGTCTCTGGCTCTTGAGTTTCTCTCTTTGGTCCAGTGCTGCTGAAGCAGGTTCACAGAGGTGCTGGTCCAAGACTTCTGGCTCGTCAAGGAAAAGCATGTAGTTACAAGCACACGGTAGAAAAGTAAATTTTGCTTTATATTTCTTTTATTTGCTAATGTTTTATACTCACCATTTGGTGAAAGGGGGTGGAGGAGGAGGTTGTTTGTTACCTTCATTTTTACTTGTTAAGTGGAGATGTATGGAAATTACTTAGTTAATGGTTTTCTGGCTTCTCATCCTCAACACAAGTGAGAAGTGTTTTAGCATTCAGTTGAGGCCAAATGTTTTCAGATGAGGAGATGAAGTCTTAAGGCATTTTTATTGATATTCAATTATGCTTATCTTTCTGGATAGTGTATGACATTTAAGCACACATGCAGTGCATACTATAAGTAAACAACCTATTTGGCTTAATTCAGCTGCTATTAAGTCATAAATTGTTACTGGTTTTGAATTTAATGCTGACTTTTTGGCCACAGTATATTTAAATGTTATTGTGGGTAAGTAAGGTTTTGATTCTGTTTACAGGATTAAGAAGATTGGGTGGTGTTGCTTTTATAGTTCCTAATGGCAAAAGCTGTAAATTTTCAAAATTTTGTTGATGTGTGAGCTGTAAGTGGTTTGATATTGTAGGATCTTCTTGTGCAATACTTGCACTAGGTAAGAGATTTGAACAGAGAATCATACTTACCCTCACCCACTCCAAATCCTTGTTCTAAGCAACTTTTCCTATAGCTTGGGGTATACAATGCATATGAAAGTGACACTGTAAAGTCATGTAATTATGCAAAATGCTTAGTGTGTTGCATACCAAATAGCTGGAACAAAAATTTGTTCCAGAGAGGACTTACTGCATAGTATTGGTTCTTGAAAGTTTCCCTAAGCTGTTCAAACAACTTATACTTTTTGATTGCACAGCTGTAGTAATATAAACACATCAAATTTTACTTAGCTAAAATATTACCACTGCATATTTTAATTTAGCAGATACCCAAGAAGATGTCAAGTAAATTGGATTCTAGCATGTTCTGTGGATGGCTCACAGTAATTTGTGTGCATGTTTAAACTTATGGCTGAGGTAGAGTTAAGTCAATAGGGGTGACTGATTCTGAAAAGAAAATGAATTAGGCTGGTGCTGTAAAAAGCTGTTAATCAGACAAAATGTTATTACAACAAAATTCTATTTACTGAAAATCTAAAAAAAAAAAAAGAATCGGCAAGCTTCACTTTTTGTTTAAAGAGAAAGCACTGCTTTTTTGTTTGTTTCTTTTTGAATTTGCTTGGAAATTCTAGAATCTTCCTTTTATATCAGAGATCTATCTGACTGTTCCCAAACCTGGATATCTGGGACTCCTTTTGAAACTAGTTAAACCCCACATAGAGGGCTGATTTCAGGGAGCATAGCCATTATCAGCAGGATTGTTTTCAAGATTTATAATTAGACCTGTCTGCTCCAAGAAATAGTATAACTCACTGTAACCTAAGTGCTTTGCTTTTATGTCTGTTGAAGTTCCCCAAATTGCCCATGAATCAAGAGAAGCTCGTCCATGATGGCCTTGTGGGAGCAGATGTGGTTCAAAGTAAATGAACTAATTGATTTGATAGATAATTCTCCACAGTCACAGAGTGGAACTCGAGGAAGGTGAGGTATTCCCCATAGCCCAGTACGTTGTTTCGGTAGTAAAAAGCAGAGTGTCTCAATACTGATATGAAACAAAGGGAACATTGGTCAATAAAGCCCCAGTGGAGGCTTCATGAGAGATAGTGGGGATGGACAGTCTGTATACCAAGATTTTTATTTATTTTCCAGAGAGCTATCTGGCTTATTTGGTTGGTATCCTTCATACATCTTATATCTTTGTGGTATTTTATTTTAAGAGATGAATTAAGTGAGTTACAAGGAACTGCCAGTACTAGGAGAGGAAAGTTAGCTAGACCTTTCCTTTCTTAAAATGTCTCTGTGTATCCCTGCTGGATTTCCTGAGTCCTGGCCTTTCACTGGGCTAATTCACAAGCTCACTGATGCTCTCTTAATGTATTTTTTTTTTTTTTCTGATATGTGGTGAATAGCCTTCTACGAGCCTGAAAAATTTATTTATTGATTGATTTCTGAAAATGCACCTAGGCTTCCTCCTTCCAACAAGTACATTTTGAGAATTTTGTAGTAAAATCATGGTTTGGGGTTGGGTTGCATCATTTCATTGTTTCTTTTTCTCAACCAAGCAGGTAACCTGCACGGAACAAGTCACCATCACTGTGTTCTAAACTTTTTTATGTTGCCATGGGAGAGCTGGAACAGGAGCCCATTTTTTTTCCCAATGCTGTCACCGAAACTTTGTTTTGGTGTCTCAAATGTGAGTTGTTGGCAGATGAACGTTCCCACACAGCAGAAAGCCAGTTACTTTCACCAGTATTGTTGGAGTAACTTCACAGCAATTGCTTTCCCTGTCTTTGGACAGTCATTAATTTTCCTGATTGCTCTCCCATCATTTGTAACAACTCCTTGAAGAGGTTTCACTGAAAGGACACTCACGAGCTCTCCATGTGAACTCAGGTGTTCCTCGAGGTGAAAGATGTGCTCCGTGGCTCATTGAAAGTCATTTTCCTGTGGAAAACGAGGTCTTCTTGGGCTCATCAAGAGACTATTTACTTACATCAGTTTAGTGATGACTAATTACATGAATACAGCAGAAGGACACTGCTTATGCAAACCATGAAAAAAATCTAAATTTAAAAAACGGCAAAGCATTCATCTGCAGTCATGGCAAGGGGCATAAGAGAAGTGATACTCAGCTGTAATCCGTCCTCCTTGCTACCCAGTGTATTAGGTCAAACACATTTTTCAATGTTTATTTTCTGGGTGAAATACTGACAGGAAATGAAAGTTACATACAAATCTCATAAAAGTAAAATATTTTAGGATAATGCTGATTACACTGATGTATGGAACCACATGACCCAGCACAGGTTAAGGGGTCAATGATTTATATTCAAGAAATATTTGAACATGCAAAACCATTTTTTTTTGAAAATACTTTTATGTTCTCCCTTTGCAGGCATAAGTACTCTACTTCTTGTGTTGGGATTCTTTTCGACCCCAAAAGCTGCACAGTAGCTGTTACTTATCCAAACAGCAAAGCAGCTCCATGCTGCCTTTTTGTAGACCCACAGTTTTGCCCTTCCTCATTGAAATATTCACAGTGTAAAACATTTCTGTAACTGTGGAAATGAAAGTCTATCTAGAAAGGAGGCATTTGAAAATGCAAAGGATCAAATCCAGGTGACTCTGCAATGGTCTCTAAAAATCCTATTCTCATTCCTTTGTCTTTTTTTAATTTGCTATTCTGGTGCAAAAAACCCAAAGTGACAAACTTCAGCTCTTGTTACAGGCCTAGATAAGCCAAATAGGTAGTATAACATTAAATGGATATATTAAAAAGGAAAAAAAAACCCCCACAAAACCTGTTATCTAGCAAAATTCTTAGGATGAAACTATGACCTGAAAATACAGAAGTCTTTGCGAAATGAATTCCTGCACACTCCCTCTGGAAATGGGAAAGAACATGCTTGATTAAGCCAGTGCTAACCTTTCGAAATCATGTTTCTCTGATATTTATTCCTTGAAATAATAAAAAGAGACATGTCAGATGTTGGAAAGCCATAATGTACTCGCTTGCTTTCTGCTGCCCTTTTCTAACTTCAATGTTCCTCTCCTAGAGCAAACTTTTCAAATAAAAAGTAAGGCCTTGGTTTGTCCTTTTAGTTGACCTTTATACATTTTGTGGCTGTGCATTTGCACCAGTTAAATTACAGAGTAAGAAAATTTCCCCCCCTTTTCTGGCTCTGGTTTCACCATGTGTGAGGCCAGGGCGGTGACAGGTCCTTGGGAAGTGAGTATTTTCTGCTTTTCGGAAGAATGAGGAAATTATTTCCACCCTCACATGTTGCTATGCTTTGTATGAAAGTACAAAATTTTGTATAATCTCCCCCAAATTGCTCCCATGGTGATAATGGAGGAGTTTTCTCCCTGGGCACCTCAGTGAGATGTTTGTGTTGGGAATTGTGTGTTCTATCTCTTAATGAATAGAGGCGGAATTTAATAACTTAAGAATTCAAAAATATGCAGGATGTCTTGGAGGAAAGGTTTTCCTTTTAGCTCTTTAACTTCAGGGGATCAATGCATCACTTCAAGTAATCCAAGAAAAATGGTACCAAGTTAACACCCTGCATTTTTTTACCTGCATTTGAGATCAGGACAAATAATTTTATTCGGTATATTTTTGATGTGATGCTAAATTATTCAGTTGAGTTCACGACTAACCTCTGGCTTTCATTTTTCCCAGTCTTTATAAAAATGACAAATAACTACTATATTTCATTAAACAGGGAACAGCTTGCACTGTGTATGGAGAGCTGGCACCACATGCCTTAAATCTTTATGAGAATGGAATGTCTAATTTACAGTGGTATAAAATCAGAGAAAAATGATTTTTGCTGATCTCTGTGAAAGAGAACGAAGCAATTAAGATAACTTCAAAGTCCTACTTGTAGTCCTGTCATAATAATCTTGTTGGTAGCTGAATAAAATCATTCTCTGGATTACTTTTTAAACTCTATCTCATATTGGTTTTTGCTTTCTGTCATGTTATTGTATTACCAGTGAAGTGACTGTCCCTCGCTCTGTCTGCGGAGTGGAAAATTGATTTGCTCCTGTGTTGACCCCAGTTTTGTTCTGGTTTAGTGTTTTTAGTTTTCTTTTCACAAAAGGTGCACTAGTTTAGATCAGAAATGTTTCTTTCCTTAACTGGCCAGCTACTGCAGCCTGATAGGCACAAAGCATGGCCAGGGCTCACCTCAGCTGTCACAGCAGCTCGGGGCGGCCCCTGCTGCGCTCGTGGAAAAGCCGGAGCTGGGAAACTAAGGTGTCATGAAAATAGCTGAGGATGAGGTTTCAAGAGAATTGTTCCTGTAATTTGCTGGAACTGGGGAAGTGAAACGTGCAATTCTGACAGCAGTGACAGATCTACAGACTCGCTACACTAATTAAAAAGCACCTTACTCTGTTAATCTATAAATGACAGCAGCAGGGAGAGCTGCACTGCTTTGTGCACAATGTGGGAATGTTGAAGTGCCCTTCTCCTGCAACGACAGAACTTTATGTCACACAAAATTCAGGAATAATGTTAAGCAAGAAGCAATTGAACGATTACTTCCTTCTGGTGTGAAACATATGGGGAGTTGTTTTGCTGTAAATTCATGTGCAAGACAGAAACAAAAAGTTTTCATTTGCTCTTTGCCTTCTCTTTTCACTGCTATTTTTTGTTCACGTGGTTGTGGTGGAATCTAGCTAAGAAGCTGGAGGAGAAAACTACTTCTTCCAAGTAAATTTTACTCATATCAAATGTAACATCTTGGGATTTTCATGCTTTGAGATTTATCTGAGAAATTCCTCTGTAAAAATTTTCTTGCCCTGAATAAATTGTACCACTTCCATGCAACAGTAATCTCAATAGCTGGGGACATTGAGGAATGAAAAAATAATATTTCTGGTATGCATTTAAAGCATCGTGATATTACATCTGTATTTCTACTTCAGCAGTGATTGAGATGGATGTCTCAATACATGACAAGATGACAGTTAAATGAAAATAACGGAATGATTTTGGTTTTTTACAAACATCACTCTAGTTTGCATTTGAATATAGAAAATTGGAACTTAGAATTTTGTTACACATATGGAATTTAAGTCTTTATAAAGAAGAGGAATAATAATGCTTTTTGAAAAGAATGTGAAGCTTAAAATCCCCCAAAATGAAAAGCTCTGTAGATATTTAAGAATACAATAGTTGAATCTGTTACAGTTTTATTTATTTATTTGCTATTTCTTCACTAAACTTCTCCCTTTCCCCCCCAAGTTTAATGGATATGTCCTTGAATATTCTCCTTTATAGTCATTTAAGTATCTGCTGAGGTTCCTCAGGCTGCAGTTTGATTGTAATCTTCCATCTGTTTCAAATGCATTGTAAATACACACAGTCAGGTTTTCAGCTCTATAAACGCATCCAGTGAAGTCAGTGCAGTTACATGGAATTTCTTCAGATGAGAATCCAACTTGTGATGTTTGTGTCTCCATTTTTCCTGAACACAAACTTCTTTTCACTGTGTAATTACAGTTTTTTTCAGCATTTTAATCACAAATTGATCATAATTGCCTGATTTTGACTGGACTTGGCATTCACAGTTATAGGAAAAGGGTTCTTTTAATATGGGTGTGACCTTTACAAAAATGTCAAGTTAAATCTCCTTTCATAAACTGTTTTTCTAACATACTATTTACAAAAGGAAAGGATTTATTTCTGTTACATCTCCTTTGTTGTCAGCCTGCTGCAATGGTGACATAGTGCATTGTGCTCAAGACTGTTGTTAATTGCCAGGGAAGATGCCAAGGACTGCTCTAGGTTAAAAATCTGTATTTACTAGTTAGAAAGGTCACACTTGAAAATGTCCACGTGATTGTTTTTTGCCCTCAAATATTTCCATTACCTCATTGGAGAAGTTCTTTGTGATGTACAAAGGACAAAGGTGTATGTGTTATTTGAAAGAATTATTCCACTGCAGTAGTAGCCATAAAGCACATATAGAAATGGGGGAGAGTGAAAGGATATGATGGATATAATCTACTTAATCTACTGTAAATTATTTTACTTTTTACTGTAATTTAGCACAATCATAAATGGAAACCAAGATAAGAGTTGGAGAAGAGAACTGAAGTGATTGGCTTTGCATTACAATACTTTTTATGCTCAGTTAGGAAGCTGCAGCAAAGTCGGATTCATGGCACTGTCTCTAGATATCTACTTTACTTTTTAATAGTAAATCAGTTATTGAATCATTAAATGCTGGCGCTGGGCCGCTTTTCTGTGTGCTGGGTTCCTTTAGCTGTGAATGTCCCATATGAAAATCTTGTCTGCTTGTTTTTAAATATCCAGTGCAAGTCACCAGGAAGTAGCTCCTGAAAGAATTCAGGAATCAAATACTCCTTATTCAATTCGTCTCCAAAACATTTTTTATAACATTTGTAATTAGCCCAAAACATTTCAAATCTGTCTCTGGCATTCAGAATGTCATCTCTGAGGTACCAAAGAAGCCATGGCAGATGATTTCATTACCACCAGCAGTGTGTATTTTATACCTTCAATACCAGTCTTCAGGGTCTGACACAAGTTGTAAGACTTTTATTGCTGTCAAGCTATATAAAATCCTGGTGTCAGCTTCTTAACACTTGGAAAGTAATAATACTCCTCATCTTCTATTTAAAAAAGTACAGAGTGTTTTCCTGGAATAGATTTGCAGAGCATGCAGAGCTGAGTTATCATTCTCACTAATATTTGTATGTTTAACACCACCTTGCCATGAAACCCAAATCAATTAATCTGTTTCTGTTCCCTACAAGTGTAAAATAGGATAGCAGTCGTGACCATGATCATAAAACTCTTTAAATTAAAAGCACCGTATGTGTCTTCCTTCAGAGCCTGCATAAGAAATCTTGAATGATTCATATCTTATTTTTAAATCATAGCCTTTTGTTTTACCACGAGTTCATGCTTTCTGTATCTGAAAATGATACAGATAAGTTGCCTCTACTGGTCAAGAATAAATACTGAAATAAAATAAAAATAAAGAATTATGAAGCTTCCCATGTATAGTTTTGGCACTCCAATTATTGTATGTAAATGCAGAATGTGAAATTCAAAAATCAATTTAGATCTTACAGCAACATAGTGAAAACAGACCACTGAAAGAGTTTGGAAATTTAGTGCCAACAAAATTAATTGTGCTGCCTATTTGTGATAATGTTGTTAAAATAAGCAGCACCTGCCCTTATGCTGCATAAAATGTTATGAATTCTGTACATCATAAGATAAATATTAGAAACAAATCTGTGTTGGGCAACATTACAGAGCAGTGACAGGCTCTGAGGCCATTGTTTGAAGTTGTTTCCGTTTAAGTCCTTTAACGAGGACACTGACAGATTGCTGGTTGTCCTCAGAGTCCCATCCCGTTAATTCTCCATCAGGCATCAATGGGCCATGTGCTCTGAATGGAGCAGGACCAGTAGTGAACTCAGTCCCTGGGGACAGAAAATCTACTTCTGCAGAGTCTGAAAGCTTCCACCAAGTCCAGTGAACCTTGGAAATGAAGGCCCCCTCAGACATTATGTCTGGAAGTGCAGAGCTCCTTCAGCATGTACACAGCACGTGCATTGCAGTTTATTTCCACTGTAACTACAAATTGATATGAATTTGTTGGGTTGCATTCCTACATTTACAGGAATGTAAAACTTCCTGCTGGAGAGTTGTTTAACTGTGGGTGGCTGTCCCTAGGGAGCTTCCTCAGTAGCGACTGATTTGAGTTGTTGTCTTCAACTGATCAAGCACTTGAGAATTTCCTATATAAATATTGGTTTGTTACTTTTTGGCAAATATTTCAATGAGCTGTAGTACCTATGATCAGTGTTGTTTACTGATGATCTGAAAATGATAAGCCACAGAAAGTTACTGGAATGCAATGGAAGTTCGGTAGCTCTGGTAGAGCAAAGAAAGTGGAAGAATTAGAGATTCTGTTCCCTTTAGAGTTGTCCCAAATTACTAATCCTTTGCTGTGTTTGGTGTTCTAGGATGTCATGTCCACGTTCTTCCAGTTTGGGGCTTCCATCCAGCAAGAAGCCATTATCATGCTGAAGATCATGCAGGATTATGACTGGCACGTGTTCTCTCTGGTGACCACCACTTTCCCTGGATATCGAGATTTCATCAATGTCATTAAGACCACTGTGGAAAACAGTTTTGTGGGCTGGGACATGCAGAACGTCATCATACTCGATACTGCCTTTGGAGATGCCAAGACCCAAATTCAGCTGAAGAAAATCCATTCATCCGTCATCCTGCTGTATTGTTCCAAGGATGAAGCTGTCTACATCCTGGATGAGGCTCGATCCCTGGGCCTTACTGGCTATGATTTCTTTTGGATAGTTCCCAGCCTGGTTAGTGGTAACACCGAAATCACTCCCAAGGAGTTTCCTTCAGGACTCATTTCAGCAGCTTACGATGAGTGGGACTACAGTTTAGAAGCTCGGGTCCGGGATGGCCTTGGGGTCATTGCCACTGCTGCATCAGCCATGCTGGAAAAGTACTCCTTCATTCCTGAGGCAAGAACCAGCTGCTATGGACAACTGGAGAAGAACGACCGGCCCTCTCAAACCTTGCACAAGTAAGGATGATCGGGTCGGGTTATTTTTGCCTATGTAGCCTTGGCAGTTTTCTGTTCCATTGCCACTGTATGGTTCTTGAAGGAGAATATTGGTTTTTGCTAATCCCATTGTCCCCTTTTTAAGCAACAGTTTTCAGATCTTCCAGGAGAATGTGCAAGAGGGCTTGCTGCGCTGATAGCTGTGCTCCTGGAGATGATGTGTGCTGTGGAGAATAAATGCTGCTCTGAATCTAATGTAGAAGATGATGGAAATTGGTCTTAGAGGGTATGAAACTGAGTTAACAAAATTGGACTGTTGTGTACTCTAAGTATGAGGTAAAATTGCCAAAATGCTCTGGAGGCTGTGCCTGTATCACTTGCATCAGCAGGAACGTGGTAATATTTTATAAGACAAGCAATGTGCAGCATTACAGAGGTGTCCCTGGAAATTATGGAAGTATTAGATTAGTTAGGCAGCTTTTATCACATAACAACTGAAATCTATCCCCTCTACTTGTAAGGGTATATTTTTTGTCGCCTCTAGTAGAATAACTGTAAAAATTAATCAGTATTAATCCAGCTGATATAGATGTTTTCTCTAAACAGTTTGTCAGATGGGAACTGCCAAGGTTTAAAGCAGGATTCTTTGAAAATTATTATTATTTTCCTTTTAATTATCCCTTTTATACAAGATACTCTTGATTTCTTCTATCCGAAATGTTGCAGGGTAATATATTTCTTTATCTGGTCTGTGAGAGGAAGTGGAGTATCTTGCATATTTTTTAATAGCTCTTGACAATATGGAAGCTGCTGAGCAGTATTTATGACATTTGTTCTGACCAAATAGTGCAGATGAAGCGCTTTCTACAGAAAAACAGGATAGAATTGGCACAGGAAGGACAGTTGGTGCTGATTTCAGATAGGAGATTTTGGAACAGTTATAATCTTGAGATGTATGTGCATATTTAGATTAGGAGTTGATTACCACACGATGTCCTGGAACAGTTGTTTTCCATGAAAACGGCATCTTTGCACTCAGCATTCTTCAGAAGCTTTCTTAAAATCCAAATGCTGCCAAGTAAGTGAATTTTAACATTTCCTTAGCAAGAACTTGCCTTTAGTATGACACTTACAGCTTTTTTTGTGCTCCCTTTCCTATTTTTGAGCCTCTGCCTCTAAAACTACAAATTCCCTGGAGGCATTGCAGAAAACCCACGCTTCTTTTCCTGCTGCCCCGTTTGCCCCTGGGGGTGGCTCTGTGGCCCAGCAGGGCTCTGGGAAAGCCACGGTGTGTCCCTGGTGTCAGGGCAGAGCAGCTGGGGGCACTGCTGGGAGGACTGTCCCACCTGCACCCAGCCTGGGAGCCCGAGGTGGTTCTTACTGCATGTGCTGACAATGGCAGGGAACAGTGAAAGCATCCTGGCAACCAAATTCTGTGCCTTTACGGGAGGACCTGACCTACAAACAAAGGAATTCACTCTTAATTATTGAAGTCCAGTTTCTGTGAAAGTTAAATTGTATTCTGTCGTAAGTGTTGGGGTTTAAAATACTCTTGGCAGGGGCACAAAAACCTGAACCTGTTTTGAAAAAGGCTCCTGTCCTATTGTTGGGCAAATACACTAGTGTAGACTTGAATTAAGTATTCAGTACTTAGCATAAGCTGTATTTCTTCAAACAGTCTGTATTTTCTCATTAAATCTGCATGAGTACAAGAACAGGGCTTGTGTGTGCTGGGGCAGTGAGATCAGACTTCACCAGGAGATTCTGCAGTGTGCAGTGCATGAAGCACCCTGGAATTATTAATAGGAGAAGCTGTAGTGCACTGTGGTTAAAAAAGTCACTTCCTGATGTGAAACACGGAGCTATGAAGAATACATCTTCTGTACTGGAGATTCTTTGAGATTCTCCAACACCCCAAGAACAAGAAGCAGGCTGTTTTTAATTTAGAAATGTCAGAATTATACTAAAATGAAGAAACTTTAAATAGTCTTTCTTATGTAATAACTCCCCAAGACTATTCTTGTCACATATAATCTGCTAGAAAGGCAAGTATATAGAAGCATTTACCAGCACTAAGTAATCTCAGGGAGCTGACCAGCCTCTCCATGCCAAGGTAAATTACATAAATTCATTGTACTTTCTCATCCTCATCACTAAGTGGTAGTTTTCTGCTTTACATGACAAATCAATGCTTAAATGTGACAGCACAGAAACTTCTTTCTCGTGAGAAAGAATCTCTTTGTTTCTATAAACTAAGATAAAGGTGTTCCTTTCTCATGAATCCAGGCGGCCAATTAGCTGCAGGAGGCGTACAGCTAATGGCCAATCAAGTGAGAGTCCATTTTGTATATAAAAGCTGAATTTAATAAATAAATTAACCTCTTTTACCACTTAATCTCTCGAGTTCTCTTTGTTTCGACATCCGCTCAACAGCAACACCTAAATCAGGGTTTTATTGTGAAGTGTAATCTTCCCAGTTTCAGGTCCCAGTTTTGTATTCTAAACTAAAAGAAATGTATATGTGCTGTATTAAGAAACTAACCTGAAGAAAGGATTTTGGAGCATGTGCCCGAAGGAGAGGGCATAAAGCTTATGGACCTGGGATCTGCTGTACTCTGCCCCTTGTCCAGCTGGAAATCAGGGCTGGACAAGTAGGGTTGGACAAGAGGACGCTGCTTGCGAGTTCAGAAGTAGAGAACTCAGTGGAAAGCAGGGAAGAGGCTATGTAAGGGGATGCCTGAGCAAAACAAAGCTCAAAATAGAGAAAAACCGCAGGATTTTTAGGCTTCATCTATTGTAATGGCAGTCTAATTCAGCTTTAAACCCAGTGTGGTATTCTGAGGGTATGCTATAATAGCTAATTTGCTTGTAAATGGAAGTTAGTAATGCTTTATGTGCAACTTCCCACATCTAGATAGCAATTTTATCTCCATTTGTGAAGAAATTCTATGTAAAGAAAGCCATGAAGTAAAAGCTCCTCCTCCCTCTTTCTCAAATCCTTTGAGTATTAAATTGGTTTGGAGATATATTTGTTTTGAAGCACACAATTTATCTTTCCCCCGTCACTGCAATTCTAACATGCCTTTATTGGCTTTCTAGACCCAGAAGAAAATCAGATTTGCTTTAGTTTTTGGAATGATCTGATCAATGTTCATTTCTGATACACATGGGAAAGCCAGTTTTTCCCTATGAATAAAGGATTTATATTAAAATACGGGGCTCATTTTCAATGCATTGAAACCACAGATATATATATATATATATATATATGTATATGTATATTTGTATCTGTATCGATTCAGATCACCTTTTCCTATCTGTGTAAGACCCAAATCTCCTCAGGCAGAAAACCACTATTGTGTGAAATACTGGCACAGCGGGATAAATAGAATTAGCACCTCATTAATGCCAAGTCAGTTGAACAAACTCTTGCTCTCGCTGAGAAAAGGAAAACACTGAGGCAAACAAACAACAAACCACAATAACCCTGCCAGTCATCATGGCAAATGCTGCTGCTTTGTGCATTGAAATGGTGCTGCTTTGTTTACAAGAGTACTCCTGGCCTGTATAGAAGTCATGACCCTGGGAGATCCATTTCACTGCGGTGTCGCTGTTGAGCCGATGTCGAAACAAGAGGCACATGAGAGAGATTGCTGAGAAAAGGGAATTATTTATTTAAATGCAGCTTTTATATACAAAATGAACACTCACTGGGATTGGCCATGGCCCTCCGCCCCCTGGGGCTGATTGGCCACAGGCATTCCCGCCTGTTCCAAAGGAGCTCTGAACACCTTATCTTCTGTTTACCATCAACAGATAGATTTTCTCATGAGAAAGAGGTTCTGTGCTGTCACACTGCAGCATTTCCAACCATGCTGATCCTTACAGGGATGGGTGAGGATGGCAAAGCTGTTGCCATTATCCTGAAAAGCAAAAAGATGTGTCTGTCCATAGGTAGTCAGGAGTTTGCCATGTGGTGCTGACATTTAGTGAGATTCTGTTCTGAAATATAGCAAAGTGATTGGCAGGATTTGGAGACCCTTCAGCAGTGAAGGTGTAGATCTAGAAAGTATCCTACCCCTCCCAGCACAGTTTCCTTTATTTGTCATCACTGAACCAGGGAGCAGGAGCAATGAGGTGTCCAAAGGGCCAGGGGCAAAAGCTGAGTTGTCCTTGCTGTGGTGCTGCTGTTATCCTCCAGCACAGCACCTCCTTCAGAGGGAGAGGGTTTGCTCTCCCTCTAGTCCTGATAGTCATTCACCAAGTTCAATATTTTGATCCAGCTTTTAGCATGACAGATAAATTTGCCTCCTTTGAGCGAAATCTGGGATTAAAGGGACACAATGGTTTGATGCATAATCCAGCAAATCTGTTTAATCTTTTCCCACATGCAGATCAACAGCCAATTAATAGAGGATTTGCTCATTTAAGTCAGCAGACTCTGGAACAATAGGCATCATCTTCTTTACTGGATGATTGAAGGTGTATAAATATTTAACTAATTATACATGAATCCAAAGTAAAACTAAACTTCACAAGTAACAAAGGAGGGTTTGTGCATGGGAACACTCTGCACAAGAGACCCCAGCATGGTGCTGGTTTGCTCACAAAGTGCTTCAAGAAATTATTGAAAATCTGTTTTAGAATTTTCTCCCAGGTTAGGTCAGCTTAGGAAGCAGAAAGTACCAGACAGTTACTGGATTAGAACATTACCTTGTTATTGTGATAATTAAAATAATTTCAAACAAGAGAACAAGCATGGCCTCTGGCAGCTGAGCAGAGCCTGCCTTCAGAGCTGAAAGCAGGGCTCAAAAATCAACACATAAGTGAATGTTCTTGGATGGAGCTGCTGCAGGCACCATTCCCCTTGGAGGAAGCCAGGCACATATCATGGGGAAGAGTTTGGGATGCTTCTGAGGTGGTGCATTTATATGTAATAAAATTAGGGCTTTTTTTGAAATGTTGGTGCCAATAATAGCATTAACTTGCTAAACATCCTGGTGTTTAGTTACACTCATCTGTGGCACAGTCCAGGGAGTTGAGCCCTTTCTAATTTTGCTCCCTCCCCTTTCAGAAGGGCTCCCCAAGAGTTTTGCTGCTTGTCTGGCAGAACTGGGGCAAGATGACTTTTCCAGAGCCAGTGGCAGTGACTGCTCTGAGGAGCAGCTGGCAGGAGGTACCAGATGCTGTTCCTTTTGCACAGTCACTGAGCAGGGCGCTCCCAAAGTTTTACTCATCCCTGCTGGCTCAAGGCCTAGGGAGACACAGCTCCAAAGCAAGGTACCCTTGTGGAGGAGCAAGGGCTGGGAAGGGGAGGAGGAGGAGGATGCACAAAGAGGAGGAAGAGACTGCATCACTGCAAAGGATTTGAATTTAGAAAAAAATCCTACATAGCCTAAGATACAGACTTGACTTTAAAAAAATGCATCAGTACCTTGTTTAATAGTGTTCTATTGCAGACCTCTTTCTATATGTTCTTCACACAGTATGTATTCTACATTAGGCATTTTTTGATTTAATTTTACAGAGGAAATCTGTTTCTTGATGATAAATAATGTGTCTTGGGGTTTGTACTGATGAGTATCATTTAAATGTCGTGGCTGAATCATAGTAAGGAAGTTCAGCAGTTCAGAGCCTCAACAACATAGCGAAGAAAAGACAAAATTTGGATTCACTCCTGCTTTTTTAGGTATGAGGCTGAGTGAATGCCAAGCCCAGATAGGCTGGCTGTCTAGTTATTAAAATAACTATTTGCAGGAAAGAGAAATATCACCAGATAACATGTTGGTTTTGAGGCTTTTCATCTGCTTTAAATCTCAGTCTGGAAATTCCTTCTTTAAGAGAGAAGAGGGACAGTTTCTCTTATGCAACATGGATTTCCCCAAGTCTCTGCTGCTTCTCTTCATTGCCTGCAGTTGTCAGAGATTTGAAACACTGCCCCACAGTGAAGAAGTCACTAAATAAAAAATGGTAGTCCCTGGTGATGGCACCTGGGGAGTTTATCAAGTTTGATTATCTCATCTGAGGGCAGGAAATGCAGATCTGAACTCACGGCAGTGAGGATTCCCCTGGTGTTTGTGCTCCCTGCAGCTATCAGGCCCCACGCTTTGTTTTAGAGGTCTAGGGACTAAGTTCTCTCCTTAGGAGGTAGCTTGGGACTGACCCATTTTCATTAATGCCTCTGCCCTACCCATTCTATTTTTCCCAGCTGCTGATGTGTTTGGGAGCTGCATTCTAGGTGAATTTCACACTAATTATAAACCAGCCTGTTACTGCAGAGCTGAGTGTGTTCCTGAGCCTGAGAAGTCCTGCAGGGTCTTGTGGGACACAGGTGGGTGGGCAGGAGAGTGCCCATGCTGAGGACAGGAATTGTTGTGAGCATCCTCCTCCCTGGCATCCCAGAGAGGGCACATGGAGGGTGCTGCTGGCTGGGGCCTTCCCGAGCTGAGGCTCCATCCACAGGTGGCATCACACCTGCTCTGTGCCATGGGATTGCTCTGCTGTGCCTCCATTCTGCCCTTGTTGGCTTTCTCACATCACCCTGAGAAGTTTTTGAAACCAGGGTTAGGGTTGATGTGCATTTGAAACAAAGGGACCTGAAAGACTTGACTTTTGTTGTGGTTTTTCCTTATAATAATACCAGGACAGAATCCACTAAGTCTTCTTGCTTTTGCTCTCAAATCACTGCATCTGTTAGGAGAACACTTGTGGATCTTGCATAGACATATATATGGTGGACCTCAAAAGAAATGCCAGAGCCTCCAAACATGTTCGCTTTGTATGGCATAGAAGTAGAAAACCTCAAAGATTCTGCTCCAGGATTTCAACAGTGTTCAGCCAGTATAGGAAATCCTTAACAAACACCTCATGGACCAGGAAGTCCATGTCTCCTGTAAGGAGTCTGGCCAGAAAGGTGCCTCTGTGTCAGCAATATTGTATCCAAGCAAAGGGTGTTCTGAAAACTCAGCTCTGATCCCTTTGGCAAAGTCTTTGCCCATTAATGGAATTAGAGTCAATGAAGTTGTGATATTGTAGTTACAGGGTAAGAAAACCCAGCTTTTTCAATATTTCTGTCTTTCTGGATAAACTTAGACTTTTGACAGGGATAAATATTGCACTTTTGGCATTAATCGAAAGCTCTATGTGAACTACTTGATCCTTCTGAGTCTAATAAAAATAAAGTTGGAAACCTTGCAAAAAGTTTGTAACCTGGGTGCTTCAAAGACTTGCTGTAAATACAAGAGCAAAAGTGATCTGCTGTGGTGTTTCAACACTTTTCAGTTTTGTTGGGGAAGGTGACAAGCAAAAAAGAATTGTATAAATGTTTAAAAGTGTTTTTAAATACATAGTTAAGGTTTGGTTCTTTGCGTGATAAAAAACTTGCTTTGGATTCAGTGTGAGAATAGCTTAACTTGTGTCAGAAAAAAACCCATTTTGATATATGTATCGCCTGGGGAATCTTACAGATTTCATTTGGCACAAGTTAATTAAGACTTCAGTGTCATAATACCATCACAAGGCCTTGTGCTATCATGTCTTTGCAAAGGCTGTAGCATTAATGAGGAATGAAAATAGATTAACTACAAATCCAAGGTGTGTTGGTAATTGCCCCCTCAAAGTAATGAGTTTAAATAACTAAACACCTCATTTAGTTAAGAACAGGAATATGCATTTCCAAAGTTACTTCAGAAATATATTTTATCCAATTCAGAAGCCAAAGACCTCTTGCACAGAATTAACCTTAGCTAGACTGAAAACTCTATAAGAATAACATAATATAAATTCTTCACAGCATTCTTCCTAAGCAGTGACAGAAAAGCACTTAGTTGTTTTTTGTACGACAAGCAGTTTGGGATCGTGGCCAGTAAAAGCAGAGCAGGACTTCTGTCCTTTGCAGAGGAAAAATGACAATTCAAAGCGAGTGTAGGTTGTAGGCATTGATTTCTGAAGAACATGGGCAGCTGATGAATTTTGTGCAGAAGAATGTGCTTGGGAAAACAAGAATCTCTTTGAAGTTCTTTTTTATTGCTGCAAAGTGAGAATCTGGGGTAGCTCAGAATGCATCACTCATGGATACCTTTGTATCCGGATCAGAGAATACAATTTTAAGAGACTTTTCAGATTAGGGACTTTTTTTTTTTTAAACCAAAATTTCAAAATGTGTTTCTTTACTTAATGGCTGGTAAATTCATGTGCTTTAAAAATATACACTGACTTAAATTTTTCACTTTAGAGTTGTGGTTCATGTTTTTATTTTTTTATTTTTTTTCTGGAACACTTAAGCATCAGCACTGGATCTTGTGATGGCCCTTGACTAGCTTCTAGGCTAGGACATTTGCATATTAATCCCAAAGTATGATGAGTAGTGTTTGAAATCTGGAGTGGTGATCCTACCATTAAAGAAAAGTTCAACTCCAGTCCAACCACCACTTTCTGCGTAGTTAAAAACCCAAGTGAGCACAAAAGCCCGGTGGAGTACAGGGTGTGTGTTTGGGGTCCAGCCCTTAGGAGGGGACACAATGCTTGGCTTTCAGCTTTAGTGGAATGAGGTGGTTTCTGCCTGGCCCGGTCAGGGGATGTGGTCACTGTGAGGGCTGTTCCCTCGTGGGTGTGAACTGGGAGAGGGTGCAGAAGTGCAAATACAAGTATTGCCTGTTTTCACAGCACATCCTTGATTTCCCCTCGTGGTCACTTCCCGGGCATTTCATTCCCTGGTTCATTCCCAGTGATTTCCAGCACTGAGCGAATGTTATGCTGGTTCCTTATGTGTGTGCACAAGTAAATCCTATTGGGTGGTTTGCTGCCTCTCGAGGTGGCAAAAAGCTTTTTGTTCCCAAGCAAGATCTTTCACTGTTGGATGAAAAATGGAATATATGGGAAATTCGTTCAGCTGAACAGCAAAGCCCTGTCAAGGGGAAAATTTTCACACTGAAAGTCTGTCATGAAGTTTAAGTTATTACAATGGGTGGATTTACAAATTGCTGTCAAACTGGTGCTGAATGATGTTAATATGGCTGTTCAGGGTAGTGCACATTTAATTATTAACTGTTATGATACAATGCCCTTATTTCTTCTGGGTCTAGATATGTTTATTTAGTGTGCTTCTGCTACTGGGATTTTCAGGAAGCTATGTCAATACAAAGCCTTCTCCTTTCAATTTGGAGCTGAGGAATTTTGTCTATGTTACCTTCCCCAGGAGATCATGCTACTACTACTGCTAAAAAAGCCAACCAAAAAAAAAAGCTCCTCCAAACCCATACGAACATGTAAAACAGTATCAGTTTCTTGTGGGTAAAACATTTCAGGTAATGTATGAAGAACAATAAATTTCTGCCCTTTAGAACACATCTTTCTGTGGGATGGACATCTGCACTTCTGTCTGCATCAGTCTTGGGCTGAATTTCTTTCAATTCAATTCACTGAGAATTCAGTGCAATTCGATGTGAATAACTTCAGACCACAGGCATGGGCTGGGGGGCGTATTATCTTCTTCCCAAGCTTTTGAATTGCAGTTTTGCCTCTTACCTGTGGGATAGCCCTGTCAGCCTTGTGCTAACAGTGTGGAGTTTTGGTTTTTTTTTTCAACAAAATGTTAAAAGTTCTCCTTCTTGTACATTTTATTCTGCATCCCTCTATTTTTTTTCCCCATTCAAAATGCTACTTAATTTATATGTGTTTTGAAAACCATTGAAAATTAATCTGAATACAAAAGAATAAAACATAAATCCTTTTTCTTTTGAAATTAGTGAACTGAAATATTTACCAACACCTTCAAAGCTTTCATGTCTGGTTTTGGCATTAGTGGAATTTATCCACATGTCACAACAACACTGTGTGTAGCTACAGTTTTGGGAAGAGCTGACAGAACTCTTGGAGGTCTGAACAGGGGAAGACAGACCAGATGCACTTTGCTCTGAGTATTATTCATTGACACAGTGGTATAATGTTACATACAGAGGTGATGTAGGTTTGTTGAAAATGCTCCTGAAAAGCTGGTGAGGTTGTGCAAAGTGCCAGAAAGATTATTCATGGAGGGGAGAGATTATTCATATATAATGTGGAAGCTGTTAAAAATGATGTCTGCATTACAATTCATACATAAACAATATTTTGCTTTGTCTTGAGCTATGAACTCCCTTGAAATGCTCCAAGTGCCCATGCTGCAAGCACAGGCTTTCCACAGCACTGGCAGGATTTGGTTCATGGCTTTAATCAGTGGTTCTGGTGACTGAACTTGCTGCTCATTAACTGCTGGACAGCCCATTAATTTTTCAATGAACTTTTCTTGCTTGCCTTCCAGGTTTATGATGAACGTGACTTGGGAAGGCAGAGATTTGTCCTTCACAGCAGACGGGTACCAGGCACACCCCAGGCTGGTGGTGATAGTGCTGAACAACGAGCGGGAGT
This sequence comes from Orthonyx spaldingii, assembly GCA_013397795.1. Lineage (NCBI taxonomy): Eukaryota > Metazoa > Chordata > Aves > Passeriformes > Orthonychidae > Orthonyx > Orthonyx spaldingii. The sequence goes on along the minus strand of VZTJ01006424.1, from coordinate 3,670,380 downwards.
GGGAGAAGGTGAGCGCTGCTCTGGGCACGGGGTGCGGCCGGTGCGAGGGATGGGGAGGGATGGATGTCACGCGTGTCAGCGGTTCTGCTCCAGCAGCTTTGTCACAGCGCTCCAGAAAGGATCATTTTACACGATCCTGAGTGTGTCTGGTGAGTTTTAACAGGGAAAGCAGCAGATCAGGGAAGAAAAGCCGCGTGGATTTCAGATTTCTGTGAAACACACCTTGCATTTCCAGTTCTTCTTACAATTTAGTAAAATAAAATGGATAACTGAATAATGTCCAAAAGCTTAGTCTGCAGCTACTTGAATTTGGATGGATTTTTATATCTTGACAGTTCCAGTTCTTTTATTTGTTTGATTTTGTATTTTTCACAGATTTTTTTAGTAAAAGTACACTTTAAAAAAAGAAACTGTGAAGTTCCTGTTGAATTGGAGGATAATCCTCTCAATGTTTGCCTAAAAAATTCAGGATCTTAACTTGTCCAGGTAGACAAGTAATCTCCAAACACTTCTATATAGACTAGAAGGAAAAATGTCTCAACATCAAGATTAATCATATATGCATGTAATAAATGAAAAGTTTATCATAAGCATCTTTTTTTTAAAACTCCAGTCTCATCCTGTGATTGTTTTGACTCTGAGTTTTGCAAGGTGTGGCCCTTTGTTTTAAAAAATTGTTTTAAGAAACTGTTTGTAGTACAAGGCTGTATGAAAACATGCATCTATATCATCCACCAGTTTTATTTTAAATTCATGAAGCGTGATGGTGCATTATCTAAATTGCTGCTGAAATTTATGAATTCTTTTTGTTTTAGTTTTAAAAACCCATTAAATCAACTTAAAACTCCAGTTTTTAAGACTACAAGACTCTGCATGATGATGAATAATAATGACAAAATCAGAATTACTGAAGGACATCTCAATAAATATGCTAGTCATGCAAAAGCGCAGAGAGTAGTCCTAGATTATGCTGTGTATTTCTTTATGTTCATTTGATGCAAATTTAATTCTCTGGATAAATTTAATCCTCTCCAAATGTGTCAATCTGAATCTTTGGAGGAATCTTTTGCTCACTATTATGAAAATGTCTTACCCTATTTTAAAATTCTTCAACAGTCTGCATATCATATATAATGTTCTGGAAAAAGTATGATACTGCTTGGGGAATATTATTAGTATGAGGTGCCAAAGAAAGAAAATGCTCAAAGAGGCAGCCAACAATGCTCATGTTAAAATAATTTCATACACTTTGTACCTTGAGGTTTCTCTAAAGAGACCATCCAAAGGACAAGGAGAGACGGGTTTGATGTTTTTGAAAAATGAGCTAACAGCAGCAAAGAAATACTGGATATACGAACCAACATTATTTCCAAGAAATAACTGGAGCCTGTTTTAACCTTCAAGTGACTTCCCTGTGGGAGAATGAGGATTTGGGGCCGGTTGTGCTGTGCCTGCCCGTGGGTGTTGTACGGCAGCAGTGCCCACCCACCTGCAGTGCCGAGGGGCTCTCCGTGGGCTGATCCTTGGTTTGTCTGTGCACAGTTTTCCAGCTGGTAAATCCCTTCCTGCTCATTGCCAGGTTTGAGGGGCTTCTAGAAGGAAGATTAACAAAGGATGTGTGTGATGGAGTGTGGCCCCTGCTTTGGAGCCCTGTTGGTGGCAGGCCGGGTGAGGAGCGTGGAGGGCAGCCTGGTGGCTGTGGGAAGGGGGCCAGGTCTAATTAGGAATTGTGTCAGATGGGAGAAGTGAAAGGCAGCCAAGAACGCTCTGTCACCACCAGACTTATTCCTCTGACCACAGGCTGATCCCTACCTCTGTGGATGAGGACAAATAAACTGACTAATCAATTATCCTGGCAAGCTGGACGTAGCTCTCGGCTGTCTGGGAACACCCCACATCTTTCCAGCAGAATGTCACTGTGCACTTCAGCTCCATTGACTTAGAGATTGAGAAGGCCCTTCCCTTCCCCCTGGTTTATTTGAACAGCTCTCTAGTGTTGTCTCAATGTTCTCTCTAAGTTGCACATTTTACCCCATATCTCTTAGGCAATATCTTTCCTCTTGTTCCTTTCTCCTTGAGCTGTTTTGTTCAATTTCAAAACTGTCAAAGTTACTCATCTGAGATCTAACATTTGCTGCTCTGAGTTTCCAGACAGGCACGTGCTTCTCCTTTGTCTTACAGTGTAGCAGGGAGCATCACAGATGAGAAGGATTGAAGTCTTAGTAAATATCCTCAATGCTATGTGGAAAAAAATCAAGTCTTAGTATCTAATGAAATGATCTACTCGTGTGAAAAATGCCAATGCAACAGCCTGTTAATCCTCCTAATGTAACTAATGTACATACATATTGCAAGTACCTACTTTATTATTTATGTAGAAAGAGTGATTGTGGTTTATGTGAAGATTTTTTTACCTGATATTCTCCTGAAAATTCAAGATTTATTATTAAAACCAATTTTTCTTTGATTTTAATCTGCTTTTACTCAAATACAGTTTTTCGTTGGTTTCACAATTTATATCCTTCACTGAAAGCTTGAGGTTATAGAGAAGCCATTCAACCACAGCTGGAGAGCATATATCTCACCCTTCAGAAAATAAGTTCTTTTTTCTTTACAAATGACTCAGTATCAAAACTTTGAGGTGGGAACTTCACATGTAAATGGGGTTGACTGAGGGATTTGTCCCATATCAGATGCTGAAAAAAGCTGTTTGGATGATAATAGTTTGAAGACTGAAAATCACTTCTTGGGCATGTTTCACAGGCATCCAGCAAGATATTTTGACAGATCCTAAAGCAGCTACTCAAACTTCTGACACCAACATTCATATTCTTGCTGCTGATCTTGACAGGCAAAGGGGATGCTGTTCTCAGGCAAGAAATTTTTAAGAAGACAAGCTTAATGTGCTTGTTAAAGTGAAACTTGATAAATTTACCAGAGTTAACAGTGTTGCCCAGATATCACCAAAGCGCTGCAGGATCACTGTGCTGCTGCCCAACAACCCTCAGAGGTTCAGCAGCCCCAGCTGCAGCCCCCTGTTAATGTTTCCTCTGAGAGGTGGGACCTGGATGTCTCACCTGGCCCATCAACTTCACTGAGCTGCCAACTTCCCAGGCTGCTACTCTGGCTTGTTTGTTGGTTTTTTAAATATATTTTTTAATGTGAAAATAAACCAAATCAACCCAATATTAAAATCATATACTAGAATATGATCAGCAGTGGCAAAAGTAGGCAGTTTAATTAGCAGTGCATATCACATATTTTAAGTAAGGTGGGGAGGACTGTATTTAAAGATGAGCATGTTCTATGTGTAAAGATGAGTTCCAGGGTAAAAACAATTTTTACTGGTGCTTCCAGGTAGATACAGATAAAATTATCATGGTGGTCTGTATTCTGGGTGAATTGGTGTACTAAATGGCACAATTGCTAATTAAACACCACTGCAAGAACTATTACCTACATCCAGGTTTATTCTAAACAGAGCCTGTCATCTTTAACTTTCTACTAATGCAGGATTTGATGCAGCACTTGATTTTGCTCTGATTAAGTAGCATATGCCAGATTTACAAGCTCTGTGTGGGGTTGTACACATTTGTATCTGAGTAGGAACGAGTGGGCAGAGGGTGCGTGATTCCTGCCTGGAATAAATGAACCAAGGTCTTCACGGAGAGCTCCATCTGGCTACCAACATCCTCCATCACTGAGCCCAGAAAAGACAGCTCCTGTGTCTGACTGTGGAGCTGACTTCACTGGGCAGGAGCTGAGAAACCCAATGCTCGGGCAGATTCCTGACAGAGCTTTTTGTCAGAGTACTGTGGCGATAAAAAAATCAGTGAGGTGCTCCAGGGTAATTCCTTGTGAAATCTCAATTGATTTGAGCAAGGGTCATGACAGCTGAGGGATCCTCATGCCTCATGGTGGATGTTCCCTAACACTTGTGAGGAAATGCAGATATTTTAACTAGAGCAGATGAAATTGCCTGAGCTAATCATCTATTTGCTGGGGTATCTTTTGTCAGTAGCTCTGTGTTGTAATGTGACATATTCTTTTTGCCCATAGCAGAAGCAGCAGCGTGCTCTTTAACATCTGTTGGGTTGTCATTCCCTGTACTCCATCCTTGTTGTTTTGTGTATTTAGTCTTCCTGTAAATATGCCTACCCTGACACTTAGTGTCGGCTGAAAATTGCATATTGTTTCTGTATCAGTGAGCTTTTACCTAGCCTAAAGGCCTTTCCTTTGGCCCTTACTCTGCTGAATTGTTTGAATTGCAACAATTATTACGCAGCATTTCTCAAATCATGTATTCCCAAGGAGGATGGATCCCACCTCTTTGCTGCTGTAAAGGAATCGCACTCCCATGGAAAGCAGAGGTGGTGTGCTTTGCTCCTGTTCTTTACACCTATATATTAGAGAACAGGAAGACTTTCAGGGCAACTCTCCCTCTCTGGAGGTAAAGGTATGTCTGTCTGAGCATTTCTGGAGAGTTGTAAGGTTTTCACTGAGTGCAGAGGTGACAAAAAGTCTTCCCCCACTGGGAGGTGGAGGAAGGAGCTGTCAATTTGTTTAGCTCTCTTCCTTTCTAATGACATAATCAACTCATAAAATGGCTTCTCTGGCACGAGGCTGAACTCTGGCGCTGCACAGAGTTATCTGGGACGTTGCCCAGAACCAAAACTGTACCAGCCACTGAGGATTTGGTGAGAGCTAATTAATAATTCCATATTGAAAAATGAGGCTGCAGGAGGTGGTAGCTTTTCTTTCTCTTCCTGTTTGTTTATAATCTCTCTGGGTCCTGTGTTTTCCTTGGAGCCCTGCTGGTCACAGGACTGGTGCCTTCCTGACAGCGTCAGCAGCAGCCATGAGGGAAGAGCAGGACATTTGCATTCCCCACATGAGATTTTGCAGCAAATTTTGAAAACTTCAAAGTCTTTAAATGGATGTCTTCAAACCATTCAGGACTGTAAAACACTTATTAATAAGACATGAAACTGCTCGCATCATATTTTGTCATTTTAGTTGAGAGTGCCATTGTGAAATATGGAACTTCAGAAACACAAAGTGACACAAAAGTTTGCAGCAGCAGATGTACAGCAGGTGCTGTGTCTGGAGGAAGGGTTTTGCTCTTGTGCTTTGTTCTGCAGCTGTTATTGCGAACCTGACAAACTATTTTAGCTTTTTTTATTGATTTAAAGCTTCCAGAGTAGCTCTTCTTTTTAAGTGGAAAAGTGTAATGAAAAAATAGCAGTAAATGGTTTTTCAATAAAGCAAGATGGGTTAGATTTTGCCTTTGCTCAGCAATGTTTTCTTAACTGGGACTGCTCAAAAAGTATGGTTTGCAGTGTATGTATGTTTAATGTAAAAGGAACATCCCTGAAAATCTTTCTCTTTTCAAAGGTTTGGCTGGGTAGTCCTGGGAGTGCATTTAGTATCCATGTTGTCATGTAACATTTTTTCTTACAAAGGGATGATGAGTGTGCACTGTGTACAGTTCCCATCTGCTGGGAGGAGGGTGACAGGACCGAGGTATTTGTTTGTTTTTGGTGAGATATGCCGGTGTGACAGACTCTCTTCTCGTGCCAACATTGGCACACAAGGAAGCTCTGCTCAGGATCTGGCCTTGCTCTTTTTCTCTGCTTCGATGGCCTCTGTGAGGGTGTGTGAACAGGATTATGTCAATCATCCTTACATTGTTTAGAGCCTGCTTTAGGAGGCAGGGGGAGGGGGAGTCTGAGGTACATAAATGTGCAACTCTGCAGGTGTCTGTCTGCCTTTGGCTGCCACACAGAAACACACCAAATTCTTCATTATCACTCTCCTTGGCTGCAATCTTCCAAAGATAACGAGGCTTGGATGAGGTGGTCAAAGCACATGTGCCAGAGTCAGATGTAAGGTGCTTTAGGCAACAGTGGATGGGATGAGATGTGCACCCTGTGACTGCTAATTCAGTCTGGCTTCAAACAAGCTCTTCCATGCTCTCAGCTATTTCCCCCTTTCCTTCCTGTGTTCTGTAGAGATTAAAGCAAAGGGAATACTCCAGGCTGCATGTGAAGTGGGAGAAAATAGGCAAGAATGTGCAAGTTCAAAAGAAATACAATGGTGATATGAACCATTGCATGTCTGTACTTGAAGATGAGTTTTGCACCTACAATAGTGAATCAATGGTTTGGTTCACTACTGAAACCGTATTTTTTATGTAATTTCCATTCCTTTGGCCATAAATGAGGATTTCTATGGTTTGGGACACAATCTGTCCTGAAAATGTTTCTATTACCCTTTTTTTCAAGTGAGGGCCACCTGTATTTCTCTGAGATCAAAGCCAGATTATTATCAGTATAACTAGGAACGACAGAAATTTTTCATAAGTCTCTGGCTATTTTATGGCATTTCTATACAGTACAGTAAATGTATAGGCATGCACTTTTTGACAGTTCTGTAATGGAGCACGTCTGCTGTTTTAGTGTGTTACCTTCAGCTTGAATTTTCTTTTTTAAAAAATGTTTGCTTTACAAATACATACTACTGTGCTTATTACTTCAACACAGCAGTTTTATAGATGCAGCTCTCAAAAGAAATAAGCATTTCCCCAGATCCAGGTATTTAAAAATGTGTCTGGTTATATCCTCCTCAGAACAGGAAAATGGAGTTGCTCCCGTTGAAGTAGAAGGAATATCAGGGTTCTGTTAACAACACCAAAGCTGTGTTTTTGATAGGTCCAGGTGCCCTCATGGGGTGGTTGCTGTTGGTCCTGACAGGGATGCAGATACCGGGGGTGGCTGGGAGAGGGATGTGCTCGGGATCAGGATGTGCCTCAGGATCAGGGAGTAGCTCGCAGAAGGATGTGCCTCGGGATCAGGATGTGCCTCAGGATCAAGGGGTGGCTGGCAGAGGGATGTGCCTCGGGATCAGGACCCGCCTCCTCCAAGCATCCCGCACCGAGCTGTTTGGGAAGGCGGGGCTGCCACTGCTCCAGTGCTGACCCCACAAATGCCATCGCATTTCCTTCTCGATCTTGGAATAAGCAGAGTGTCGGGCACATTTTCCACTTCTGAACTCCATCGTATTCCTTGGCACGCTTGCTGTTTGTCTGAGGTCCTGGGCTGGCTGGAGTCCTCCCCATCCCAGATGGCCTTTTCCATGCTGTACTCAGGGCTGTGATGACACCGTGTCAGCTCACGTAAACCAGCACACGCTGCTGGCACGGCCCCTGCACACCGTACCTTGACAATTAAACTGGTTTATTTATAGAAACAATCCATTGTTTCCCTGTGTCTGAACTACCTTTTCTCCCAAAGGCTTTGTCCGTTGTGTTTTGGTTAAATTTCAAACTAGAAATGTACGTACACAGTAATCATATATACAATTATCATTGATTTCAGTGAGAATTTCTACTTCCCCTGAGGTATTTTGAATTTCCTAATTTTAGTGGGGAGAGATTTGGCATTTCTGCCTCCTACATTAAAGTTCAGTGAAACATCCTGACTTATAAACAAGATGGAAAGGAAACTGCAAAGGTCATGTGTGTATGGGCTTCCCTAAATAGGAATGGATATAAATAACGTTCTTTGGGAATTTTTGTGATTAACCTCCAAGTTGTTAGAAGAAAGAACACAGGTGACAATTTAAAAATATTTTTTAAGGACCTGAGTCTCTTATTGTACTGTTAATTCCCTCCATTTTTGTTGCAAAAGAAATATTTTAACAGTCTTATGATTATGTTGTCATTTGTTTATCTTAGACAACTCAAGAATTATTAAAATGCATTAGGTTATAAATTATGTGGATTGCTAGCTCATTTATATTATCTGTCATCAGATAAAACATGTAATTAGATTTGTGGATAGAAAGTAGTTAAACAATCTGAGGAGGAAAACACTAGACTCAAAAATATTTAAATCATAAACCTCCTTCTGGTGATCTGGAAATGGAAAGGACTGTGGGTTAATTTAGAAGGGATATTTTATAATAGTAAATAAGCTGGCAATTTTCGTGTGCAGTGGTGTTTCCTTTCTTAAACATACCCAACAGTTGGCACTACTAACCCGGATAAAATAGTTATTTCTAATAAGAATTATTTCTAATGGATTTTCTTACTAAAAATGTGGTTTGGCCTGGCTCTGGTAGAACCCTGGGTAAATGCTTTCACAATGGCTTTTCAGTGTATGAGAACAGAAGAGTCTTCTCTTTTGGGAAGATACAGAAATGGCATTATGGTATTTTGGTTATCGGTCAGATGTGTAGGTGTGAATGTGGATTAGGGTTTTTGTTTGGGATTGGTGGGGTTTGGTTGGCCGTTTGATTTTTGTTTTGGTGGGGTTTTTTTCTGTTTGCTTGTTTTGGGTTTAGTTTTATAATTTTTTTGTTACTTCAAATGGGTCCTGATTACAAATAGAGTGTCTGGTTGCTGTTCTGGCTCAGATAAAAATGCTGAATGTCAAATTTCAGTGCACCTACAGCCAGGTGATAGATTGTGTTAACTGATGACATCCAGTCTGTATAAAACAGTTATCTATTAAAATGATGTTACCTTATTTGTCTTTACCTCTGTGCATTTTCTCATTTCATACAATTACTAGTGAATTTTAAGGTAATGTTAAAAACAAAACCCCAAAACAGCTGTCCTGGCCAGGTAATTCCCTGTACCTGTGTCCCAGCCCATTTAATATTGGATGCCCTTTGTCAAACACCAGCAAGCAGCTCCTCTCAACAGCCTGTGCATCTTGGCCTTTCAGGTGGGGAAGTGGGAGAACAACTCCCTGAGCCTCAAGTACTCAGTGTGGCCAAGGTACAGCTCCTTTGCAGACAGCGACCCCGATGACAACCACCTGAGCATTGTCACCCTGGAGGAGGCTCCCTTTGTCATTGTGGAGGATGTGGATCCTCTGATGGAAAGCTGCCAGAAAAACACCGTGCCGTGCCGGAAATTTGTCAAACTTAAGTGAGTAAACACACAGCGTTCCCTTTTCTTTTCTGGACTGCAAAATATAGTCTGTCCTTCCCTTCCCTTCCCTTCCCTTCCCTTCCCTTCCCTTCCCTTCC
>VZTJ01006424.1:3560240-3661034 GCA_013397795.1 Orthonyx spaldingii | reverse complement strand
TTCCCTTCCCTTCCCTTCCCTTTCTCTCTTTCCTGCCGCCTTCCTTCCCTCCTTCCTTCCTTTCCTCTTTCTTTTTCCCTTTCCCACATGCTATGCTCTTTGCACTTCCTCATTTTTAAAAAGTTGAAAGGTTCTGGTTATACACATGTAAGTCACATTGAATTATTAACAAGATAGCAAGTTTATAGTAAATCCAAAGTCAAGGAGAATTAGCCCTTTTCAGTCACATGAAAGAAGATTGTGTTTAATGAGTCCTCTTTGAATTGTTTCCAGTTATGTTGAGATACGCCTGCTTTCATTAGTCTGTAACAATTTGAAAATGTCTCCTGATGGAAATGTAAGTTTGTGCTGAAATTAGGTATAGAAAAACTACTCCAGCATAAAATACCACTGTGACTTACCATCAAGAGAAAGTCCCCTTCTTTCAGTGCTCCGTAACTTTGGAGCAGTCATTAGAAATCAGTGGAGAAGTTTTCACTGCACATTTGTCAGTGGTGTTTCACATGCTCTGTGCTTTGATCTCGGTATTTATGAACTGAATATAACAGGGTTTTTACTGAGCAGGTGTTAGGGAATATGATGCATGTTTCTGAAAAATTCCAGAGACTGCTAAATGGTTGGGTACATGCTTCCTGAAGTCCAGAGAAATTTATTTTTTTTTCATAACTGTACTTAGTTAAGTTCTAAACTAAGTTTTATTTTAATTTTGAATTCTTCCAAAGTCTGTAAGATATTGTCTTGCCTTCTGAAGATGCTTATACTAAAAGGTTCTAGAGGTCACAAAATGAACATTTCAGAAAAAAAGATGAAGAGAAAACTTTCATCCTTGCACTTCAAGGCAGCCTGAAATTCACCTTCTCCAAGTGCAGGCAAAAGTGCACTTTGAGAAGATGCATCCATTTCCAGCATGGTGAACTGCTGTGCCTTTTTATAGCTTACATGTTCTTTAATTACTAAATGACATGTAGTCTGATGTCTTGAGAGTAAAAGTCATAAAAGTTTAATCTAATCCTAAGAGAGAGATTAGTAAGAGCAGGCTGGATGTCTTGATGGGGCAGTGCAGTGTGTTAGCTGGATCCCGGAGCAGAGAGATGTCATGTGAGGGAACGTTATCTCTGTGTCTCACCAAGCAACTCTGTTAGGATCAGTAGGAGCTGCAAACACCATGTAGCTGTAAAAGCATCCTGTGGGTTATTTTTCCCTTGATTCAGAAAAACACGGTCACTCACAAGTATGGCAAAACGTTGTTTCACAGTGTGCTGTATCTTGCTGTTGTGCTGCCTCTGTTTTTCCCAGCAGGAATATTTATGTGTGTTTTCTCTGTTGACAGCAACAAAACTAATGAGGGAACCAACGTAAAGAAATGCTGCAAAGGATTCTGCATCGATATCTTGAAGAAGTTGTCTAAAACTGTCAAGTTCACATATGACCTGTACTTGGTGACGAATGGGAAACACGGCAAAAAAGTCAATAACGTGTGGAACGGAATGATTGGTGAAGTAAGTTCTCTTTTAGGTAAAAGAGCTGTTGAGTAAGAGCTCAGCCACGTGTGGTTTGGCTCTGTGGAGGAGTGGGTGTTCTGTGCAGAGTGACCGTGGTGCTGTGTTCTCCCCGTGCCTCAGGTGGTGTATCACCGGGCAGTGATGGCCGTGGGCTCGCTCACCATCAACGAGGAGCGCTCCGAAGTCGTCGACTTTTCCGTGCCGTTCGTTGAGACTGGGATCAGTGTCATGGTGTCCCGGAGCAACGGCACAGTTTCACCATCTGCTTTTCTAGGTATGGGTCCCCAGCCCATCCAGATAACCTCGCTGCATTTCTGTAGAGTTTGGTAGATTTGTTTGTTAAGATATGGAGTACATTAACACATTTCTGTTAAGTTTTGAATTTTACATTAGGAAGTTTGTGCTGTGTTGATGTGCTGATTAACATTGATCATTAACATGGGGAGATAGTGCTGTTGGTTTCTGTTGGGTGCTGGAAGTGAAAACCAGTGACAGTGATTTCAGTATGAAAAAGAATCCCCTAGAATCTTCAGTTAGCAAAATTACATCTTCAACTGTGCTTCTTTATAAACTAATTTATGCTTGTTTAGCCCATCGTAATTGGTTTAATATCATTTTAATATTCACAGCATAATTGAAAAACCCATTGTAGAGTTGAAGAGCAACTACCTTATCTTTAGATATAAGTTAAATCTAGTTTGATAACAGTTACCTCTGGCTTCTGAACACCACACTACTGCACTGGAGAGCTGAGTGTTTTCTCCATTGATGCAGCTGGACAGTGGAGATATGGCAAAGAAATGAAAGGCTGGGCAGAGAGGAGGTGGGGTATAAAGAAATAAAGACTCTGGGCTCCTTGCCTTGCATGCTTCCTGTTTCAGTTGTGCATTTTCCCTTTCATTATTTCCCTCTCCTCTTTTAGTATTTATAGTTTCCTTTAGTATTTGGTCTGAATTTACCTGAAGCTGAAAAGAGAACGAACCATGAGGTGGTTCCAAAGAGCCCAGAATGCTGTTATGTTCTTCATAATGTATTTGGGCCCACTATTTAAAAAAAATATCTTGTACAGGAATAGTGACACTGAAATCATGAAGTGGAAAGATAAAAATCCGTATATTCCAGATATTTTAGGGCACAGTTTGAATGTTCAAGTCCACTGGGTCAGCAGTAAGGCCAACTCTAAATTGCTAAGTGGAAGTTCTTCACTCTCCCTGAAGTTGCTCATAGACACTGAAGAGCAGATTAGTGGTGTAGCATCAGATACAAGCAGGCAAATAATTGAATTTCCTTACACAAGAATTATCATTTAACTACAGAGCTTATTTCTCATATCTGTTCCATAAAAGCACATTACAGAGATGATGCAAGTAAATATAACACAGTGAGTAATCAAATAATTTCCCAAATGTGGTGATACCTAAGCAGATTTTGTTGACATTTGATATGAATGAAAGACTTTAAAGTGAAATTGCAAGAAACTGTACTTGTGACGAAAATACCCAGAGAGTATCTTTTCGTGTCTTTAAGTCATTGAGCTGTAAAGTTCATTTTTTAAATTGCAGTTGCAGCATGTTGAAATGACCATTGGAAATAAGTATTGAGGTGTTTTCTGAAGTGCAAGTGCAGTTGATTTTTTACTTATCTCTTAAAAACCTGTTTACAGCCACCATCAAAAGAGAAGCTGCTTTTGCGTTTTTCACAGCAAGAGTTATTAGATTTCTAAAATGCATTTAATGTTATTGGTTTAGTTGGACGTGCATATAATTCAAAAGAAACAAAAAGAACCCCTTCTTATAAAGCTCTCTAAAATAGCTCTCCTTCTGAAGAAATCTGATTTACTGCACCAATAAATCAAGTCTATGCTCTGTTTTTTTCAGGCGTGGATGAAGCTGCCAGTTTGCTGGAATTGACTGTGTATTTTGATGAGGTGTGCGTAGTAGTAAAATGTTTTGCCTTACAAAATACTATCAGGCAGATAACTGAATTTATTCACAGACTGATTTTGTTTCAATTAAGTGAATGTCTGAGAATAGAGTCATCTTACGTAATTCCTTTAAAAGATCTTTAAAAAATCTGTCAAACACAATATTATTTTTAAAGAACAGCACTTGATTACAGTTCCTGAAGTATCTGGGTTTGTGAATTATTTCTATGAATGTGGACAAGTACAGGATTTTGTGTGACTAGATTTTTCCAGTCGTTGTTGTGTCCAGTAGATCTGAGTAACTGATGGGCTGTGACAGCCTCTTCCTCGTTATCTGCTGAGTTCTGATTCTGATGTGTCTCCTTCAAATGAGAATTTTATCCACATTAAAACATTTTCACATTGGACTAGAAATCATATATGCTAGATCTGCAAATAATCTTTTTAATGATTCTGTGGAGTTTTGGTTCAACTTTATTTAAACAACCAAATAAAAAAAGGGAAACCTCAAATCTCCATTTCTATATCTTTCAGAGGGAGAGTTCATAGCTGAGGTCAGTTTTCTTTTCTGGAGGCATTTATGGAATAGAACATCTATGCCCCTCTTTATTTAATGTATTCCTTAAGTATTGGTTTTGGTGGTGGGAGGTAAGACTCAAAGACATCTTTTTCCTTGCTTGATATTCTCTGTTGTCAGTCATTTGAAATGTACACTGACAAGTCATATATTAGTGTTTTTCTGCCATATTATAGCTTTGCTGAAAATTCCTTTAAAACCTGCTGCTTGCCTGAGGGAAGTTCTCTTTCTGTCCTTTGAGAATCAAAGCACAGTGCTGAATGTGTAATTGGATCTCTGATATGACAGGAAGATCAACTTTGTTGTTCAGTTGATTTTGTACTTGCTCAATCTTACTGCTTGCTATTGCAAATAGCTTTTTGTTTTCCTATTGCTTCTATTAATTCTCCACCTCATTACCAGACTCCTTAAATTATTGAAGAGAATTCTGCTTAAACTCTTGTTTATAGCTCAGTTTTGTACATTGGCTTGTTTTGCCCTTTGCCTTATTTAGATTTTGATAAATTACCATTGCTGTTTCTAGACTGTTGCTTTTGATCAGGGTTTTATCAGCCTTGCTTTCTTCTGTGAGAATGCTATCAAAATTTTATGGTGGTTCTACATGAATTCCAATTTAATCCCGTTAATAACTGAATTCAGAAAATATTTTTTAGATTGTATTTGGCTACATAATGTCCCTCCCCTGGCTGCATCTACATAGATCTTCCTCTGCCTTTTACAAATTCTGTTATTTTTCTAACTTACCATTCTCTCCCGAACAAATAATTATAGTACTTGAAAGAACTTCCTACCCTGTCTTAAAAATAAAAGAATTAATTGAAGAAAATACTGCTCCTTTGCAGAAGGAAACAGTTTGGTTTAAGATGTCCCTGCTTTGCCTTTTTAGTTACCATCCAAAATCACCAGTGGGGCTGTTTGCTATTTGGTCTTGTCTTAGTTCCAGATTTCTGAAGAAATTGTAGCAAAGACAAAAGATCTCATGAGTTTTCTATGCTTGGGCACAAATTATTACATTTCATTTGATTCTGGGTGAATCATCTGAACTTGGGCAAGGCTCAGATTGGGCTGTGGGGCTTAGCACACCTCAGCTCAGTCACAGTCCTTTCCTGCAACGAGGGAAGAAATTTCAGTGAGGCTAATCTTAAACTGAAAGAAAGAAAAAGCTACAAGAGAGGAACTTCTTGAGCTTTCAAAAACAGGCAAAGCATTTGAACACAGTAATTTTTGTAATTTCAAGTGTGTTTTGATTCTGTCCTCATTAGAAATAGTATACTAAGATTTGTTTTCTCACACTTCAGAGCACACTCACACTGCTTTATTTGCACAAGTTATGATGTAAAGTGTCCCCAATAAGTTGGCCTGATAAAGAAATATTACTTTGCCACGCTAATCTTTCTTAGAGATATCCTTGTACCATGGCAGCTACCACAGGGACTCCTGAAAGGACAGAGAATTTGTCGTTGGGAAAGATGATATTTGATATTGATATCCAGTCCTTTCAAAAAGATGGTGCCTAGTCTGGTATTTGAAACTGCTTTTAGTTTTATACTCCAACCAACTTCTTTTACTTAATTATGATTCTTCTGTCTTTCAAACTGACATTCAATTTTCCATAAACCCTTTTGATTTCGGTAATTTGCTCCCAGATGAGAATGAGACATTCAAAAGGATGTGTTTGCAATTGATAAAACCATTATCTTCATTGCAGGTAGATGAAAGTAAACACAGAGAGAAAAGAATCCTGAAACAAAAGCATTTAGTTTGAATGCAAGTATTTATCTTTCCTCCTCTAACACTTTCTGTTGGGTAGAAAATCAGAGGGAAGTCTGCTTCACTGAATTACCACATGCATTAAACATATGCTTAATTGCTTTTGCTTTGCAGAAACACAGTCACAGTGGTTGGACCATTCTGTTGGTAGATTTGTATAATGCAGGATGAATAGACACAGCACCCTGATTGTGGGCTGAACAAGCAGCGAGTCAAACCAATTATGTGCCACTCAGTGTCAAAGAGAAGTGTGCAGCCTTTTGTTTTTAATTGCAACTTACATTTAAGCTTTTGACTTTGTGGGTTTTGTCTATATATACTAACAGCAGTTCATTACATATTGCTACTTAGTTATTTGGTAGCATTTTTGTTGGAAAGAGGCAATGTAGAGGCAGCTGCTGGGCTTGCCTAGGCGAGGACATTAGAATTCCTGTGCTGTGACTGGTTTAATGAACTGTGTTTCTGTTTCTCCTGTCTGTTTTGCTGCAGAGCCTTTTAGTGCTTCTGTCTGGGTGATGATGTTTGTGATGCTTCTCATCGTGTCTGCCATGGCTGTCTTTATATTCGAATACTTTAGTCCTGTAGGATACAACAGGAACCTAGCACAAGGGAGAGGTAAGATTTGCATTCTGCACAGCCCCATGGCTATAAAAAACATCTTTCCCATCCCTGGCCCTCCATCTTTTCCAATAAACATAACATAGGAATAAAACACTGAAATTAACTATGAAACTGTTTATGTTCTTCATTTAAAGTATGATTTCTTGAAGGCATATATGCACATGTTTTTATTCCAATTCATGGAATAAGGACAGAGAGAAGGGTAAGTGGTATCAGAGAGTTCTATTCAGGCAGTGTTTGGTTAGTGCATGGTATCAGCTGTGAAGTGGCAGCTTAAAAAAAGCAGTGAAATATGTTTTACTCCTGAGTATTATGAATTCATGGCCAGTTCAGAGAAAGTTACCTAAAATCCTATGGCCTGGTGGACAATTTGAAAAATAGCAGCTACATTGTACATAGTTTTGTATAGCTCCTGTAAAAAGTCAGATGAACTCTTAGCCTTGAAATGAGGCCCATGGCAGAAGGGCATCGCTCCTTTCTGTGCAGCATCCATGGTTATAGAAACTTCATTTTCAAAATATGCAAGCTTTGTATTAATTCTTTCTCAGTGAAAGCTGCAATTTGACTCAGGAGTGAGGACTCCAAGTCTCTCAATGCCCTCATCCTCCTGTTTCTTGACTGACACGTGAGAGTGCAGCCTTTTAAAAAAAATTTCTAAATCATTCTTGCCTTGTTTTTTAACAAGAGATCTTCCAGCTTGGTGAACACAGTTCTGGGCACTATTAAAAGCAAATGATTTCTTCTAGATAATGGCTGGCTTGTTCCCTGGAAAAGTGGATTACTGTAATGTTCAGATGATGTTATCATTTTAATAAGATAGTAAATGTATAACC
This sequence comes from Orthonyx spaldingii, assembly GCA_013397795.1. Classification (NCBI taxonomy): domain Eukaryota; kingdom Metazoa; phylum Chordata; class Aves; order Passeriformes; family Orthonychidae; genus Orthonyx; species Orthonyx spaldingii. The sequence goes on along the minus strand of VZTJ01006424.1, from coordinate 3,653,807 downwards.
TCTGTCTGAAATAAACACGGTGTTAAAAGAGGGGAAATCAAAGATGAATATAGACACTGGGCATCCAGAGACTTGGCTGTTCTTTTCTGTGCCACCTCATGTGCCTGAATTGATTATTTAGTGTACTTACAGCTACAAAGACATGTTATAGCACTAGACCATCCCAACTTAGCTCTAAAGACTTGCCACAAATTCAGCTGCCATTAATTTCCAACCTGGAGAATTTTTTTTTCAAAAAAATGTATTTATCTTTTCTCATTTCCCTGGGCATTTTTTGCAGGATAAAGCTCAGTGGTAATACAATCTCCAGTGGCATAAACAGAACTTTAGATTGCTCCCTTGGCATATAATTTCTGTAACACTGTTGCTCAGAAAAATACACATTATCCCTGTATCAGCTCAGTCCTAAATGTGTCTGTAAGGTAGTTTCATAAACCAAAAGCCATCTCCATTGTGTTTATTTTACTGCACTCTATTTTCCTAGTGCTGCTGCAGAATAGGAACATAATGTAAGATGTAGAGCTTGACTGCATTGTGAAATATTGCCACTGTACTAGAGAGCATTTCTGCTGAAATGGGTACATGCACTGAGTATACCCACTTAGGGTTTTAGTATTTTAAGAATAATTGAATTATTATTAAAATAAATTATAGTTAATTTAACAGCTAAATTTATATTTGTAGTGTGCATTCCCTTGGATAAAGGGACAGGGCAGAGAAGGAGGTAGAGTTACAGATTTCTGCATCAGAGCTTATTGACTAAATTGCAATTTAAGTGAAAAAGGGATAATTATAAGTAGGCCAAATGAGTCACAGTCAGGGGAGGGCTGTTTCTCTCCACTGAGGGTACAGGGAGTCTGGGTGATGAGCAATGTGTGACTGCATTGTACTTACCTAGAGCTGGGTAAGAATAAACTGCCCTTGATTCTCACAGGGCTCTGCAAATGAGGCCTTTGGAGTGGGAAATGACATTGCTAATCCAGCTCTGCCCCTGTGTGAGCCTGGGGGAGCGTGCTGGCCTCTTCCAGCTTTGGGATAAATTAAAAGGTGACCGAAAACAGAAATAACAGAAATGGATTAGCTGGGACAGAATTTTACCTGTAATGTCAACACATTTGGAGCCACAGAACTGACTCTGAACATGTGAGGCAGCCAGAACCTGGCTTGCTCTAAATTCCCTGTCTGTACAGGTAGCTCCTTTGTGCTGTCTTTCTGATTCATGCTCTAAGTACAAAGGTGCTTAAAAGTAGGTGACACATTCACACACTTTGATCTTAAATATGCTTACATAATGTTCAAAAAGCATAATGTTGGAAGACTGGAGATGATAAAAATAATTTGGGTAAGAAAAGTACTAGAATTGACTCATTAAGACTTAAACCTCCAGTTTTCCATTTCACATGTCTGCTGGCACAGAAGACTGACAGGGCAATGCTGTGGCACATTTCTTCCTGCAAGAGACATACCAGCCTACTTCTCCTCCAAACCTGTGCTTTCCATTTTCATCTTAAAAATTCTGAACAATATGCTGTGTAGAAAAATGTTGAATTATTTTTCAAAAATGTGGAAATTGTTGTCATTGCAATGGAGGGTACCTGTGGTAAATCCTGTGGTTATGTTGGGAGTACAGTGAATATGTACTGAAATATTTTCTAACCGTGTCTCTGCTGGGTATATTGGCAAGGTTTAATTTAACTGCAGCTAAACCAACTGCTCTCTGCAATTGCAGATCCCCATGGACCATCCTTTACCATTGGGAAGGCAGTGTGGTTACTGTGGGGCTTGGTCTTCAACAACTCTGTGCCTGTGCAAAACCCCAAGGGGACGACGAGTAAAATCATGGTGTCGGTCTGGGCTTTCTTTGCTGTCATTTTCCTGGCCAGTTACACTGCCAACTTAGCTGCCTTTATGATTCAAGAGGAATTTGTTGACCAGGTGACTGGACTGAGTGATAAAAAGGTAGGTCTTCAGCTCAAAAGGGGTCAGTGTCCATTCTACATAATCCTTCTACAAATTTGGACTTCGTGATGAAAACCCTGAGCAAGATAATGAACTAAAACTGGAAGATTTCCTTCTGAGTGCAAGTGCAAGCCTTTGCTAATAAACCTAAGACCTAAAGCATGAAAATATCAGTCTGTTTTCAAAATCTGAGTTGCCTATTCAAAAATAGCTGCATTAACTGAAAATTACCTTTATTTTGTGATAGAAATCAATTACCATTTGGTTAAAAAGAATGCCTTACCAATCTAAAAAGCTTGAAAAATTGTGTGGGATATTAGTAATATATTAATAGAAAAAAAGTCCATTTGCAAAATTATTGTGATGGATATGCACAAGATACTTGAAGGGTATGCTTTTGTCAAGTCTGTGCCCAGTTGTTTGAAAATGAAACTAAATATTGACATTAAGAAGAAATATTTAAATACAGTATAGCCCAGGGGACAACTTCACAAGGGGCTTTTCTCAAAGGACAGAAAATGAAGGAAATTGTTATTCAAAAAAAAAATCAAACCAAAAAGGCAACATCTCAGCCTTGTCTGTTTTTTTTTGTTTTAACTGCTTTTTATGACCAGCCTTTGATTGATTGCCTGGTATATCAAAGCAAGCATGGCTAAAGAAAAGATAAAAAGAAACAAAAAATGGTAATAGTTTTGTTTTCATTAAATTGTGTTGTCACACAACCTTTGAAAGAGCATGAAGATTGTGAAATATACCTCTATTTTAAGATAATATTCTTAGAAGAGACAGATAAATGGCATTCTCTCTTGGGGATTAAAAAAAGGAGATTTGAGAAATGTCTTTCTCCTGTTTGTGAGAAGGAACAGAGCGTTTTCCTGGGCGCCTGGGTTTTGGCAGGATCTGCCTTGCACCTGGCACAGCAGTGGGACTCAGGTCTGGCAGGGCAGCCTCACCTTCCCCTCCTCGCTGGCTCTTTGCCACGGGGCTGCCAAGTGTCAGCACTTGTTCTGTAGCTTTTGGCTAATAACTTCCTTAGTTTTGTCATTTTTCTATTCTGACTGCTAAGTGGGATTTTATTTCCACAAAAAGCAAAGTAAAAATAGAAAAATACTTGAATCAGAAAATACCATCTGTTCTTGTGTGGTCTGCTGATCATTTATTTGATCTGCCACCTTTGTTTCTATTTTTCAGTTCTTCAAACTTTGCCTGAAGCACATAGAGATAAGTCAGAGGAGCCATGCCTATTCTGATTAAATTAAACAAGTTACAAGTCCAGAAAAGCAATGAACTATTTCTGAACATTCTTCTTGTCATACATAGGTTTTGCCTCCTCCACAATCCTGAGGTTTCTCAGATTTTAAAAAATCAAATAATTAGGGATAATTTACGGGAATGTAATCTGATTGATGTTAAATTATGTTTTCCCCTCTTTGCCATGTGGCTGCAATGCTGTGAATAGGAGAACAGTTCTGGGATTTGCAGGATTTTGCTGTTCAGTAGGGAACTCTGACCCGTGCAGGAAACAAAGCAGTCATAGGCAAGGGCTAGAAATGTGGGTATAATCAATTTCGAATAATTAATACCAAAAAGTTCACTGAAATTCTTTTTAAAAAAAAATTAAAAACCCAAACCCCACGTCTGGGCTGGTAAATCAGTTTGTTCTTCTCTCCCCCTTTTCCCACTGCCACACCTGAAGACTTAAGCTCTTCTGTCAATGCTGTACTGCCAGTGCAATAAAGTATTCCCAGTTAGAGATGCTGGGGTTTCCCCATGTAATGGACTACAGAGAAAACCAGGGAAAAACCCCTCTCTCTGAGCAGCCACCCCTGACTCTCAGTCAGCATTCAGTATTGTCCCATTCAGGAAATGTGTTGCACTCTATCAGCTGGATCACCAGATCTGCTGACAGGTGATGATAGTGTGTTATTTACCCCTCGGTGCTTTAAGACCTCTTTATAGTTTCCTCATCCCTAGAAATGTTGCTAATGAATTCCGGAATGCCGTGTCACCGGAGTGTCACCCAGAAATACATGGCACAGCATGTACTGGAGCTAGGAGGGGTGGGTGTTCATAAACTCAAATGATTCAGCAAATGGGAGGAAAATTATATTTTGACATTCCCGTGTATGTAATAGATGTTTAAAAGCTTTGTCTTCATAAAAAGGTACAGCAAATGAGTCCAAAGTATCCAGCAATGCTGACATTTGTGGCTTTTGTTACTTTTGAGACCATTTGTGCCTATTTCATGCAATGAAAGAGGGAAAAATTTACTAAAGGAGGGTAGGTAGCAGTGTACAGAGTTGTCTTGCAAAGTGTTCTGCTGGGATTCTTTTTAACTTGAGAATTGCCTCACATAGATATGTACACATGGTCCAGGAGCTTCTCATCAGCCTTAACAGGAAACCTTAAAGATTCCTCTTACAGGTTCCTTACTTTTGCCAGATTCACAGTATTCTTGTAGCCTTGGCTTTGTGTTCCTGTGCCCTGGGATGGCCCAAGCTGTGCAGTCACTGAGAGCTGTGTGTGTGACAGCAGAGCAGCGGGGCTGGGGGGCACTGAGGGAGAGCCCCTGGCCCCAGCCCCTCTCACCACTCTCCAACACCAAACCCCCCGTGCTCTCTGAGGTGGGCAGGCACAGCCATGGGCTGCACTGCAGGAACTGATGGGTTCAACAATAACCTTGGAATGACTGGCAGCTGTATCTTTGTAGCATCAGAAGTCAGAATGTCAGCTTCCCTTCTGGTAGGAGAGGACAGGAAAGGGTTCAAATATGGGTGTTCTTCTGTCACTCCAAACGAGTTGTGATTCCTGCCATCAGCAGGAGATTATTTACTATTTTCTACTGTTTTACTAATGTTTTCCACAGTTCCTTGAAAAACTCCAGAACAATAACAAACAGCTGCTCTCAACACCAGCCTTTTCAGGCAAGCAAGTAAATCTTTAAGTCAGTATTTAATGTTTCTGAAAGATCACGTTGGTGATTACTGAAATTGCCAATTTTATTCAGGCATGTAGAAAAAATAAAAGCAAAAGACTGGAGTTCTGTTGCCTTGTGCTGCAGTTCTGTCAGGTGGCAGAGCAGGGGGAGACAAGAAAGAATTGTTTACTCTTCAGAATAAAAGTAGATCTCTCCACACCTATGACTCAAACAAGGGACTTGTGCGTTCAATTCAAAAATTTTGTCCATGATTTAAAAAATGAGCAGTTCATGAAATGTCGAGGAAGAAAATTATTTCCTAGCAAACATGATATATTTTGTTTCTTATCATGGGATACAGGGAAAATGAATTCATAGAGCCTTGATCTTTTTTTTTTCTCCTTGTCTCTTGTCTGCCACATAGATCTTTGCTGCAGTCACAGGCAGTGACAGTCCTGTGTGCTTCTCCAGGGCATGGCAGTTTCTGGAATACAAGTTTAATATTCTTGATGAAAACTTTATTCACCTCAGATATGAGTTCATTATTAGTAAAAAGATTTAAATATCTTTCTTTCTTCTTTAAAAGTAGTCTGTGAGCAGGCTGTAGTAGCAGATGATGGATTAAAAAAATAATTTCCTTATGAGTGTTAAAATTTGTTGGTTGGTGCCAAGAAATCCCAGTCTGTAGATGGGATTTGGAACTGTTCATCTGCTTTTTAACTCTGTGACTTTTAAATGAACTCAGGGTTTTTATTCATCCCTCTTTTCTGCAGAAATATTTTTGTCTTCCATGAATGTTCAATTTGAACAGATGTGTTAATTCTTTCAACTATTCCTATGAGAGGAAATGCCTCCCAACATCCTAGATTCTCACGAATGTTCTTGAAAAGTGAGACTATTTAAAACCAAACTCCATTTGAAATTACCAGAATACTCCACCTTAATGTCCCTGTTCCCCCAGTTCCCCTGCCATACTGGGAACTGAGCTTGCAGAATGCTCACCACAGCTGAATTTCAAAAATACTCCAGTGATATAAGGAGCAGCAATTCTTACAGGTCCTGAAATTGAGAGTGTTTCTTTAATTATTTTTTCCAGTTCTACTGACTGGCAGATTTAGGAGATGCTGGAAGGCATCTCAATACATCAGAGATACATTATCTGTAGATTTAAATAAAGTTGATAGCAAGCTACGTTTATAGCAGTAGAATGTCTGGACATATATTTAAAAGCAGGGTTTGTTTCAGTGCTGCATAATAAACTCAGAAAGGGAGGTAGCAAATACAGACTAAGAACCATGAGTAGTGTACAGTGTAATTTTGGTGCATGGGTCAATTACTATGTGTAAAAGTAGTAGCAAAGTTATAATTTAAACAGGAAAGCTGTGAAAAGGGAAAATGAGGAAAGTAAGACATCTGTTAGCTAAACAAATAGAGAAAAATAGAGTTCATTCCTTTATGCTTTGTCAAAATACACTTAATTAAAATGAAGCATTTAATTGTAGTTCTGTAACAGGAAAATGGTGTTGCAGCAATAATTTCACAGTCAAGGTTTGATGGAATTGAAAATACTCCCAGTTTTTGTATAAACCCATTCGTATTCTCTTTGCAAATTGGCACTGGATCTTGGGAATTCTTGATGCCCTGAGACCAAATGTCAAAAAGAGAAATATTTCCTATGGAGCCCCAAAGGAATCAGCAGCTGTATAAATATTAGCCATCTTCTGCAGCACAGGATGTATAGATTGCTCTTCTAACTTCCACAGTAAAAACAGAGTGCATTTTACTGTGGAATTCATGGGTGACTGCTTTTATCAATGCTCAATTCCATTTCCTCATTAGCCAATAGTTCCTCTAACCTGAGTGACCTTTTTCATTTGTTTCTTAAAGAGATATTTTAATCCTGAGGTGTCACTTGGGTTTGAAAGGAAGGTATTGAAAAGGCGCACATAAAATCTTCAGGTCTGCTGGCAAAAAGTTTGTGTGAGATGATTTGAAGGATTGCCAGATCTGAAACCCCAATGTGCCCTGAGCTATTGCCATTCCTTTGCAGATACCCCCTGGCTGGTTCATCTGTGCTGATGCAATAGGGATAGAGAGTGAAACTGTAGAATAAACCTAGAGGCCCTCAAGCAAATGGTTTGTAGTTTCAAATGGTAGGGATGAACAGGGACTAGAATTGTAGGGGTGAGAGCTCCAGAAACCCTTCTCATGTCAAGATGTGTAGTTGTTGAGCCCTTGTGGAAGCTGCAAGAGCTTTTATTCCCCTGCAGTCATGGTGGTGGAAGGAAACTTCCTCCCCCTGTCTCTCCCTGGCACAGCTTCCTGCAATCCCTGGCACCCTCCAGAACTGGGGCATTGGGCTCCCTGTCGAGATTGTAGATGATCTTTTTCCCATCTTCCTGATGGGGAATCACAATGTCCCAACTGAGATGGAAGTGTGAAATGACTATCAAAATACTCTTTTCTTTTGGTTGCAGTTTGCCAGTGTGTTTGGGTTCCCTAGAGAGATGTTGGCAGTTGAAGATCTGCTCCAGTTTCTGCTGTCCTGCCATAGTGCAGAGCATGGGAGTCACATTTAAGTGGAAAAACTGAGCTGGTTTTACTTTGGATGTAGGTTATGTTCAGTCAGTGTAAAGACAGTTTCTGGTATAATAGACTTGAATTAACCCACAGCATTTGCCTAGAAGAAATTTGAGGCAACTTGCACAACTCCTGTCTTTTTCAACCTGAAATTGCCCTTCTTCACAATCTGAATGCCTGAAACACTTTGCTTTCCCCCTCTCTCTCTAGTTTCAAAGGCCACATGATTATTCACCTCCTTTTCGGTTTGGAACGGTCCCAAATGGAAGCACTGAGAGGAACATCCGAAACAACTACCCTGATATGCACCTTTACATGACCAAGTTTAACCAGAAAGGAGTCGAAGATGCCTTGGTCAGCTTGAAAACTGGGTGAGCTTTTTCCCATGTTTTTTAAAGAATGCTGTAAACTTTTGAGAAACAGAGAAATATTGATCTGTACTTACTGTGGTTCTGAACAGACTGATGTCAAGCTGCTGTGTAGTACATGGCTTTTTTTTTTTTTTTCCCAACTGCACTGTACAGTTATCAAAAAGGAAAATGATTGACTGTGATTTCTGTGTTTTTTTTAAAATTACATGGTAACTTCAGTGTCCTATGAGAAATAGTTTCAAAGGGCAGAATTAATGTTTCTTAAATTTGAAGACAGTACAGTCTCGTGTTATCTTTGCAGTACTGCCTAATCCTGCTTCTGACAATCTTGGTAAATATTCTGGCAAATGTTATTGTCCCTCTTTCTTAAGATCTGAGATTTAGACTTGAGTGCCATCCATCCTTTTCTCTCTGAAATAGCCCATTCTGCCTGGTTGGACAAAGAGACAAATTCTCATTCTTAATCCTCTAAAGGTATGAGAGTGACTCATTGCTCATACAATTATTCATCTGGGTGACAGGAATGTGCTGGCTCTAGTAATATTTTCTAAACATAATTTATCAATATAGGCTTTTTAGGTTTTGTTTTGAAGTGAGAAGTTACCTTAGTGGGTTTAAGTAGATATACTCTAGTGGCTGTTTCAAGGAATATCTCTCCTGCTGTTATTTATGGTGAACACAAGACATGTTTCTTCTTATATTAAAGTATCCTAGTACTTTTTGGTCCTTTTAATTTTTACTCCCCTTCTCCCAAACCTGTATGGGAATGTAATTTGTTACTTAAGCAAAACACCTTGAAATCCCAAAATCTTTCCTTAGAGTGAAGATTCCCTTTTTTAAAAGGTTATCCTTCCAGCTGTTTCCTTCTCTTCTGTCTCCTTGCTGCTGTCTGGACTCTCTCTGCCCTCATTTCTCCAGGCATCCTCAGCTGGCCCTTCCCAGGCCTGGTTTGCCCCATCCCAGAGCAGATGTGTGACATGGTGTGAGATCAGCCTTGCCCAGGGAGCTCCTGCTCTGACCGAGCCCGTGCAAGTTGTATTTCCTGGGTGACAGCTAAATTGTGCATTAGAGACAGACAGCTGGATCCTCCCATTCCTGCTGGGAGCTTTTGAAGAAGGAGCTGTCCTGGTTTCAGCCATTGTAGGGCTTGTTCTGTTGGATGGACAGTTTATTTAGGGGATGAATACTGCTTGTACTTTCCACCAACCATTTGTGCTACTGAAAGCCCTGAAAAACTGCTGTTAGCTTGAAAATCAGGCCACTTGTCGGGGACTTAAGTGTGAAAACGGGGGGGCCAACCTGACTGCAGGCTTGTTCAGGATGTTCACTATAATTCAGGCTGGCTGCTCCTGGGCCAGCTGATGGTCCTCCTCAAAAGCTTTACTCCTTTGGACAGCATAAATTATTCATTTTTTACAGATTTCTTTTCTCCTGATGAAGTTTCTTCCCTTTTCTAAATGATTTCTCTGTGTGGACACCCCCAGGTGTCTGCCTTGCTCCCCTTGACTGGTATTTCTGGAGCAGGTGGTACAAGTAAACTTCTGGATCCATGCAAGTAACTGCTACCTGCTCCTTGGGATTTTGTCTGGTGGCACCTGCAGTAGGATTGAACAGCAGGGTGTCAGCTGCTTTCAGGCTCATATTCTTCAAAAACAATGTTTCTTTTCTTTCTGCCAAATTTTCTGTTCTTCAGCATACAGAACTGTATCTTCTTCCTCTCCCCTCCATGAATTTGTTGACCAAATTCTTTCTCTCTTCCATGTAAAATTTGCCCTTTCATCTTTAACTAGACTTGATGAAGTTTTCCTTCCCTCCCTGATTCACTTGATTCCATGATATTTAGTGCATTTGATCCCATGGAGTCTATGTTTCTATGGCTCTCTTGAAGATGACTCATCTCTGCTTCTGTTTCCAAAGAAATATATAATTTCTATTTTCCTCTTCAGTGTGTGTGTTCTGTTCACCTTATTACAGCTAATTTGTCTCTTTTCATCTTTATCTCTTTCCAAAACTATTCCTGTACTTTTACCTTTTTTTTTTTTTTTTCATTCTCATCCTTGGGAATACAACCAGCAACTTTTCTTATGCATGGTAAAGCTTGCTCCTTCTGCACAGCTGTTTGAAAATGAACTATCTGATAATTTTAGTCATAGTCTATAGACCAGAGAAGGACTTGCTAAGAATGTCTGGTTGGTAACTGCTGCTGCGAGTTAAAATAAATATTAACTGTGTTATCCCTGAAGAGTGTTTGTATAACCTGTATTTCCAATCTCACTTTTAAAACTACTTTTGCTTAATTGAAGACATGAGGTTTAATCTCTGTTAATTACTTTTGTATAGTGTTTGATTCTAATTTTAAGGTGGAGCAAAAAATACCAGCAATGAAGCAATGCTTAATGACTGAATAATGCCACACATGTGGCCCTTGTGATCTAAATAGAATGAAATGATAAAGCAGAATCTTGTCACAGTTCAGTCTGGTTTTGCTGTATCTCAAACAAAGTCTTTTGATCAACTTTACCTAGCATTAGCATCTTGAGATGTATTGGGAATATCTTGATCTTCGAGACCACTGTGTTTAATACATAATGTTATTGAGTTGAAGGAGAAAGTGAGAGGAAGACAAACATAATATTTCAGATGCACAGATTTCTGAAAACAAATTAAAAACCAAACTGCTGTGAATTTTTTGATCTTGCTTTCTTTCAAGAAGTGGAAAATCAGCTGCTTCAGTCCACTTGCTAATGTGGCCAGAAAAAGCCTGGCGGAAGAAATATGGATAGAAGTATGTATGAAAGAAATGGTGTTCCTGCCTTTGTTTCCTGGTCGGGGGTAAGGGTTAGATAAGCCTTATGTTGGAGTATTGCTGGACATGCAGAGGTGAGTGTGCTCACATCTGTGTCTGGGAAGCCTTGAAAAATACCCAGGCCCTTTCTGGTTTCATCTTTGAGAGGTGAAGCTGGTACTGTTACAAAAATTAACGTACAAGGAAAGCATCTGCCTTTGGTTTTTTTCATTAGAACAAGCAACTTCACTGCATGGGCAATAGGCTTGGACCTATCTTGTTCAATTAGCATGAAAAATGTTTGAGATCTTCAGCTGGGAGATGCAGCAAATCAAAGTGGAAATGAGATTTTTGTGTTAGTCTGACGTTGACATTATACCTACTCCCTCAGGTGAATCCCCACAGGGGGTTCACTGCAGCTTATTCATGAAGGCTTGTTGCCATCAGTGTTGGAGGCAAAGTGATCAGCTTTATTGGTTTTTCCTCTTTGAAAAGAAATCAACCTTTGTTTCTGAAAAGATCTTTAAAAAAAAAAAATCTGTAAAGACTCAGTAATATCCATCTCTTTTCGCTAGGGTCTTACTTCTGAGATTCACAGATGTATTTCTCAGGCAGCTACTGAAACAGCATTTGAACAACAGCAGAACTTTATTAATTAAATGTGTCAGTTTGCAACCAGGCCTGTTAAAAAGGAAGATCTCATTATTGAAGTATTATTTAATAATTTTCAAAATGGCAAAATACTGTCCCTCCTTCAATGCAGTTCACTACTGAAAGCAATCATGATCTTACAAGCTTGTCAGAAAGTGTACTTGTGTTTTGCACTAAATTTCATGCATTTAAGGGATCAGGTGGTCCAAATGTGCTGTGCTACGTGCAGAGCTTGGGCTTGTTCCTTAGGCAGGACCACGCAGCTCAGGGCTGCTCTAGGTTTTTGTTGCTTAATGAGAACAGAAATGGCAGTTGTTGCCCTGAGCACTGTTCAGCAGAGCAGAGTCTGTAAGGCATTGGCTGATGTGTTCTTGGTGGGAACGTCCAGCTCTGCCAGAGCCGTGGAGGCTCCTCTGAGCTCTTCAGACGTTTATTGATCAAATACAGCCTCAAAAATGCATCGCAAGCGTTTCTGCCCATGCTGCATTTAATTGATCTACGTTTCTAGAACCCTCTGTACCAGGGAGACAAATCCTATTGATTTTGCTTCTTGAAGAGAGAATAAGTTCCCGGATAGGAAGTTGTTAATTATTGTGTTACATTTGCAGAGGCTCTTCGGGTTTGCTTCCTTCTGTTTGCCTGGCTATATTTTTCTTGAAGAGATTATAGTTAAAGAATACCATCTTTTTGCAGGCAAAGCAACCTTTCTGTTGCAGTTCTCTGGTGTGGGTTGTATGAGCTCATAGCTCTTGGGTTTGCATGCAGGGTTTCTATTTGTGGCTGTAAAACTGTCAAGAGGAGAAACTGTAATGGCAATAAACTGGAAATGCATTTCATGTTCTCACCTTTGCCCCAGCACATCTACAGTGCCATATAGCCCGGGATTTAACTGCTAATGGCTGAAATGGGAAAATTTAATTGGGAGAGGCTCTTTTTACTGTAGGGATAAAATGGGAGATGTTTGCTCACCTGTTGCCCGTCACTTCCTTTCAAGGAAGCCGCAGGAACAAATCCCTGGTGTTCCCCAGGCAGGCAGCCCCGTGTCCAGCTGCAGATGCCCTGGCTGTCGTGAGTGCTTTACAGCTTTTCTTGCCAGCCACAGCTGTGACTGTGTGTTCAGGGATTTGATGCTAAAGTTTACTTGGGACTTCATCTGCCTTCCTGTTAAAGCCAGCAGCGCTTGTGCTGATACCCATCAAGTTGAATCGCTTATTCCCGTGTCCTCTCTGACGTGCTGGTGGAGTTATGGAGCTGCTTGGAAAGGGTGCTGTGGTGGCAGCGTGTGTGCACTGCCAGAGCCACAGCAGGAACAGCCTCAGGCGTGCTGGGCTATCAGGTGTGAGGGGTTGTATCCCCTGATTCGTGAGCTGCCCCTGAGGAGCTGCTCTGGGCCTTCAGGCTGGCCTGAGCTGTCACTGTGACAGGGACACTTGGTGGTTTTATCCTCAGCATCCTTTAGTGACAAGTTGTAATGCCAGCAGAAACACCTGGAAGCATCGAACTGAGCAGTGCAAATGGCATGAGGAGTTATTTCCTCCCTGCCAGCCCACTCTCCCATGTGAAAACAACAGGATTATTAACATGTTTTAGAGAATTTTATGACACTAAGCAGAGAAAGTACAGGAGAAGACCCCAGAAGGCCCCAATGGCCTTTTAACCCTGTCAGTGAGTTTATTGGTCTGAATTGGATTTTTGTTGTTCTCACAGTGATTACAAATTATCCAATTCACAGCTTCGCACACCCTGTTATTTGTTGAACAAATACAACCAGGTCAGGGGCTGAGCTGGCAGCTTCTGCAGCGTGGCACAGGCGTAACCAGGAGGCAAACATCCCTGTTCCTGTCAGCTGCAGCATGGCCTGGATTGTGCCCAGCAGGTCCTGCTGTTAATTAGGTCTGCCAATTAAAATAGTGATGTGCCTAAAGTTAAAAACCAGCCCAACTTGCCTTTTAGGCAGCCAGCTGACATCTCTCCACTTCAATGCAAAACCAATTTCAATATTTTCATTTTATTTTTGCAGAAAAATTGTCATCAAAATTTTCACGAAAGGAAAAACTTCCTAGTTTTTGTTCTTTCTGTGATTCATACTTTCTCACCTCAAAAGAGAAGAACAAGCTGTGGGAGAAGTTTTCTCTCTGAAAGAAAAATTATATCTTTTTATTTTTCATTAAAAGCACAAATTCTTCATTGTTCTTATGGAGATACAATAGGAGCTTACAGCCAAAACTCACAGAAATGTCCAGCACACAGTAAAATGTTAAACTTTTGGACTAGTGGCTTAATATTTTTTTACTGTTTCTGGTTGACACCACCTTGCAGTATTTGTAATAGGGAATATTCACATTTTTCTTAGACTTTTAGTGTTGTAGTACATAGAGCAATTCTTTAACCAAATTTTTAAGAATTTACCAGGGATGGTTGACTCTGAAGAGTGTTTGAGGGAGAAAGGAAAAGGCCTGTGGGCAGCATGAGATATCTGTAGTCATAATAATTTATTGCTTGCAACCCTCCAGGATACCTGCTGTGATAGATGAAGAGAGAAACTGTGCTGGAGACAGCTTTAGCTTTATGCAATTGAATTTGAAAATAATGTATCAAATCATTTTATATCCAGCTATAAGTCTAAAACATGATGTTTTCCTGCTTTCACATGGACCGCTTGTCAAAGCTCCCTATTCAGACTGCTTGAGTTTTTGCTTCTCCCGAGCTTCAAAAACAGGATTTAAAATCTCAAATGCAGCAACTGAAATAGCCAGTTTTTAGTTGGGTGATCTTTGCTTCAATCATGTTTTTAAGATGTCACTGAAACAGCAGCCTGTAGTTGAAGTATGTCCTGATCTTAATGAAGAAGGAATGATGTTCTCCTCTTTCAAAATGTGTTCAAAGCCTGAAGGCCTTCTTTGGGGATACTCAAAACTTAAACATCAGTTTAAACTAGTGAAGCTGAAACTTGTGTACTCACTTGTCATTGGAAAATATTTTGCTGTGTCTGCTTGTGTTGTTACTACAACAAAGTTTATAATCTAAGATAGGAATTAGCCTTTTTGTTTTTCAAGGAAAGTGCTGATGAATCCAATTGATTTCTCTAAATGTTGTTCCCGTAAGGAGAAATGTTTCAAAAATGGCTATTTATATTTTCATCAGATATATGTGACAGTAATTTAAAGGATTTTTATCAGACCCTGAAAGGCCAAATAATTGTGCCAGGTGATCATTCCTTTAAGGGGATGATGAATCCAAAACATGAATGTGTGATGTAAAGTGAGAAATTAATGTTTCAGTTAATTCACTGCCAACGGTATTTATAACTAATGGTCAGGAATATAAAATAGCCTAGAGGACTGATTTATCTACGTCCTGGATTGCACTTTGTATTTCCATACAAAGGCACCCATTTCACCATTTTTCTGGATATAACTTCTGGACATTTTTGGATGCTGACGCTTGGAAGAATCCATCTCTGCAGCTGGTCCAAAAACCAAAATAAAAAATTCACTAGAGCTATGAGACAGGACCATGAGAACCCCTTAGAAAAAAGCTGAACTGAACTTTAATTTTCTCAGCCAAATGAAACCCGAAGCTGAACTGGCCCATGTCTGAAGCACTGATGGGTTCAGGCAGCTTTTGCAGGAAGTCATATATGGAGTTTCACCTTCTGTGCCTGCACACTTCTGCCTCATAGCTGGAGTGGAAATGGAGATGTAAAATTCCTTCAGCAACTGTTGTGCTGTAGTCTTGACAAGTTGAAATAGTCACAGCTGTTGGCCACATAGGATTTTTTTGTGTTAAGGAAAAGTTGGTGTCTCTTTGCTCCCTCCTCTCTCTCTCTCAGTCTCTCCGTCTGGCTGTTCCCTGTTTGGCACCAGGCCTTTGTGAAGTTCAGTAGTGATTGACTGAATATTGCATTTGTGGACTTAAACTTACGTAGTTACTTTATGGAGATCAGATGTTGTGAATACCAAAATGAGCAAGCTCAGAAAGAATTATTGTCATAATTAGGTCCCAAATCTAAGCCAGTGAGGATTTACTGCCCACATATGGATAATCTCATCATATATACACAGGGGGAGACATCTAAGTCACAGAACACCGAACAAAGATCCCAAACTACCTGGGAGAGTAAAATGTTTGCTGTGCTCCAGAGTGTCTACTTATCACTATCAATTTTGACAGTTAGCACTAAATTATTGTACAAATACAAATACACTGTCCTTAAAACTGTCTGAAGGAGCTAAAACGTGAATACCGGTTTCCATCCTGACCTGCTGTGAAAAAACATTTCTGCTAAACAGTTTGGCCCATTCAGGATTTTCTCTCCTGGCTGACCAAGTTCAGACAACTTCTGCACTCAATAACTTCATTTAATTTGGCATCAGGTGGCTGGGGTAACTTAATTTCAATTTGCATTATGAGGCTTTCTGTGGTACTTTAATCTAATATTTGTTTCAGTGTTCACTCTAATGTTCATTTTGGCATTGTGCTCCGGGGGGGAACGATTTCCAATGGATGTTTCAGCTGTAGCCACATGCACTAAGAATTGAAAAGCTGGTTTGAAACTGGGCAACTGCTGTCTGTGCTGAAGGGCTGCAGAGATGTGAAATCATTTAAATTTGCTGTTCCATCTAGGAACATTTTTCAGAGGGATCTCTTCACCCCAGTATCAATTCTGAAATCTAATATCTTAAAAGAAATGTGTGGCTGAATGAGCTTTCCTGAGCAGCTTTCCTGCTTTTACTGCTGAAGTGAGCAGAGTTCAGCACTACGAGCTGCCAGCACAGGCATAAAGCTTCCTATGGCACTTCCACTCATGGCAGGATTTTCTGGCATCAGTTTTTCTGATGGCTGATTCCTGTTTTCCCATAACTTTCTGTCCTTTCAGGAAATGCAGTTATTCTCATGTTCCTGTAAATCTTACATTTTCAGGAATTTCTTCATGGCCACAAGATAAATCCATTGCTTCTTTTTCAATATTTTTTTTTAAAGAAAGAAAAAACAAACAATCCTGTCTCTCCTGTTTACCTGAGGCATGGAAACTTGCCTCTAGGAGAAAAATAATTTACAGTAATTTATTTCCAATTCCTTTACTCAGTACCTGAGTGCTCTTCTTCAGTTTTTTTGATTGGCTTTCTTTTTTTTTAACGTTACTTCCTTTGTCTGCATGATCCTTTTTTAGGTAATGCTGTTATCTATCTAATATATCTTAATAGTGCAAATAGCCTGCAAATGAAATGAACAGGTGGCAGTAGCTGTGTGCCATCTAGCCCCTCTTCTTTTGAGAAGCTACTCTGAGTTTTAGTCTTCATTTGATTTGGGGTTGAGATCAGGTACTCGGTGAGCTGTGCTGAATTTATCCTTCATTATGCTATTGTAACTGGGACAAAACCTTTAATCTAAAAATATATTCCCCCCACTCGGCTCTTCAAATTTTGTGTTTTGATAAACTGATGCGTTGCAAAAACTTCTTGGCTTGGCTTCTGAGATGTGAAGTGGGACAATCTTCCATTGTATAAATTAATCATGAAGACACACTAAATTTTCCATTATTTTGTTGCTAAGGGAAATGTCACAGGGACGGGGAAGGTGGGTGAGCAGAGGGGTGGTGGATGGGAGCTCCCATGAGTGAGCAGGGTGAATGTGCCCAGTTAGGTAAGCACAGCCAAGTGAGGCAGGGAGGTTCACAGTGGGTTTTCTGGCAGCTGGGGTTGCCCTGACAGGCGAGGTGAAGCCTCCACAGTCTCTCATGGTGGTGTTAATGTCTGTCAGAACCTGCTCTTTCAAACTTTCTGTCTGGGTTTCCTGTGTGAAGATTGAAGTGAGGATGGTTGGAGCTGGGAGAAAAGTTGAAAGCTCGTTCTCTGCTCATGAGCTCATCTTTTAACTGGGTTATAGTTTGCTGACCTGTGTTGTTGCAGGGGGTGGTTGTTGAATTTTCTCCTAATGAATTGGCAATATCAAGATGTCAAGAATTCCATTCAGTGTGTGTGAACTTCAGGTCTGCGAGCAGCCATTTGAATATGTGCTGAAAGATAAAGTCACTGCTGGTGATGAAGTGCATCAGATAAGCTGAAATGCATTTTAGTCAAAACTGGGTAAAAGAAATCAACAGTCCTTCATACTAAAGGTTAAATATCTGCTTTTGCTCCAGCAGTATCAAAGTGTCAGTTTAGAGCACTTCCATGGAAGCCTCATCTTCAGAGCAGCATTCCTTGCCTTTGATTGCTGTGGCCTTCCATAGTGACCTTTCAGCACTGGATCAGCACTGGATCCCCAGGACACAGAGGCACAAATGATGCTGTGTCCCTCTTTGTTCACTCTTGACATACTTTCCTTTATCTCTTCTGTGGAGAAAGAAGGGGTGAAATGTAGGTTTGTAATGTACATCCATCAGCTCTTACAGGCAGTATTTTTGCACTTGCTGCCTTCCCAGCAATCCTATTGATGATCTCTAAAAACGTGCTTAAATTTAATCCAGCCTTAAGTGGATACCATTATTTTATTTGCCTAATATCATTGTGGCTCCAGAACTACTGAGCAGATTGGCATTTTAGATTTTTACTTCTCCTTCCATCAAGAGAACAAAATTGTTGAAGGATGATGTAGTTGGTTAAGGAAGCAAAGGAACGTTTTTCATTTGAGTTATTCTTCTGTTGTTGAGGGAGAAGTGAGTAATAAAGGAGCATTTTCCTAGTCCTCCTTTTCAGTTTTTATCATAGGAATTTTATGAAAAGTTGTGCCAATAATAAAGATGAGGAAAATTATAAGGAAGTGTTTTCAGCTTTTCTGAAATTGCTTTTCTGTACCTTTTTCTCTAACTTAAATTTTCTCTACACAGGCAATTTTGCATGCGTGCAGCAATGCTTGAGAATGGGTTTTTGCAATAGCTATTCTGATTTTTCAACTCTTATCCTTCTTGATGAATCATAAATGTTTAGTTATGGGACTGTCCACACTTATTTTTCACATATCTCCCACTTCAAATTATTACATTCAGTAATGCCTTTTTGGGTTTTTCTAGAACTATTCCAATTCATGATTTCATAACACCTGATGTTCTCTGATGCTGAGAGATAAAACTCTCCCCACCCCCTTTCCTCTTGGTGCTTGCTCGGTGATGAAGGCCATTTGCCTTTGTAGTCACTGTTATATAAATATTCCAAACTGTTTATTTTTCCTTCTAGCCAGGATTATTGCAGGAGTTGTGAGGAAGTTTGCAGACCTGCCCGTTGCTCAGATGAGTCACAGCACTGTAGTCCTGCTCCCCTGCATTTGCTGGAGGTGCCTGGCCTGTGTGAGCAGTTCATGGCAGTAACGAACCCTCTCTTGCATTCCAAATTTGAGATTTCTCTCTCAGCTCTCTAATATTTCTTACCAGTTTTATTTAAACCTCCACAATGTGACCGAGCTTTTCACTCCCTGGAGTGGCTGCACTGAGCTGACAAGTTAATTGTTCATTTGTAGGTGACTAAGGCTTGCAGGAGGCTCGGAGCCTCTCCGGGTGCGTGGTCCGTTCTCGGGGTGTGGAAGCTGTTCTGCACTGAGTGTGTGAGCTCAACAGCAGAGTGCTCAGCTGTGCAGCACACTTCAGTTCTGCTGCCACAAGAATCAAGACCTGGGGCTTGTCAGTCTCTGTAGAAGGAAAAGTGAGAGCTGGAAATCCAGGCTTACCAGTCCTGGAGGAGACAAGACACGGATGGGTTTCTGTGCCCAGCAGTCCCCGCCGCGCACGCAGCCCAGCTTTTCCATCAGAGCCCAGCGAAACAGCAGCTGTGGCTTTCCCCACACAGGCATGGCAGGAAGGAAAGCCCTCTGTGTTCCCAGCAGCCTTCTGGCCTGCACACATCCCTGCCTCATCTTCCTCCAGGGCTGATCTCGCTGCCAACTTTGCAAACAACTCAGAAAGGGTCACATTTGTGCACTTGCCCAGATTTTGCTGTCTCCATTTTTGAAAGCACTAATTGAGAAATGTTTATAGTTATCTGAAAGTTCTTAAAAATTTGGAATGCCAGAAATTCACCTCCTAGTGATGGAAGAGTTCGGTGCCCTAAAATCTGAGATCTTCAGTTGGGGCTTGTTCCTCCCTGCCCACGCTGCAGGGGTACAGCGTGTTCTGGAGCTTTGCAGGAACAGTACTTCTGTAATCAGCACACGATGAAGAGATGATTAAGCCTTGAGAGGTTATAAGAGTTATGTTGGAAATGCAGAAAATATATTCTGAATATAAGTTTGTATTTGTGGACACCAAGAGTTTTTCAGGGCCATCAATTTTTGATTTACAGTTAAGACATTGGGCAGCAGCTGATAGCAGAACCTTCAGCTCTCAGCATCTCTCAGGAAAGTACCTCATGTTTTTAAATTGATTTGCGTAATGGGTTTTGTTGTGACCTTATAGAAGTAGTGTAGAAAAAGCCCTCAAAAGTAAAGCCTTCTGCATCCTCAGAGCCTGTTTCATGTGTAAGCACTGCGCTGATGCCAGACTCCTGGGAAACTGGGGAGGTGCTTCCACAGCAAGTGGAACTGTGATTGTGCTTTGTCTTTCTGTCCCAAGGTTTTGCTACAGTGCTCAGTAATAAGGAGGCAAACCACATGTGAAGAGCGTAATTTCTGAGGTAGCACAAGACTTTTGCCCTGGAGTCTTTAGCAAAGAGATCTTTTCCTTTGTATTTCTGACTGAGATTGTTTTGACAGAAGAATAGCTGACTCTTTATATTTTCTCTGTGTTTAACAGCATGTGTTTTATGTGCTTGCATTGCAAGACTATAAATCCCAGAGTAAACAGATGACAAATTCCAGAGTGTGTTTTAAGTTGTCTGGTTGTAGCGGTGTCTGTACCCACGGAGAGGAGCAGCACCTCCCAGTCCCTGAGCCGTGAGCATCCTCTGAGAGGGGAATGGTCCTTCCTTCCCCACAGATAACTGCAGATGTCTCAAGTGTGAGGTTGGGCTGTATTGATTTTGGTAATTGTCTGCTGTAGATCAGAAAATACAATATCCTGAGGGTACAGCAAGCAGGTTTGTGGGGATTTTTCCACTGTGAGCATACCCAAAGGACACAGATTTTTGGTTTTGCTCTCTATACAAGCAAAGATTTTCTCTGAAGTGCTGCATCAAAGCCCATCATTTAGAAAACTCTGATCTTATGATGAGGGCTGCAAGCTTGGGCAGTGCCCCAGCACCCTCTTGGCTATTTCCAATTAAGTTACCCCCAGTGCCAGGTAGCCATTTGTGTTTTATTTATGGATTGAATTTGTGGCATTGCCTACAAGACTTTTAGTGATTTTCTGCATATTAAATTATCCATTTAGAGGAAGGAGGGAACCAGATTTTGAGCATTGGTGGAGCTAATCTGACATTTAAACTGAAGGTTGCACCAAATGAGTTTTAGGGAAGAGTGGAAAAGCAAAATAACTGATGGCCCAACTATATCTTTTAATGGTTGCATGAGCCACTTCTACTCTGAATTAACTACTTCATTAAATTTCAATTAGATGTCTTGAATGGTGTCTGTTGGGATAAATATCCTTGAAAGAAAGCAATAAAGTACAGTAATTAGTGACAGGAACTTTACTTTTTCATGAGAGCAGACAAAATCCAACAACTTCATGCTCTCCTGGTATTCCTCTTGGTTTAATGTGAGATAGACAAGGGTATTCTTTAGTGCCGCATTTTTGGTATCTGATTTAGAGTTCTGAAAACGTTAGGGTTCTGTTAATTGATTATTTATGAATAAACTTAGAATTATGATGTGCATGAAAGCTTGTTGGAGCTTTTTAGCTGTCAGTGGTCAAAATGTGATATGCCTAGGCCTTGCTCCATTCTGTGGGTATAAATGAAAAGCATTACCAACATAAACTGGTTTAAGCTTATAGCAAGTGTGACTCCAAAACTTCATAGCAACAGAATTCACAACTGGTGCATCCTGCTATAATGTAATTGAAGTTGATACTCTTGTACCTGTTTGTGCCACAATACATTTATTTTTATAGCTGCCTTTCCATGAAGACAGGCCCCCACTGTTTGTGGGCAGAGTTGTGCTGGGCTCTGCCAGCTGCAGCCCATCAGATCCTTTCAGCAGTGCTGCTCAGTGATGCCCTGTGGCTCTCCAGAGGCTCTGCAGGCAGAGCTGGCAGCGCCTGGAGCTGCACAGCCCATGGGGGTGGCAGGGTGGAGACTCCCCCACACCATCCAGTGAAGGCAGTTGTGTGGCCGTGTGCTTCCTGCTCCTCCGACTTCCTACAGGGTGCACAAAGATGCTGGGAAGGGAGGTGTGTCACCGGGGAATGCGATGGCTTTGGTTCAGTGTGTCACCGGGGAATGCGATGGCTTTGGTTCAGTGTGTCACTGGGGAATGTGATGGCTTTGGTTCAGTGTGTCACTGGGGAATGCAATGGCTTTGGTTTAGTGTGTCCTCAGGGGAGGTTGGAGCTGAGGCCCCAACAGTTTTTTCCCCTTGCTGTTGTAGGCTGCTGCTCTTGAGCACGTGATAGAAATCTTAAAAGGTTTTGGCTGCAGATGAGGGCAGTAATGCAAAATGAAGTTTTATCTTTTTCTTTTTGAAGTTTGCATATGAATTTCTGTCAGTATAAGAATGCCTTTTCTTTGGCTGGGATCTGCTGCTGTGCAGTGGTTATGCTTCCAAGTGGCCTCCTCTTCTTGTACGTGCATTTTCAGTGCCTTCATTTGTGAAACATCCATGCACCTGCCTTCCAACTCTGGCTTTACAGTGCTTCTGAAAAGGCATCCCTGGAGGACATTGCCTCTTTTTCTTTCTTTACTGAATTTGTTTTCCACTCCTGTTGTGTTCCCTGTCTTCTTTAGAGAATGGGATTATCCCATTCTTACGTTTTTATGTAGATGGGGTAAAAAGCTTAAACTTTTTCCCAAGTTCCTTTCTTCCTGCTATGCTCCAGATACACAAATAATATGTTTGGAACTGTGAACCATAAAGAAATTTTTTCTATCATATTTAGGTGGGATTTAGGTAGCTCTTTGAGATATGCTCCAGTATCTTCCTTTGTCTTATCAAGAGCTTAGCCTCCACCTTCACTGTTTATTTTTGGAAAGAGAAGTAAAACAAGGGTGTGTATGTAAAACTGGTGAACATGTCAATCTCATTCAGTATTTTAAATAAACTAATTGTTTATTGTTGTTTCAATTCTAAGTTCTCTGTTGTCATTTCTGTTGGTTTTGGAGGCCATTTTGGCCATCTCAAGGTATTTATTATCCATTTTGAGAGCAAAGATACAGAGATATCAGGGCAAGACATTTTGTAGATTGGTTTCTCCTGCTCAGTATTTTTTAACAGCATCCCTTAAAATAGAAATGCAAAACTATGTGTCCTACTTTCCCCTCACTAAAATAGATGCCTTTTGTTAATTTTAGATACAGCAGAGCAGGATATGTAATTAATGATATCAAAGAATCCATATGATATTCAACAGGGTCCTAACATCAAGGACAAAAGAAGTCTGACAACAGCTGCCCCTAATGGTTTGGTTTGTAAAATGTTTTCTTTTATTTCAGGAAGTTGGATGCTTTCATCTATGATGCAGCGGTGCTGAATTACAAGGCTGGAAGAGATGAAGGCTGCAAACTTGTCACAATAGGCAGTGGATACATCTTTGCCACGACTGGCTACGGGATAGCTCTCCAGAAAGGATCGCCTTGGAAGAGACAAATTGATCTCGCCCTCCTTCAGTTTGTGGGAGACGGTAGGGATGAAGCTTTCTTCCTTTCTTTTCTTCCTCTTTGTATTCACAGCTAATTCAGTTTTAGTAGCTCTGAGCCTGTTAGTACTGTTCTCTTGAAGCCTGTAAAATAAAAAAAAAAGGTAAAACAAATGAGTAAAATTACTTCTTGATGCTGAGACAGGAGTTCTCTTCCGCCTGGTTCTAACTCACCTCACCACCAAGGGCATCGGCATCTATTTTTGGAAAGTGTTTTCTTATACATCATGAAGCAAAGCTGGCCTCAGTGTTAGAGAGCATTTATACATTTATTTATTTCCATTATTTTTGTCTCTGAGCAATTCCATGCTAGGTGAGTTATTTTTCAGCATGACTGTTTTGCTATTAAAAATTGTTTAGCTCAGTTCTGAACTGATGTGAGTGATCCTTAATCTAGGATGGATTCATTTAACTTCTGGTAAAAGAATGTCTACGAAATTGAATCAGGATGACTTGTTTCATTGTACTTCAAACAAATGTTTTTCATTCTAACACAAAATAGAAGAACTATAGGTCCTCTTGGCACTTCTGCCCTTTCTGACAAAACCTGCTGCACATCTCTGATTTATTTGAAAACAGCAGTGATGACTCAGTCTCCACATGGGGTTTGAACTCCTTTTTGATTGTAGAAAGCTTCATGTTTCACATGTGAAAGCAAATAGAAATATGGTAATTAAAAATTTTCTGTGGTATGACTGACTAAATCCTCTATCAGATTGGAATATGGTGTGCATTACATAATCTTTAGTTTGGTTTTTTTTACATAGATATGTGTGTTGACTTTGCATTTCTCTATCAGTGAAAGAGAGAGCTTTATCAAAAAATAATTATGGGCTTAATGTCACCAGTACCAAGCTATTGAGGGTAAGAATGGTGAATTTCAGTATAATAGCAATGGCAGAGAGCAGGACTCAGCATAGTGGCCTCCTGTTCCATAAAACCCAGGACGTTAATTTTCATGACGCAGACAATGAGGGTTTTTGTCTTCCAGCACATGGATTTTACTCTATTAGAATACTAAACAATTGGAAGAAGTGTAGTCATCATGACTGATGCATTTTGTCTGGTGTATGTATGGAAATAATAGTGTCATCATATCCATCTGTTGGATTTAGAGAGGCTTGTGGAAGAAGCTTCACTTCCTTGGGTGAAGGAATGAATAATGACCTGCAGTGGCTGCCTTTCAAACATTCACATAGTCTTATGTCCAAAAGTTGCAACTAATTGGCTAAAAATTTACTTTATATTTCTATTTGTGAATAGAATATTATTTTGTCTTTGTGTAATACTATTAAGAACTATTAGATGCTATAGTTCTGACCCATTTTTGGATAGGGAATTTGAATCAGAGAAGTTGAATTATTGGTCCCATACCAAAGAAGAAAAAGCTTCTGCAGCCTGAAGGAAGATCTGAGTTGTCTCTCTCAGTGTGGGCTAACCCCTCTAGAAGTTGCCAGAGCATCACTCAGGTTTTCATTCCTTTCACTTTGCATTTCCTTCATGGTTACTCTTTCCTCATTTTTGATACTTCCCATCCAACACAAAAAATTAAATCACAGAGAAAGAAAACAAATGAAATAGAAGGGAAAGCACTTGAAGCTATTTAAGAAGAAGCTCATCAAAATTCTGAAGGTGCTGCACTTTTATGCTTCACCTTGTCCCTGAATATCAGGGACAAAACAAAGTGAGTGGGAGGAAAGTGTGAAAAATCTTACCCTGTGTTTACACTTTGACCTGTGGACTTACAAATGCTTATATCTTTAACCCATTTTTAGTAGCTGAAAATAATACAAAGGAATTGTCTACAAAACGCAGTATTAAAACTTACACCCAGTGAACACCCAGGTGAATGAAACCTCATTATGAAATGTCTGCTCCCTTGCTCATCTTGCCCAGATATTCCTTCAGAAGATAAGCAAACATTTTGAATGCACAAACCATGGGAGTTGTGAGTACATTTATGGCATTTTTTCAGTACCATTAGAAGTTACTCTGAACAACCCATGAATGCTAAAACATTACTTTTCTCTTCTAAAGGATCCCTACATTTGTTCAGAAAGTGGTGTGGGCACTAATAAAGACAGTAGCAATTGGACACATATGGTGTAGAAATTATTGTAGGTACGTTTCTTTTAGTCCCAGAACTGTTTGATACCTCGTCTCACTCACTTCATTTTGTCACAGGTCTAGATGATCATTTTCAGGAAAAAACCCTCCAACTACCATTGCATTCCACCAAATGTGGGGAAAAAAAAAAATCAAAAAAAGCCCTAATAATGAAATTTCTTCTACTGAGTTGCAAAGTACATTGCAGGTGAACTGGAACAAAACACCAAGAAATTAAATGTAAAGAGTAATTGCCCGGAAGTAGCACGACCTGATTTTGTAATCCATGTCTAACTTCAGTAGTTCGATGGATAATCTTTTTAGCTGTGAACTTACATAACTCTGTTTTCTGAACTAGAAGGGATGAACCCAGAGTTCAGACCAACATCACTTTGCTGTATCACTAAAAGTCTCTTTGAAGTTCTCGAGACTAAAAGCAAGTGTGGTTGGGGGGAAAGTTTCATCTGAAGATGGTACTCCTGGGAAAGCCTCAGTGGAGCCTCAGTGAGGTTGTTTAAGTAAATAGGCAAACACAAATGAAGGCAGAAATCTTCTTTCACATGTCTAGCTTCTGCAGAATATATTATTCTCAAAGACAGCCTTTACAGCAGAGCCCCAAGTAGTATAGAATTATTCTTCAGTACATGTAATAGGGCATTCATCAGAGTATGGAATAATTTCAATGAATGATTGTAAACCTAATGAGTTTCATAGCTATAAGAAAAAAACATTCTACTGAGTTTAACAAACACACTTTCATTATATGAATATTATGTTAATAAGAGGAAAAACCTTCTTGGATTATACTATATACTTGGATAAGACCAAGTAATTTATTTAAAAGTATCTCTGATTGCACATACAAAAAGCTATGATCTCATCTCTTTTTTACATTTACCCAGTACTGAAATGGCCTTTTGAAATGTATTTTAGAGTTTCCAATTTCCTCTGCATGTGTCTTTCTCCTGTTTTTTTTCTCATTTGCTTTTTCCTTGCTGCTTCTATATCGTTCTCCTATCTAAGCCAGTTCACTTACACATTGAAATGAATTTTTTGTGCAGTGGATAGGAACCTCTTCCCTCTTCCTTGCTGATGTAAAACATCCAGCTGAAGAATTAATTGCTCGTTCATGCAGGGGCATCTTTTCATACTTCTCAAAGCATGATGCTGTTTCTGCATTAAAGCCAATGACTTTGAATCCTCTTTCTAATCTTGTTGGCACTGGGAAAAAAATACAGAGGGATGTAGGCTTGTGTTAGGGATAACTTCAGGCTTTGACTGGGTGGTTTATAGATGTTTCTACACGAATAGTGTTCCCCTCCTGAGGATAGTTCTACTGGGTGGCCCAATTACACCGACAATTATCAATCCCACTGTGAGAGCAGCTCTGAAGTCTCAGTGTAAGGAAGCAGGCCACAAGATGCCAAATTTGTTACCCTAACAGAGAGGAAAAGAGACAGAGGAAAGAAAGATGGGAATGAGTTGCTGAGGAGTTTAAAGAATAGCTACTTAATTGTCTCAAAAGTATAATTATGCTCAAAAGGTTTCATCTCTTGGTCTGTGCAAGTTCACGTACATAGCCTTACTCGTGGGAAGTTGAGATGAATATGCATTTGTTAGTACAACATTAATTGCTTTGGAACACTGAATCTTTTTAACAGAAAGAGTTAGGAGCTGCTTTTGCTTGTATAATGGATATGAGTGAAGTGCATTGCTAGTGAATTTCTGGCTTTGTTCGTCTTACTGTCTGTACAGCACATCTCATTATCTGCAAAAGCTCCGAGTTGATGATTAACATCTGCAGCTTTGTTTAAGAGAGTTGATCATTGGGATGATTCTCTAATACCCAGTGGTAGTTGTGCTACTTTTTTTGTCTTGCTGTGGTCACAAGATGAAACTTCCATTGTTTTTTAACAGAGAAGTAAAAATATTTCTACTGAGACACAGAAGACAATTTCTCAATCTTCTGGTGAGAAATAGAAGCACCCAGGAGCTCAAAAGCAACTCAAATGATACGGCT
Organism: Orthonyx spaldingii; assembly: GCA_013397795.1. NCBI lineage: Eukaryota > Metazoa > Chordata > Aves > Passeriformes > Orthonychidae > Orthonyx > Orthonyx spaldingii. Next base: position 3,626,696 of record VZTJ01006424.1, on the reverse strand, counting down.
GCTAAGAAACAGCACCATCATTTTGTTTGGATCTTCCGCCCACAGCCACAGGAATGTGTCAGAACAGAAGAGCCGTGCGCTGAGGAATCGCATGATCCGTGCTTTGATTTCTTTTCTGAACCTCTGTAGGAGCAGCTGGGCAGGCTGACGTGCCCAGCACCAGTGTGGTACCTGCAGCTGTCACTTGTGTGAGCACACAGCTCTGCCAGGTGGGGTGAAGGCTCAGGCACAGCCTGCGGGGCTCCGCAGCTCTGGACGCAGCATTTGGGAAGGCACCCACGTTCCTCCAGCCTCCCGCAGCAGGAGCTTTAGGCCAGCTGTCTGCAGGCCCAGGTGTTGCTGGTAGTCCTCTGGCTTGGGCTGCACGTGCTATTTATAGAGTGGTCCTTTTCTAAAAATATCCTGCAAAATAATCTGGAAGGCATTGTTTCTGAAACCCATAGCACCATGTCTTTGGGATTTTGTATAGAACCACTGGTGCATAGAAACTGAGGAGAACTGACCTCTTTCTCCCGCCTTTCTTTTTTCTTCTTCTTTTTTTTTTTAATTGTGAGAAGATGAGATTATTGAACAACAAATGACAAAGCTGCTTTGGAATTAAGAGACTAGGAGAGGTTCAGAGTGTGCATGGGATGGAGAGAGGGACAGCAAGGAGCCTTGAGCTGTGGAGATGCAGCAGAACAGAGAGATAAAACACTCACGGCAGCAGAAACGGATGGATACAAGGAACAGAAAATGCTGGGTAGAGCAATTTTGGGGAGGAATGGGAGAATACCAGCCAGCTGGCCAGGTTATGCATCTACTTTTCTGAGGTATTTGTAATGTATTGCACTACCTGCAGATTAAGAGCTCAGTTCAAAAGACAGTGTGGGAAGAGATCTCCAGGAAGAGGGCAGATGGTGTAGCTGTATTAAGCCCCTACCCCTTAGAGCTGCAAACTTTACAGCAATTAGAGACATAAAGAAGAAAACTGGTTCTAGTTTGAGTTTCTACAGAATCTGTTATCCCGTCCTAATAACTTTCAGTTCTGGTTAATCTTTATGTGCTTTTAGGGCAGCTTAGTACACTAAGAATTGTTTTCCTGGGTGGATAATTGCTTCCTACTCCTTAGGGGTAATAGGTAACTGTGGAAATGAGATTTGCCCCCTTACATCTGGAAGGGGAAAGCTCTTTGCTGGTTTTTTTTTTTTTCATATTTTAGCATAAGCCTTCCAAATTGCCGTCTAGATTATAAGGAAGTGTAGCAGTGTGACTCACACGGGCTGTTAAAGCCCAAGAAGGAAATACGTATGTGATTATAAGGACATATTTTCAGTGTGTGCTGCTCAGGCAGAATACACCCACAATCACAGTGATTTTCTGTTTATATATTTAGTGTCCTCCTTAAGCAGTGGGTGGAACAAATGTGACTGAAGAGTGTGAGTGTATAAGTGGAGGGCGTTTGTGTAGCTGAACAAGAGTTAGAGGGATTGTAATATTGAAAGTCGTGCTTAGCAGCTCTGTTAATTCATCCTTAACTAATGGGGACATGCAGAGTGAAGTCATTAGCTCACAGTTAGTTTATTGCTGTCAGTCATCTGTGTTCCTCTTGCTATTTTTACAGGGGGAAATAACTCAGAAAAATAAGAGTAAGAGAGATTGTTTTGGGGGATCCAGGCTGAATTTGATAAGTTGCTGTGCTTTTATATAATCTCTTCTCTGAAACATTCTGAATGGATCATATAACTGGGTCAGATTGGAATTGATGAGATTATTGAACCAAATGCACATCAACCCATTTGGCTGCTGACCCTGCTATTCAGGGGGAAGACCCTTTTATTTTAGGGTCCCCAAGAGGTGGGGTACACCCTCCACCTCTGAAACATAGGGGGAGTTCTCACCAGAGTAAACATGGAACAGTCTGTCCCTAAATGTGAAAACTACTTTTTGTCCATCCTGAATAAGCAGGTGATTCTGTTAGTGCTGCCAGGGTCTTTTGAAGATGATGCCCTACATGTGACCAGTGTGAGTGTATATATTTAACCCTCCTGTTCATCATCTCTACTCGGTACATGGCAGTTGGCTGTGCTGACTCTCAGCCTGAAGCTCGGGTTAGCGCTTTGCACGAGAGCCACCGCCCCTTACACTGTCAGCAGCAGCCAGCTCCTTTGGCACCTTCTGCTCTCACACATGCACTGTGATCTCCTCAGGGTGACCTGCTCCTGGCTTTATGCAAGTCCCAGGGAAGTGCTGACACCAGAGCTCTGCTGTACTGAACCAGCAAAGCAGCGAGGGTGTTGGGCTGCAGCTCTGCTTTCCCCACTGGGACAGGGCATCCTTCCCTCCTTCGGCCCAGGCACACTCCTGCAGGATGTGCAGACTGCACAGAGGAGGGATGGTTGCAAAGCATGAAACAACACAATATACGGGAGAATTAATTCTTCCAGACAGCTCTCAGTGATGCAAGGCAATGTTTTTGGAGTCAGGGGTGGGTGAGTGCCCATGCAGCTGCAGTTGCTGATACAGCTGCTGAAGGGCCTGGCAGTTTGGTGCAGGTGTACCCAGCACTGGGGGTTCCAGTGCTCAGGTGGTTGCAGGTGCCTGTGTGCCACGGAAGCAAAAGGAATCTGGGGAGACTGGTAACTTCCCTAAAAGAATCCCAGAGAACAGACATATCTCAAGGGACAGTGACAGAGCTGCAAAGAGCAGTATGTGTGTCAGCTGGGCACCAGGGAGAGGTGGCACAGCCTGCAAAGCCTGCTAAGGGCCCAGATGAGGAAATGCTTGTAATTCTACCCTGTAGACTGTATCGTTTCTGTGGCTGGATAATGAAATTTTTATTGTGACAAAGTTGTTCAGGGGACACAGTGGACAGTTTATCAGTCCTTCCCAGGATGATAACGTGTGAAATAGGCTAGAGGAGTTTATACTAAACTGTAGAAATAAAGGCCCTTGTGGGACGTGCAGGCCAAATGGCCAACTGGCACATTTCTGTGCAAATAGCAGCCAGAGCAGAGAGCTCCATAGCCACAGGAACAAACCCAGGAGGAACACAAAGGGCTCAGATCACTGTTTGCACTGTAACCTAAACCCATTGTAAATAGTGTTGAATTACCAGTGAGAGAGCTGGAATGTTGCAATTTATTGGAGTGTGTTTTGAATGAATACTGCAGAGACTCAACACTGCTTGAACTATGGATTTCTAAAGCACTTGCTTATGCTCATTCTTACACTATAAATGAAGCAGATCTTTTATGATATGGTGCTATAGAATTTTTTAAAAATCTCTTAATGTAGGAATCATGCAGTTATTTGTGAGTTTTTCAGGTTAAATAGATTGTGGATGTGTTAAATAGAAAATAAACACTATTTTTTTGTACATTTTCTGCTCTTGTGCTGGTGTCATGATGCACTTTGTTGCTGAGATCTGCAACTGCTCATTTACACCTTAATCTATTCCACACATGAATGAAGATAGGACATGATTATGGCATTACCTTCCTTTAGTAAGTGCCTGAAAACAAAAAGCCTTGAAATAAGTCTGGTTAATATTTATGAGTAACTTGAGACCCTCCTATTAGATGCAGACTTGAACTCCATTAACACTCAGTTCAGTGAGGCCTGGCATTTATGTGTATTGAGGTTGCTGACTTAGACTTCCAAGGTCTGTTTTATGAAATATTTGGAGCTCCCACTTGCTAATCAGTATTATGCACACACAGGGATGACTGAACTCTCTAGTGCCTGATAGTGCCTGATAACCACAAATTGCTGGCCTTTAAATTTACAAATGTAATATATTGCTATAGGTGTCATCACCCTACACATTCATCTCACAAGTCAGACCACCCAAAAGGATTTGAAAGACAACATTCCTCCAAACAGACTTTGTTCCTTTAATTTTTTTTTCCTGAACCAAATTATAACTAGCCTCAAAGTTCAATGTTTTGAATTCAAACTCCAGGCCAAGTTTGGAAGTGACAGATTTTAATAAGGAATGAATTGACACCGCAGATAAAAAGTTTCTCATGCCTGAAGGATTTTGTAATAAAAATGTTATGGCTTCTGTGAATATCTGGTTTAAAGTGTAATGGGCAGGAAAAGCAGTAAGAAGATTGGGCATTTTTGCCAGTTTTATAGGGTCAGCTATGCTGAACTGTTATTACAGTTAAATTATTAACTGTTTGGTCTGTGTTTCTGTGTACACAAACACATATATATAAATATTTATGCACATGTATAAAACTGTATACTGGAAATGGCAGCTGCTTGATATGGAGAGACCAGAATCATCAGCCTAATATGTCCATTCCCAGATAACATCATTCCATAAATACAACAAGCCAATGATTCGCAGTGCTTTGCAATCTATAAAAATGTGGATTCCTTTTGGGCATTAATTAACAGTGATTGTGCCATTGTCACATATTATGAGGGGATATTGCAATAGCAGGATCTGCGAGGCTCTGGGATCCTTTGTTCTGCTTTACTTGCCAGGGCACTGTCATTTATCTTGACTCAAAACAAGCTTAGTTCATTTCTGTAGGGATGTTTTTGGAAAGGTTGCTGGATTATCAATAGTTACTTTAGATGTACATGCCAAAGGGAAAGGAAGGCAGAGGAAACACTAACAAAAAAGAGGTTTAAATTCCTTCGTAAATTTTGTTATGAATAGTAAAAGGGCACAGCAGTCAAATCAAATTGATGCCTGACAGTCATGGGAGATGTGAATTTTCCTGTGGGAAGTAATGAGATCTGATTGGCAGAGCTTCAGCTACTGATGCACAGACCAGAAATATTGCTCCCTCTTTGGATTTGGGTTCTTTTCTCTTCTATAGCCTCGGTGACTTTTATTCGTAGACCTTGGGGAGGACTTGAAAGAGAGATGAGGGAAACAGTCCACTGAGGTTTGGCAGAACAAAAGAAATCCAAATGTTCTAAGATATGAAAATGCAATCATGAACCCCAGTTATCTATGTGTGCAATATCTATACTGTTACAATTAATAATTTATGTCCCAATGTCCTGGATTAGAAGATTTTTAAAGATTCATTAGGATTGACTTTCTTCTTTGGGATGCTCTTAGGTATTTTGAAGATTGAGCACTGTAATTTGGGAGAAGACACATTGCCTTTTGCAGATGTAGAGGTTCAATTCATGCTTCAAGCACAAAATTAAACTCAGAATTAGCTAGAGACCGAATGATCCCTATTACAAATTTGTGAAATGCCTTTGCTAAAGTGCATCAGAACTTGTCCTTTCTACTTCAGTTTTCCATTCACATTCTGTGAGAAGCAATTTCTCCATCACAGTCTTGTGTTCCATTTCCAGTTGGAACTCACATCCAAATTATCTGTGGACTGCAGCTTTCCTGGTGCCCTGGCACTCTATCCTGCAAAATGCTTTTGCACAGCAGGTCATTGATCTTCTAGTCTAGCTTGAAGGTAGCTGAAATGTCAATATAGCTTCTAGCTATTTTTTTCTGTTCTTTTTTCCAGTGATGTATGAATTATAATACTGAAAATGTATTCCCTAATCACTGGCTAAGGATTAGAGATTTGTACCATGGAAATACTTCCCCCAGATTGAAGCCATATCTTAAATTGGAAAACACACGAAGACAGCTAATACTGTCCTTTTTGGCCCTCTGCTGTATTTTCTAGAAACAATAAAGTTTATGACATAAAAAATTATAATATAATTACTCAGCTGACTACATCCTAAGAAAGTAAAAACGCCTGTATGCCCATACAGTGCTTCACTAAGAACAACACTAAATGTTTGGAAAGTAGTACATTGTGCAAAATAAAAAAATAATTTTGGCAGGAACAATTGCAGTTTCTTGCTCACCTCTGTCCGTGCTGGCAGTAGCAGCCACTGCTAGGTGACAGTGTCCTTCATCCGAGGCCAGATCCCATCAGTGAAATATGGATTCAAAGTTAAGAATACACAAGAGAGGGAGGGAGCAGATTTGCTTCATTAGCTTTAAGTAAATGAAGTGTTTTAAAGGCAGTAAGGATGTGGCACAGCCAGAATGCTCCATCTCAGGCACGTGATGAGGCTGTGTTCCTGCTGCTGCCCAGGAGGCTGGAATGGCAGCAGCAAAAGGGAATAGATACCAGAGATGAATGCAGAGACCAGACTGGTCAGGAGAGGTTCAGCCACAACATTGCAGCTTATTTGAAAAGAAGAAATAAGGTTATCACAGATCAGATGGGAAAGAACAAACTTCTCATGGCACACTCTAAAAGGATCACAAGAATTTGTGAAATTTATCTTGTGATGTTCAAGGGAAGGGCCAAAGGTAGAGGTCAGAGTGGATCAGGGAAGAACAAGCATAGGGCAGTGGAGAGGAGGGGGCATGGAAGAGTCTGGTTGAGTGTCAGGATGCTTCTCTGATGAGTTCTCTGTCTGATCACCACAGCCTGTCCCAGCTCTTTACTAAACTCATTCCACTCTCTGTAACAAGTGCTAATAGTTACAGCAAGCAGAAGAAAGTTCTATCTAAACCACAGATCCTGCTTTCTAGAGCATCCAGCTTCCCACGTAATTTATGAAATCTGAGGACATCTGAAACTAGGGTGCTGTGAGTTGGAATCTGCTATATTTGCAACTCCTGGCTAGATAAGTCTACAGTGCTCCACGAACGAAGCATTAAATGGTGTTGTATTTTTAAACTTGCAAAGACTTTCGAATGCTGTGAGCAGTGATTTTTGAATTTTAACTGGTTTGACTCCTTGCTCTCCCTAGGGGAAATGGAAGAGTTAGAAACCCTGTGGCTGACTGGTATTTGTCACAACGAGAAGAATGAAGTCATGAGCAGCCAGCTGGACATCGACAACATGGCAGGAGTGTTTTATATGCTTGCAGCAGCCATGGCACTCAGCTTAATAACCTTTGTCTGGGAGCACTTATTTTACTGGAAACTTAGATTCTGCTTCACTGGAGTCTGCTCGGATAGGCCGGGATTGCTGTTCTCAATCAGCAGGGTCAGTGCTGCTTTCATTTTTCCCTTTTAGGCAACAGACAGAATAAACACTGCCTCCCTAAAACATTATCCTTCCTTTTATTCCCACCTGGACATTTAAAATACATGTTAGAGCATCACTGTGATGCTCTGGAGTAGTCAATGGGCTTAGGATGTACTTGCACTCCATTGGGAGGTCTTTATCCATTGGACTATTTAGGGCATGAATTATTATGTGCCAGGATAATCAGTAATCAAATGCTGAAAACAAATACATGAAGGGGCAATTTCAATGGAGAAATGGTAGAGCTCAGATGCAGGAAATGTATTAATTTCCACATTAAAAATCCAAACAAAATAAATACTAATTTGATAAGAGACATTAGCTCTCAGCTTTGTGCATTTCTTAAGCAAGGGAATTTTAAGTTGCAGAAATGCAGTGGAATATTTTTACAAGCTTTTCTTGATAGAAAGCTTGAATTAACTGTATGAGAAAAGGTCAAACACAAGTATCATTTATGTCTGGTTATACACTAAGGCAAGTTTTAATGATAATTTTGCCAGACCCAAAGGGGATTTACATATCCAAGAAACTGATACTTGTTTAAAAAAAAAGGGAAATTTTTTTCGTCTGTGCTTATTCTTGTATTTTGGACAAATTGGTTGGGCTTTCGCTTTATATAATTTTAAAACAGATAGAACTTTCATTTGGTAATTGATTTTTCTGGATTTTTCATATAGCTGAGGAAAACTGAAAATGATACTAAAATGGCTAATTGCTTTAAAGTGTGCTGCAATTACCTTGTTGAGTAGATTGTACCATTTTGGAACTGCATTAAAAATAGTCTGCACTACCCTGTTGGGGATTGTCTAGAAACCATATGCACCTTAACCTCCACATTTTATATTTGAACTTTATATTTTTGGTCTTTTTAATATGAAATTCTCCTAAGCAATGCAGGGGAAGGAAAGTACTTATGTCAAAGGTAAATATCTGAGAATTGCTAGTTCACAGGGTTGGAAATGTCAGTTGGGCTCACAGGAGTGACCGAAGAGGTTGGAGTGAGAAAATGGGCTTCAGCCTTTTGCTCAAAATTAACTCAGATTCAGCTTTAGAAAGAGCTGGGGTTTTTTTCATATGTACTGGGATAGGGATCAGCAAAGCTAAAACATGATGACTAGAAGCCTTTTTATTTCAGTACAAGTGAAGAGTACCTTAATCTCCAATAAAATTGTCCCACTACAGGCTTGTTTAGAGGGGAAACTTAATCACTGGTTTAAAATAAGAGAGTATCTATTACTGAAGGTTAGTTTCATTTTGTGATGAGATTAGAGAACTCTTTGGGGTACCTTCTAATCTTGTATTCTGGAATAAGCTGGAGAGGCCAAGGCAGATCACTGGTTTGTGAAATACTGGCAATTTTTCTTCCTTTTTAATTCTAACAGATAGAGCAGAAAATATTCCTTCATTTCAATGCAATGAACTGATAAAAAGATAGAGATGTACTTTAAATCTTTCCAGTAATTAGATAAGAAATGTTTAATTTTTCTTTATTCCTAATTAAAAGTAAAATGGAAGTTTAAAAAAGTTATACCTACTGATTTAATTTGTTTTATATTACTCATATTACAGGGTATTTACAGTTGCATTCATGGAGTACACATTGAAGAGAAAAAGAAGTCTCCTGACTTTTCTTTGACCAATTCACAAACCAACATGTTAAAACTGCTGCGAACAGCGAAAAACATGACCAATATCAATCCTTCAAGAATTGACTCCCCCAAAAGAACAGCTGATTTTATTCAGAGGGGTTCTTTGATTATGGACATGGTCATGGATAAGGGAAATTTGATATTTGCTGATAACAGATCCTTTCAGACAAAGGACAACTTTTTTGGTGACAACATAAGTGAACTGCAGACACTTCCTGGCAATCGACACAAGGACAATCTGAACAACTATGTTTTCCAAGGGCAGCATCCTCTCACACTGAATGAATCCAATCCAAATACAGTAGAGGTTGCAGTAACAACAGAAGCAAAAGTGAACTCCAGACCCCGGCAGCTTTGGAGGAAATCTGTTGAATCTTTACGTCAAGAATCCGTACGTCAGGGCCAAGGTTCCCAGAGAGAAAACGGGTCAGAGGAAAACAGGCAGCTTTCATTGAAAAGCCAGAGATACCTTCCTGAAGAGATTGTCCATTCAGATGTATCAGAGACATCGAGCAGAGCTACTTGCCACATGGAAACTGAAAACAACAACAAGCACCACAAAACCAAGGACAACTTTAAAAAAAGGACAGTGGCATCAAAATACCCAAAAGACTGTAGTGAAGTGGAACTGACATATCTGAAAACCAAACAGGGCTCCCCACGGGATAAAATCTACACGATTGATGCTGACAAGGAGCCAGGATTCCGCTTGGACACGCCTCAGTACATTGAAAACATTGTCCTCCCAGAAACTGTAGAGCTTCCTGATGTTTACCAAGACCACAACGACAACTACAGGAAAGCCGAACACGCTAACAGGACTCCATCGCATAATGAAGACAGTCTTCCAAATAATGACCAGTACAAACTTTATGCAAAGCACTACACTCTCAAAGAGAAAAATGCTTCCCTAGGTGACATGAACGATAGGTACAGGCAGAACTCCACCCACTGCAGGAGCTGCCTCTCCAATATGCCCACTTATGCAGGACACTACTCGACCAGATCTCCCTACAAATGCGATGCATGCTTGCGGATGGGGAACCTCTATGATATTGAGGAAGATCAGATGCTGCAGGACACAACGAACTTATCACTTCCTGAAGAAATATATGAGCGTACTTGGTCACAAAGTAGTGCTCTGCAATATCATAAAAAGAATAAACTGAGGATTAGCAGGCAACACTCTTTTGATAACATCGCTGATAAGTCCAGGGAAATAGATCTTGGAAGACCTTCTCGTAGTATAAGCTTGAAAGAAAGAGAGAAATTTCTTCAAAGTAGTCCATATGCAAGCATGTTTAGTGTTCCCTCAAGCAAACTGTTGAGCAACAAGGCCTCACTTTTAACTCATGCTCTGGAGGACAGTAAGCGGAGCAAGTCCCTGTATGCTGTTCACTCGGATGATAACCCCTTCCTGCACACCTATCGTGATGACCAGCATTTATCTCTTAGGCGAGGTCCAGCTGATCTTTATAAACACTCATTGCCAACAAGAGGAAGAAATGATAATTATTTAAGGTCATCCATACAGTCTACAGCATCATACTCTTCCAGGGATGGTCGGATCCATAATGACATGTACATTTCAGAGCATGTTTTGCCTTACGTTGCAAATAGGAATAGCTTGTACTCAACTCCAAGGGTTTTAAATTCCTGTAGCAATACACGTGTGTATAAGAAAAGGCCTAGCATTGAATCAGATGTTTAAATTTTCCATGAACACTTTATCTATAGGGAAAGAATAGTTGCCACCATCTTAGAGGGAGAATTTTTCCTTTAACAGTATCCTGCTCCGGTAAATGATACGTAAACCTCTCCCTTTCCCAATGTACTTTTGTACATGAATAGGTAAACTGGTATGCTCTGAACTATCCTTTTAAAATATGTCTTGTTGAAAAGGATAAAAGCAGCCATTTATGTATGCTTTATATATAAATGGCAAGTTGTACTGAAATAGCCCCAATATATGTTGGCAACTATGCTGTTTTGTACCTAATTATTTTACTATTTCGGTTATTCTAATTTATGTTGCTAAGTATCATTCAATGTACTTTTGTCCTTAGAAATGTTTAATGATTTTCTAGTACTGGATAAGCAATATGGTATGCATGTAGTATGACACAGACAACAAGAAATAGGGATGCATTTGCACAGATTCAAAAGTAAGACTCTAAAAAAGAACAGAAAGCTAAGACTTCCAAAAATATATTTTAGCTTCATAATCATTTTCAAAGCCAAACAATAATTTAAAAGCACCCCAAACCCCAGAACCTTAATAAATAAAGTACAGTGTGTTAGCACAAAATTAGTTTGTTCCTTCTAGACTGACAGACAGTAGATGGGAAGGCAGTAACCCCAAACATGTGAACTGCTGTGTACCAAAAGGAAGCCCCATGGATATTGGTTAATGTTCATGTACAAATGCTTTTCTTATATTGCACATGCACTTACCATTACGAAGTAAGCTCATTGAAAAGTTTGCAGTAATCTTGTCAGAAATTTCACAGCTGCCTAATCCAGAGTATATATTTTTAGATATCACTATATGGCACTTACAGTGGAGCTGTGGACTTTATTAGTAACCTTGAGGCCTAATGTGTACGTAAGTTTGCATTTGCCCCTTACTGGTGATTACTCAGGGCTGTATAGTATTTCTTTTATTCTTTCACTTCCCAGACCAAATCCCAACCCACTGTAGTTCTTTGTTCATAGTGTATTAGTGACAACTAATTAATTGTATATTAATAGTATTAAAGCTGTTAATACAGTATCAAACACCGACAGCCATAAGTTCAGTGTGATCCGTGAGGAGCGCGGTACCATTTATTTGCATACACAGAGAAGGATTAACACCTTTGGAAGGACTTCTTCCTTCCACAATATTGTGCATATTTGTTGAACATCAGACCATTTTTCTAACCTCTCCAATCAAGTCTGTTATATAAACTGAATATATGCACACATAACTAAGGAACAGTATCTTTATTATCACTTACTGATATACAAAGGTATTCACATAACAGGGATGCATTGTTATATGACTTTTCCTTCTATAAATGTCAACCAGATTATTTCACAAATAAAATGTCTGATACACACCCCTCCTTATCCTCACTGGAAGAAAAAACCCACTGGGTTTTAACAATAAGGGAGTGTGAAAGGGAAGAGAGGAAGCCTTTCAGGAGAAGAATGTCCAGCTGTAAATTTAATTTCAACTAAAGAAGTAAATATAATTGCTAATACTTTTACCTACTGAAAGTGTTCCAGAGGTGATGCTCTCCCATTTTCCTGCTACTCTGAGAATTGCTTTAGGATTTTTGTGTAGAGGAAATTTAGATTATTCAAGCATTTTTCCCTCCATTTTGCTGAAGAACAGTGAGCAGGGAAACCATTACCACTGTGAATTGGAAAATGTGAATAATACCCTAACTTTTGTCTAAACTGAAACTCTTTTCAGCAGAAACTTGCCTGTCAGCTGTAATTGAAGCATCTGCATGCCAGAGGTGCAGTATGCAAGGTGTTTAATTTAGAACAGCATACTGCAGAGCAGAGTTGCAACTGGGAGATAATATAAATGATGTGTAGGGATAGTCAAAATAAAGCTTCTTCAATTTTGTTTACAGCTTTTTTTTTTTTATTACACAGATTTAAGCTGACTTTGACTGTTGGAGTCCAGAATGAGTTATTGGTATTTGCAAATGTGTTTGTATCTTCACCGTGATGGTGAAGGATGATATTTTTTAAGGAATGAAATGTAATGAGATTTGCACTTCTGAATCTCCTTCCAGCTTCCAAAACTTTCAGTATACTTTATTATAAGTATGATCAGAAAGCATATCTATGGGTATCTCTATGCTGGTCAGGTAAAATTATGTTTTGGGTATTTTTTATTCAACATTTGGTCATAATTTTTGGCCCTGATTCGCATGGGATGCTTTCTGGTTCCTCACTGGAGGGAGTTTTTATAAACAGAAGTTCCTTACCTGCCCTTAGAGAAACTCAGATTTCTTAGGAATAGTTGTGTGAGCTAAGCAGGGTTAGGATGTCTGTGGGATGAACACTACTTGTCGTGAACCCAAACCCTTTCCCAAAGTCACAAATATGCTTTACTCTTAAGTCTACAGGAAGGCATAACGTTGTAATCAGTATAATAAAAATATTTCAGGCAAATTTTAATATCCAATCCAAATCATAGTATATTAACTAAAATCTGAAGTGTTTTGAACTGTCTGGTGTGTTTCAGCAGATAGGATATTTGCTGATGTCATGCCAAATCCTGCCATGGAAGTTGCTGAGCATTTTACCAAGTAAACCATAAAACTCAGTCGTGGCTCTTGTCTTTCACATCATCATAAAGCTTTCAAAGTATTTGTTGATCACTCCAAGTCTTTTGTATCATCATCTCTATCTAACCAGACACACGTAATTCAATATTTATACAAGTACTGTATGTGAAGTTGTGGGAAAGAAAAATTCCCATTTACATTTTCTCTCTTGAGATTCAGTTGTAAACATCCTCAACCCAGGTGGATTTATCTTTCTGTGAAATGTACAAGCAAATCAGCTATAATGAAATATATTGCAGTGTTTGCTTTTTCTGATTTGAGCAGATTTCTGGTGACTGTAGAGATTTATTATTATTAACTGCAATATGCAATACAACCACCTGCCCTAAACCAAAAGAAAGAGACAGAGGGAAGAGTTGATAATGTTGCACAGCAGTTGTTCACATGGAAATGTAAGATGCTGCCTTAAAGGAGGAAACAACCCCACCAGATACTGAAAGTAGAGGGAGTAAGAGCCTGCATGCATTTGTTGTTTTGACCTTGGCGTGAATCCGAGTCAGGGGGGAAGGAGAGCTGAGGCAGGGCTGTAGGCAGTGGCCGGTGTGGTCGCAGATGTGCTCGTGTAAAGAAGAAGCAGCCGAGAAGTTGAAGAAAAATCTTCAACAGAGCCACAAGCCACGGCTTGTGAGGCTCAGCCGTAGAGCGCGTGGAATTCTGAGTTTTGCCTGAGCTTTGTTGATATATTTGCACTGACTTTGAATTAAACTGAGATCAAGACTTTCTGTATTTCCCTCTCTCTCACTCTAGCTGCTGCTATACTTGAAGAGGAGAAAAGAATCTTCCTGCATAAGTGGCCATCCTTTGTGTACCTTTCTGGATGGTGCTGGTGACTTGTTACATTTTCCTGATTACAGCTCTAGCAGTTTGTTGGTCATTCCTATCACCAAGATTTCCTGTGACTCCAGCTGGAACTGAATCAGGCTGTAAATGATATGGGCCATTCTTGGTAGCATGTCCTGTAGTGTTACACTGCTCCTGGACGACACCTTTTATGGAGGCAGGATATTGAATTGCTGAGGAATGCAGTAGGTACATGGAGGTAAAAACAGCTACATAGACATTCCTGCCTCTTGCTTTTTTTCTCTTTTAAATATATTGTAGAATTTCTTCATGTTTTTGTCTTTCCCTTCTCACCATAGTAAATTTTCCTTTTTTCTCTCAAATAGATTTTGTGTTCTGCTTGTGTTTCTTAGAACAGTGTAGCCTCCCACTAATTTAAAAGCATGGAAATAAGATATTTTAATATATAAGATAAAATTAAGGAAAATTAAGAGATTTTGCATTTCTGGAAAATTTAATTTAATGTTTTTGCAGCTTTTGCTCAGAATTCATTACTCTGCTATCTAAGAAGCTTGGTTAGGAGGAAGAGTGCTGTGGACAAACAGAAATGAAATCACCGCCAGCTCACCATGTTTTGGCAGCATCTCATAAATACATGTCTCTTTATGGTCTTTCAGGAACACTTAAGAGGTGAAATAAGGCTCACAAGGGAAATCAGGTGTGGTTTATTTTTCCTGATGAAAGCAAATCTTTTCATATAGTTTTAAAGGAAGCAAAGGCTAGAGCTGTGTGTGTAGGTTTGGGTTTCTGTGCTGGAAGGCAAAGCTCTTTCTGTTGCCAGTGGGGAGAGAGAGAGAGGAAGCAAGAGGAAGCAAGCTCCCTCTGGATGGAAGTTCAGAGGACTGAAGGCTTAGGAACAGTTATGTGGGGGATGTGTCCAGAAAGATACTACCTCTCTCTGTTGGCGTTTTAGAAAGTGTAGGCTCCTACTCAGGTATGGCAGTTAGGTGGCTTAGAAAAGCAGTGGTCTGTTTATCCCCAGCCCCAAAAATGCACCAGGTAACTCTGCAAGTGAGTACCAGGTTCAGCCTTGGAGGTGTTACAGGTTCCTGTGCTCATGCAAATAGGGTTTTTGTGGGGTTTGCAGTACCCCCTGCATAGCTGGGATAACCATTTGCTTTATGCCTTGTGACTACCCAGCATGGGAGAAAAGTATCAGAATCTATTCCTTGTGGAATAACTCGCTATTTTCATATTTCTGCAGTGTAGCATATGCACCTTAGTGATGGGGAAGATTTTGGTACTGTTCCCTCCCTTGCTGGGTTTGTCAATGTAGAACAGAAATTGTGTCATGAATCCAAGGGTCTGAGAATCTGCCTGGATTTAGGAAGAATTCAAGAGGTAAAATTTTTTTGTTGTTGTTTTACATTGCATTTAAGATGTTTGATATATAAAACCTAGTAAAACCAGAATTTTTATGATCTCCTAGTTAATATAAAAGAATAACTATCCTGTGGCTTTATCTAAATTGTGTCAAGTGTTAATCATCACGTTGTGTGCATCTTTCAAGATGAGTGTCATACATTCCCTCGTTGAACTTTTCCAGCTCTGGTCCTATCTTAGCTCAAAAGTCCTTTTAAAGCAGATACCTTTCCTGTGTAGGGCAGTCTGCTTTGCAACATAAAAACAGTTTTCCAGTGATAGACTTAAATGATCTTCTTACCAATTTTTTTTTTTTAATTGTTAATCTAAGCTTCCTTTCTGTTGAGAGCTGAGCCTTCCAAACATAGCAGTGCTGAAGGAACTTCTGAAAGAACATAAAGGCCTTTCAAAGTGTTACTTATGATGTGAGCCATTTCCCTGCCCAAACTCACCTGTACTGTCTTATTTTGATGTATTAGCAACGTGTCAGCATTTGCTGTCACTATGAGGAAGCTCAGTTTAATCACAGCTCTGTATTTCCTTGTGATATGGATATAAGTAACGTGGTGTGAGCGAGGAAAGGCTCGACGTGCTCCGGCTGGAGTCACCTGTGAAGCTGTGGTTAAACGGGAGTGGCCTCACGCCCGTCCTGTCTCTTACATCTCTCCGATCATGCAGAGTCTCTGTCTGATGTGCACATCCTGTACATGGTGTGAAACTCCTGTCGAGTTCCTCAGCTGTGGTTGTGGAGCTGCTCTCATGCTCACCCCATTGCCGTGTCTGTCAGAGGGAGGTGGCTGCTTGTGCTCTCTGGTGGCTTTGCCCGACTCGAGGGGAGCTGCAATCCCGCCCTGCTTCTCCCTGCTCTGCTGGGGAGGCTTCCTGCACTCTCTGTAAATAAGCTCTTCATTTATTTCCCTCACTCAAGCTTTAACTTTTTTTCCCCCCTGCTTCTCTTGACCTGTGTACAGAGTATGTGCTCTAAAAATATGTGCTCTTCCAAAGTCCTGCCACTTTGGAAGCCAGGACTACAGGTGTGCATCACCCTGCAATGCAGTGAGGATGCACTTGGTTCTCCTCGTGGGATCATGAGCTTTTTTGTTCCATATTGCAGAATGTATCTGCCATGGTTGAAACTGTGGTTTGTTTTTTTTTTTTAATTTCTGCCATTCTAACAGCTGTAAGAATCCACTGCTGATTTTGTGATGATTTTATCATATCTATAATTTAAGAACCAGAAATAATATAAGTAAAAATAAGTTACCTCACTATTTACCAGGTTTTTGTTGTTTTGCGCTTAAATGACAATTTTTACTCCTTTTGCTTAATTCTTTACCTGTATTGAAAACAAGGCTAAATTAGTAGAGAATATAGCCATGCTGTAACATTGTCATGCAATACCTTTATTAATAGATAACCACACTAAATATAGTATTACATATTTAAAAGAGAGATGGTTTCGACTCTCCAACTCTCAAAAAGTAGTGGTGATAAGCAGTTATACTCCTAGATGTTTTGTCCTTTCCCTTTTGTATTAGTATTTGTTTTCACTAATATATTTCAAAAATTATATTTCTGTGCACGTTAGAAAACTGTGAAAATAAATACCAATAAATATTGTGATACTTCTTCAGTGCACTGTAAAGTTCCAAGTGAGATGATACATTGCTTGGGAATTGACGAAAATTTCCTCACTTCTCAGAAATGGTACTAAGCTTTAATGTGGGAAAATGGTAATATTTACAGTGACATGAAATTTTAATGGAGAATGTCTTGTTTTGCACTTCTGGTACCATTAGAAGAAATGATATGTTTTTCTCAGCAAATGCATTATGAGATTATTTTTCAATTTGCTTTGTGCATTGCAGTACATAAGAATAACTACTTTGAAGAGATTTGTGTTACATCATTACTACAGCATTCTTTTGTCTGATAATTTTTTTCCTGAGCCCATTTAATAATGGCGTTTAATGGCAAAAACCTTTTGGGAATGTATTTTGGTTTCTGTCTCCCATTGCAAACCCTGAACTTGGACTGGTGGTGATGCAGTCGAAGGCCCTGACGAGGCTGCTCTGCCTTTCCGCGCTCCAGGGGACGGGGACCTTCCTTGTTCCCAGCTGGGATGAGATTAGAGGAGTCCAGAACACTTTTGGAGGGTGTGCTGTGCAACAACAGAAGTGTAAATGATCTTCAAAAGTGAAAATAAAAAGAAATTGGAGGTTCACAGTTAGCCACACTAGTGGGGAGGGGTCTGTGACAGGGGTCTACAGTTTCTGGAAGAGATGATAATTTTTAACTAAAGTAATTTGAATTCTACTTAAGTTTCTGAAAGTAACTGAAAAAGCGGGAATTTTCTTTTATTTTAAAGCCAAAGTCTTCATGTTTTCATACGAGGTTTCACAGGAAAATGGGCCAAAGAATACAATTAAATATGCAAATGGTTAATCCTATGGAAAAGGGTATCCTGTTATCTTGATATGCACAAGCATATTAACGGTAATAGGAACAATGTGTGTAATTTTCCTGTATATTGCTATGTAGGTTGCACTATTTTGAATGACACAAGCCTGATATTTTAATTACCAAATACCATAAGATGCTGTTTATTAATAGTTTAAACTTGTTAACCTAAATATATATACAGTATACACAGGCGTGCGTGCATACACCTTCCAACCCAGTCATGCGTGAGTAATCTCCCAGAGCCGTGGGACACATTTCAGCAGTGCTTTATTTTAAGTGGTTTTCTTCTCTCCTTTCCAAACCTCCCACATCTAGAAATCCTCTAGCAGCATTTATTGTAGTGTTTGATACCTGTTACAGAAGGGGCGAAAGGACTCGTTTGGGTCAGGATTGCTTTGTGCTAGGACACATGGAAACAAGGCAGAGAGGTCCTGTCCAAAAGGGCTGGAATCAATGCTTGCTGTAATAACCAAGCCAGAGGAAAAGGATGTCTTTTCATATTGGTTTGAAAAATCTTGGCCAGAGAGGCTCTGTTGGCCTCTGGTGACTGACCTTGAACTCAGTGTCAGCTCATGTGATCTGGTCCTTAACCATGTTACTTGAGGCAGCTGAGGAAGGATCCCTCCAGAACAGAATTCCCAGGGAAGAGCAGCAGTGTGTGCACCGCTGGCTGCCCCTGTGTTCTCCCATGCAGACTGGGCAGGTTCCACAACGGGTTTTGCAAGCCAGGCAGGATTTAGCAGGTGGCTAAGGCACAATCACTTCTCTCCAGGCACAGCTTTTGTGCTTGCTAGTACTGGTGATGTGGAGATTGTCACCAAAGGATGACTGTGGCATTGGCTTCTTTTCTAAATTTATACTGCCCTAAGCAAAACTTATAACAAAAAAATACCTTGGAATCATTTGTTAGAAATAATTAATGAGCTTTTTTTGAGATGAAAGTTGGATAATTATTAATTTTTCCACCTTAGCCAAGAAACAATACATTCTGTAGGGTCAGATTTTGTCTACTGTTCATTGCAAGTGTTGTTTTGAAGCAGAACTTGGTTTCAAGTTCTTCATCTGCAAGAAGAAAATTTTTGCCTAGCTTATTATTATCTAGTCTAGGTTTGGATTCCACATGTGGACAAAACACCTTTTAACTTTAAATAGGGGTGTGTGAGGGAGTGATGGGAGGGCAGATCCATAGTGCAGTTCATGCTCAGATTTTAAAAATCCCCAACCAAACCTCATGTTGCAGAAGTTTGGAAGTTGCATCACGTAAAATTGTGTGCAGCTAGGGAGGAACCCAGGGCAGTTTCAGTAAGAGCTGTTTGCAGTTTATACTTGGTATCAGGTGTAATATTTTGGAATAGCCTTGCTCATTTCGGAAGGTCCATTTTGCACTGATGGAGAACAGCCTGATCTCTCTGTCTTCACACCTCTCACCCACGTGCACAGTGGATCTCGTGCCTTCCCTGCTGAAACCAGGAGGCACAAACAGAATTCATTAATGTCTTAGGCAAACTCCTACCTGATTCTTAACTCATTACTCCATTTTTATGCAAAATTTGCATCCATACATTTCAGGGTCCCAGAAGCACTTCACCTGTGAGTTGATAATGTTGATTTTCATACATCAGATTCAAATTTACACTAAACCTGAAGGGCATTTTGTGCTTCCTTTCATCCTGTTTAAGGATATTTGTGGGCTTAGATGAAACACTAATATTTCTGTGCTGCTAAACAAAACTCACCAGAAATATTTTAAAGTCTGAAATTATACTTTGAAAAACATTTTTTACCTGTTTACTTGAATAATGTCAATTTAATGTGTTGTCCTGATCAGTTTTTGTACATATACATGTGTATATATATAAGCTATATATAAATATGTATATGTATAAAGTTTTTGGGGGAAATGAGGGGCAAGACAGAAATCCAGTGTAGTGACAAAGATTCTACAATCATTTATTAACAGTTTCAAGTAATGTATTGTTGTTTTGAGTTTGATTAGAAGTTATTTGCAGTTGAACTATGAAAAATGAAATGCAACCAAGAAAATGAGAATTCACAATATTAACTTAGGATTTTGCTCACAAAGAAAATGAGTTACTAGTACAGTTGGAAGAATATTCTTTTTTTGATGGGAGAAAAGAACTCCAGGTGCAATAGTTTATACTGAGGACATGGAGCACTCACCTGCATTGCACTAGGAGAAACTTGCATGCCAAAAAAAAAATTTTACCAGAAATCTTGGAACCATTTGATCCATACACAGTAAACTAAGAAGCCTATCACTTCTGTTATTTGCTAGTGCAATTTGCTGTAACACTCTCAAAAGTGTCATACTTCAAACCAAAGGGTAAGTCACAAATTTCCAATTACTAGCAAAGGATAGTAGAGATTTGAAGAGCTCTTAACACCTGGGGAAATACATCAGGATGTTAGAGTAGAAATAAAAGAATATTGGTGAAATGGAATCAACCATAAAATAACTAATTTTTAAGAGAATCCAGAATTTCATTATAAAATTCACAGTCTAATGGATTCTTCAAAAGAAAGGGTTTGGGGGAAAAGAGAATATTTAAAATCTAGTTTTGACATTCCAATTACTGCCTGTTTTATTAGCAAGGTTTAGCAAAGTGAAATGAGTTCTAACACACGCAGCTGCAGCTGCTGTGTGGCGCAGACGTGTGAGCACCCAGCTCCCCCTGCACCCTCTGTCCCTGCCTCAGCCCCTGGGGTGGCTGGAGCTGCCCCAGAGCACCAGGGCAGCCTGGGGGGACTGGGATCACACCCCTCTCCTGTGTTCACATCCTATCTCACTGCACTTCACCCTGACCATGTTCTAACCCAGTGCATGACTGAGTGCTAATACTGTATAAATATTTTGAAACATATCTTAAAAAAAAAAAAAATGTTTGCTTCAAACTTTTTATGATAGAGAAATATATAATTATTATGGTTGTCTTACAAATTGTATTGTGTTCATTTTTTTTTTTGTTAAATATGTAGAAAAACATTAAGGGAATGGGGGACTTGAATGTCTGTGTGTACTGAAATGTATATAACTATTTGGAAGAACACATGTGCCAAGTATAACATGATGTAAAAATTGTAAATATATGAAAAATTCATTTTTCTAATAAAGATAATTTCTGCCAATTAATATGAAAAGGAACAATGGTATCATTCTTGTCTGTCTTCCTTGTTAAATGGGCCAAGATGAAGCATCGCCTATGAAGAAGCTTTACATTTGTTTTCTCCTTCGCCATTGATGTGATTTGAAGGGTGTTAACAGCCACATGTTTTGAGACACCCTTTGCTGTTAGAAATTATCTAAAGGTGAAGATGCCTGAAGCTAAAGCTGACAGTATGTGCTTGGTGATCCCAATTTAATTTAACTCACAGGGAGGATCGAGACAATTAACTTGTGCAGAATTCATTTGCTGTGAGAGTGATGCTCTGAGAGGCGCTCCCTGAGCAGAGGGAGCAGGAGGAGCTCAGTGCAGGACCCTTCACCCGTGGCACCATCTCCTCCCTGTTCCGAGGTGCGCCGGGGCCGAGATGCGCCGGGTGCCTGCATCAGGAGGTGATCGTGGCTGCAGGATTGCAGGAGCTCTCTGGGCCCTTGTGGAGGCAGCATCCAGCCTGGGAAGGAGGTGTCCTGCCAGGAGTGATGCCACCTGAGGAGAGCTGGAGCTGCGGAGCTCCTGGCGTGGCAGCGCGCTCGGAGCTCGGTCAGGTGAGGATGGGGAGAGCAAACCAGGGGGCCAGAAAACAGCAGCGGTGTCTCACATCTTCTGTGAGTTTTGGTACACACAGACTCGTCTAATGTTCTGGTTAATCAAAATGTAAATCAAAATAGAGGCTTTAGTGGAGCATTTAAAATTATTTCTAAGGTTTGACCATTTGCCTGGCCATGGGAGCTAAAGAAATGAGGTTCACACTGTGCTCTGCAGTGGTTCTGTAGAACCCCATTTTCCATGATGTTTCATCAGCTAATTAAAATCTTTGCATCCACGGAATGGGCAGAAACAAACCCTTGGCAATTAGAATAATGTTCTTTGAGGCAGTGGGATGAAAGTCGTTATCAAAATCCAAAGTATCGTTTTGATAAAGGGGAGTTGTGTTGAATATAAAAATAATGATGGAGGTGAAGGGTTGCTCACGGATGTCTCACAGCAGAACAGTCCCATCTATTTGTTCTCAAGATGAACACGACTGCACAGATAATATGAGAGATAGAAAATTGGACTTCTGTCCTTAATGAGGTTTTTAATGAGGAAAACCCTGCTGGGCTTATGGGTCTTCTGCTAGAAGGTTCTTTTAAAGGGCCCCTGCCCTGTTTGTACATAAACATCTCAATTTCACAAAACAACATAAGGTGTGCCTGATTTACTGAATCTGAGCCTGAATCCTTGTTTTTATGTGATAATGATGTTTGTATCTAGGCTGGTGTTGGCATCAGGGCTGCTCCTCCCAGCTCTACCTGCCAGCAGAGCTGGTTCTGTGCATCTCTGAGTCAGCCCAGCCTCAGCTTTGATTCCCTTTGGGATCTGGTTCAAAGATAGTCATATTCCCCCAGATCATTCTTTTGAGTCTTTGCTGATGTGTCTATGGCAACTACAAGTCTTCTAAGACTTTGCTTGCTAAAAAAAATAAAGTTTAAGTGGTGACTGGGAAATGGAAGCTTTTTAAGTGTGACATACTGTGCATGGCACTGCCAACAGCATTCCCAGCGAGCTGAGCAATGCACCCGGTACCAACACAAGTTTCTCCCTGTAATCTGGGCTCAAAAACACCTGTTCTAAGGCCAACTGCTGAATCTGCTCATGTCTATATACAGAAACACGAGCCACCCTACTTGTGGCGAGTTTTCCCACTGATCATTCCAGCTGCTTGTTTCTGTGCTTCTTCCAGCAGTTTACAAACAGCATTAGCTTCCCCTTGCAGATTTGTTGCAGTACGAAAACCAAACCCTGGCTTCCACAAATTGCATTATTGATCTGTCATGTGATCCTCTGTCACGCTGCGCTTGTCCCACCTCAGCAGGCACCTCCCCATGTGCAGCACTGTGGTCCTGTTTTCCACTGAAGGAGGGAGGTTTCACAAGCTGAAGGGTCTCTGCTGTGATTTCTGTATTTCCTCTCTAGATGTTCCCTAAAAAGCTTTCAGGCGGGAGGGAGGGTGGGGCTGTGTGTGTGTACTTTGTTGATTATTTATTTATTTGCCACTAGTTAGCTTACACAGGATGATCATTGCAGATATTGACTGCATTCTGTTCAAATCAATATGCTCAAATATTTTTTAAAATAATGTGTTTATAATGTAAACAATGACTGTTCCTAAACTATGGCAGTAATGATTTTAACGCAATGAGGTTTCTCAGCTTTGCAGTAGGCAATAGGGGATGCTAATACAGAATATAATAATGATTAACATTGTTTAGACAAGGTTACTGCAAGGTCAAAGGCATTTTCCAGGGGTCTCCATGCAGCTCCAGGTGTAATTTAATAGCAATAACCCTTAAAAAACTCTTTGCACTGCAAAAGCACAAGGTGTTTTTAGAGTAGTCCTCAGCCTGCTAGTTAGATGTGACCCTCCTCATGAGATCATTGAACCCTTTCATAGTCCAAGGCTGCATAACATTTACACTGTCTGTAAAGAGCTATGAAAGATACAAAAAGCAGAAAATCTGAACACAAAACTCCAGAGACACAAAATACAATATTAACCAGGTTTGAAAGTCTCAGGCCGTCTCGTTATAGAATTGTGTAGTTCCACTAATGACTTTGGGGACTGAAGCTGTTTGGCATTTCAGAGGCTTGGATATGAGCAGCTGTCTCCTTCCATCCTGCATGGGGAAAAGCAAATTAAGTAGGAACCGTAACAGGCATTTCTCTGTGCTCAAGGAAAAGCAGAGACCTTGGCCAGGTTCTACTCCCAGTTCCTGAGATGGTTTTACTCCCAATTTTATCAGTTCAGAGGTTTGCCAAATTAAGGAAAAGCTTCTTCAGTGGTATCACAACAGCACAATGCTGATTTTACCCTCCTCTTTCCCAGCAAGAGAAATGTGGCAAATTGCATAATTCTCCTGGTAGCTGAAATGCCTCTAAGTCCCTTTTCTGCAGTTATAAAAGAAGAACCATTTGTATACCTTGGAGAAGATAAAAGTAGTAGGAGTGAGGATGACTAGAATAACTGGTTTTCCTCCAAGAACAAAACTGCTGTTGCATTGATTTGGCCACAGTGAGTGTTTCCCAACATGGGCTTTGAAAGCTGCAGTGCATGTTAATTCCTGTCACCCTTTTTATTTTACACGTAAATGTGTGTGAAAAGCTTATGTTTAAAAATAAGGGTGGGGATGATGGGGTTTTTGCTATGGGAGAAACTTTCAAATAGGACTAGACAACACCAAGTATCCTGCAAAAAAATGGTGCAAATCTCTTTGAATATGCCCCTCACCAGGATGAATTTCTAGCAGTAGCTTTTAACCAACCAAGAAAATAATTTATATTTAATGAAACATCAAATCTCAAATTGTTAGTCCATTTAGAGTTTTACTTTAGGTTGAAATGCTGAAATGATATTCAGGTCCTCGTTTCCTCACCTTTAAACCCACTGCTGTTCTTTTCCATGGATGCACTATTATCTCAGCAAATGGGAGCAGCCAATGTGACCTTAACGATATTTGTACTTCTCTGAACTAAACAGCTGTGATCTTACCACCTTCCTTCATATTTCCCATTCCCTCCATCTACTCCTAGCAGTTTTCTGGATCTCTGTCGCTGTTAGAAGTGTGAGCTGCACCTTGAGCCAGACCTGCATGGTCAGCACATTTCCATGTGTTACAAGCATTGTAATCTCCATGTTCTTTTCTATTCCTGTCTTTACAAAAACTAACATTTTGTTTATTTCTCAACTGCCACTCTGCAATGAGATGATTTCAGTATTCAGAGCATAATGGCATCCATAACCTTCTTTTTCAGATGTTGGTTTTGCACTCAAAACATTTGGATAGGTTGAACTATTTCTCCTTGCATGTGTTTATTTTTCTGACATTTCTAAACACTAACATACTTTTTCCCCCCTAAATATTCGAGTCTGAAAGGCCATTTTAGATGTCCTTCAAATCTGTTGAGTTTGGAATAGCAAAGAAATGACAGGACATTTACAGACCAGGACTAGGGCTACGAGTTGTGTGTTGTAAGGGATGCTGGACAGATTTAGATACTTCTGTGGCCTGAATGCCTACTTGTTGTGCTATTGCATCCTGTGTGCTGAGGACTTTCTGAAATAATGTTTAGCATTTAAAAAAGGTCGATTATGTAATGTGATGTACTGGGTTAGACCACAAAATGCTTTGAAGTCAGAGAATGAGAAACCCACAGTTTAGGTGATCAAGAAAGATATTAAATATTGATGTCTTGAGAAAATAGCATGTGTCTTCAATTCTTTCAAACTGCAATCTAAATAAACCACAGATTTATTTCTTTGGGGAGCTGGATGCAGGTAGCAGAACCAATTTTATGGAGAGATATCGAGGCAATGGTGAAAATAGCCCTATTTAATCATGTTATTTTACATATTTCTCAGAGCAGTGGGTGGGTAGATTCGAGTCTATAAGAACCAGTGTTGCCAGCTCATTGCTCACATCAGTGTCTTCTCCAGCTGGTTCTGCATATTTCTGTGGAAACCTTTCTTCCTCCTGAGGCTGGGAGGGAAAGTAGGATGTGAGGTTATCTGCAGCGTGGTGCCTGTACCCTCTTGCTGTCTCCGGGCTACAGCTTCACGTTGGTTTGACAGCTGGACTCGATGATCCTGCAGACTGTTTCCAACCATAATCATTTCATAATTCCATTACTGTAAAGCCTCAGTGCTGGAACAACAAAAGCCCGTGATTTCAGATGGAAAGTTGAGATGTAGTTATTTACACAGAGGCAGCCCATGACGAATTAAGTACAAATGAACTCCAGTGAAGTGCAGTCTCTCAGCCCGTGTGCCAGCAGGGTCTGTGGCTCGGCAGCCCGTGCACGAACAGCTGTGCTGATGTGCACAAAGACCAATTACCATCCTCCTAATTGCAAAGTGCTCCCACTGGCTTCATTGTGCTGGTGTAACCCGGGGAGAACTTGGTCCTGGATTCTTAGTCTTCACCAGGCACTGCAGGGCCTGAGCAGACTGGAAGTGTGGCTGTCACTAGGTCAGGGCTGCCGTGGTTTCAGTGCCTGTGTTGGTGTGTGTGTGCACACTTGTGCATGTGTGTGCATATTTTAAACAAACAGCTCCTCAAATCCTCTCTAGTGTGACTGCAGTGCTCTGAATACAGACCCTCATTTGCTGATTTTAGCAGCAATAATGTGAATCATTTTCAGGGGGATGGATGGTTCAGTGGTCATTAAGGCCAGAGAAGCCCTGCCAGTGTGTGCCAAGCAGCCCTGCCAGCGCCGGGCGCTGAGGACGCCGGTCTTGTGTGACTGGTGTGTCCTGGGGGAGATGGAGAGCCTTGGGCCTGCTTGGAATAGGATTCCGTGAAAGCCCTGCTTCATTTCTTGGGATCAAAACACATCACTGGACTTGGAATCTCAGGCTGGTTTCTAATGCTGGCCTGGCATTACCATGGCATCTTGCGAGCCTTGGTTTCCCTCCAGCCTCTTCAGTTTGTAAGCAAAGCCTTTGCTGGAGTTAGTGTCTCTGGCCATGATCTCACATGGAGCAGACACTAAAGTCTTGGCAGAGACCCACTGGCTTTGCAGCAATAAAATGGTTACAAATACTAAATTACTAATTTTTCCTCCTATCCTGGCATCTATTGGCATAACTTCACCATATCTGTCCCATGAAGATAAGCCTCCAAACTGGTCTTACTCCACAGTTACCTGCAAGCCAAACGAAATCCTTGACAGGACTGACACCATGTTGCTCTTCATACTGTGGAGACACATTTGCAGTGTGAGCACACAAAGTACTGCTTTTAAAGCTGTGGATATGAAATTAACAATAGCACAAGGAAAATGCTAGGTTTTTTGACCTTTGTGAGCTGCTTTGTCCTGATCTTACACAGAAACTTCTTTTTCTTTTAACCTTATATAATTATGTTGTTAGATCATGTTTTTAAAGACTTTTCCACATGATATTTTCAGTGGACACACTTGTGACATTTGCTGTTCATATGACCCCTGTGAACTCAGTGAAGTGCCCTCAGGGCGTCATGAATATGAAAGTGTTTCCCTTTTTGGCTTCATTTTTCACTGTTTTTGCTGGCTGGTTGGTTGTGTACGGTGCAGAGCAGCTGTCCTGTTCTGTCCTCCTTACAGGGGGCACAAAGGAAAAGCCTTCTGGAGAAAGCAGCTTTGTTTCACCTCAAGAACATCAACATGAGAAAAATCACCAAAAAAGAGGACTTAATGAAAGAATTTGAACTATTACAAGAGCGATCAAAATATTTTTTTAATGAGATAGGTTATAAAAAGAGAGGTCATGTAATAACGGTTTTGGAGATTCAATCAGAAGAGTTGGTTCATATTCCAAAAATGATCTTTGTGCCAGAGTTGCATCTTCATTAAGGGCCTGCATTTTAATGGTTCACCAATCAAACTAAAGATCTCTTTGTGGATATAAGATGGTGACAGTCCTATTTTAATATTGTGATGTCTTTTAACTGCCTTCCCTGCACAGTCAGTGCCCAAACCCCACCACATCTTTCCATGGAGCTCTTTGTTAAACTGGCAGGTGAGAGGCAGGAACAGGAGGAACAGTGCCACTGGGTGACGCAGTATATTGGCACAAGTGTCCATCCAATGGCAGAAAATAAAGTATCAAATGGCTGTTTCAAAGGCAAAAAAGAGAAAATCCCTATCAGAAACTCTGCTTCAGGAGCAGTGAAGCTGTGAGTAAGAAGCTGTATTTGCAATTGAGCCGTGTTTGCCAGTGCAGAAAGAGGCAGAGTGACAATGTTGGGGACGGGGTGGAAGAGGCACATGGCAGCTGCATCCAGTGTAGCTGTGTCCCACTCAAATTTCTCCATTAAATAAGAAAAATAGTCATATTCAGCCCATATAACCAGCAGAAGAAATCCCTCCTTAGGCTGATAAATGCTTCCAACTGCTGAATAAAAATGCAATATTTTAAATAAACGATGCTGCAGAATATTCAAGACAGCAGTTTTGATTTGGGGTCTGAGCACTGGGAGGTGCAGTGCTGTCCTGCCATTGAATTCAGCAGTGGTGGCATCTGATCCAAATGAATCTCCTGAGTGTGAGTGAGCCAGTTTTCCATTCCCTGATGTGCTGGTGGAAGTGTTACACTTCCCAAAAGCGTTATAATGCCCCCAAATATTTGGTTGATTTATTTTACTTCTTGTATTTATTTACATTTTAATTGCTACAGATGGAATAAATTCTCTACTTTGAAGTTTTATTACATTAATGAAGCTGGCATAGTGTAGCCTAACTAATTTTGGCAACTCTCTTCAGTCTTTCCAGCTCTGTGAAAGATAATTTCAAGTAAAACACAATGAGGCCTAAGTTGTTCAACACATGGCACCCTGTTATCCTCAGAGGTACAGAGGGGAAGAAGAAGATATGTATCAAATTTCACAGTCAGGAAGAACGTTAGCCCTTAATAAAAATTGAATATGGTATTTGGGATTTTTTTTTTAAGGAACAAGATTTATAATAAATTACACTTGTATTTTCTTTCAATTTTAATTTTTTTTTCATTTTTCCCAGTACCTTTTCTCCTGTGATACCTTCCCTCTTCCTGGGAATAAGGATTGTGGTGTATCCTGACAGACAGAGACAGCAGCACATGTTTTTAGGAGCTGAGTGCATGTACTGGACTCTGACAGCGTTGTCGTCAGGTATGTCATGGCCCTATATGTTTGCACCCATTTTCAAATACATTTTTCTGTTGTGTGAAACCTCCAACAAGGACTAAGGCAATGAAGACCTGGTGAAAACCAACGGGTGGGAGTGTGGGACCTGCTTGGGGTTTGTGCACAGATGACCTGACCCTGAATTCCTGCCCTGTGAAGGGCACACCACCCTCACCTGTGGCTGCCCTGGTGGCAGCAGGTTGTCCTAGTTGCAGCTGAGCTTCAGAAGAATCTGTTTCTGTTCAGCCATCCTTGATGTTATGTCCTTTCATACCTATGAGAGAAACTGTCTACGCAGGTGCTGGTGCAGAAATACATCAGTTGAGCTGTGAACAATGAACTACATTCTTTCTTCTAACACTAAATTCAGAGCTTGTAAAAAAAAAAAAATATAGGGCAGATTGCACAGGGAACAAGAACTTTCAGTTCAGACAGTGCCAGGTAGGTAGTAAGTGGTGGGTTTGAAAGGCCTTGTCAGATTCTGTGTTCAGCTGGTGTGTGCAGTGTTATGAGAAGCAGAAGTGCGTGTATTGCACAGGCAGGTACCGAGGATGCCGCCGACTCCTCTGACTTCTGTGTCAGCCTGGAAAACTTTGAAAATCAGTTTTCCCCAGTGTGGATGTCTTATCTATTGAGTGTACCATGTACTAGACATTTTAAAATCCCTGTACTTTCCCACATGACTTCTTCTGGAACAAAGTGCAACTGCAAATGGATTTCCACTCTCTAATTTCCTTCCCTTGCAACGTGGCAACTTGAAGCTTGGCAAATGCAGTTTTTATAACCTATGACAAATGTGCTCATAATCTTGTGCTTTGACATCAGCTGCTCACTATTCTTGCCTTAATCTGAAAAGCTTGATAATAAACATTCAGGCGGGAAAACTACTGAGACTATTGACTGGCTGTTATAATAATTCTGATTCAGTACCTTGAAGGACTAAAATGAAATTGAACCTGATAACATCAGTTTTGTGCAACCTGTCTTTTCCACCAGCCCTTAATCATTTTTCATAACAACTCTGCATTAACACTCCATTCTGTAAGCGCATTCCTTTGTTGTTCTCTGGTATTATACACTCCTTTTTTTGCTTTTCTGAATAATGTTTCTCGCTCTCATTCATCTGTGCTCCCTACATATCACCAGGTAGATTTGATGGAGTTCCCATCCTGAAAGCCATCTGCTCAGTTATGTTAGATAACATAAACCCATCCACCAAAGTGCAGGTTGATAGAAATTCCTGCTAAACCAAAGCACTCATTATGATCCTTCTTTACACTTGCCCTCCTCCCAGGCCTTCCCAACTGAAAGCTTTCAGACAGTGCAGGGGCTCAAGACACATTTTTGGAGTTGTCCAGTTGGCCATGGTAAGAGCTCATGGGGCCTTCCTGGGGAGGCTGGGAAAGAGGTGGATGAACTGTCCTAAAAGGGAATGAGTCATGTACTCCTGTAGTAGGTTATTGTGTCCAAAACAGAAGATGGGTGAAACTGGGAGGACAGAATTCAGAGAAAGTGGAGAAAGCAGGGTAGACAACATGTGCTGGGAGCCTGGGGGCTGGGTGACCCTGAAGAGCAGCAGCAGCAGGACAAGAGGCTCCTTTCTGATCCAGGGAAGTTCAGCTCCTGCTCTTCTGGCACGAACACTTGTGCAGACCATCAGAGAACTGGGTGTGAGGGTAAAGGGCTTCACAAAGGAAACAAAACCTAAATAAAACAATTTATTTCTTTTAACCAGGCCTTTCCCTGCCCTTTGTGGCCCTGCACTTGCAAGGTGGAGAGCTGCTTGTGCAAAGGGCCGTTGTCTGGGTCTGTGGCCCGTCCTCTGGGCCGTTGGATGGAGAATGCATCTGCCATCAAGGCCTCAAGCTGTGGCAAAAGCCCAAAGGACTCTGAGACATTCAGTCAAGTTTGAAAGAGCAATATAGTGGGTCTGTCAGGCTCAGGACTGAACAGTTGTATTTCTACCATGTTTTGACTGAAGAGATTTTCTGTTTGACCTGCCCATGTACAGAAGCACTCTGGCATGAACCAGATGGGCTGTACTCAGGCTAGAAAGAAAGTATTTCTTTACATTAATCTTTTCCTCAGATATTTCTTATCCCAGTCAGTTAGAGTTGCTGAGGTCACTGGTCAGCAGTAGAGGGGCATGTGCCAGAGCTGCCCAAGCAGTGGGTCAGGCAAGGGAGGTCTTTGGTCAGGGTGATGGGTGTCACCCTCAGGTGGCCATGGGGGAGGCACAGCCTTGAGCACCTGGTGTCCATTTGTTCTCAGCCTGAAAAGACACTGTGGTGTTACACAGGGCCCAGCTGCTGCTGACTGCATCCAGCTGCATGAAAAAGTGTCTATAGAATTTGTGGCTTCTAAAACATGCAAGTCGTGGTACGTGTAATTCTCACCACTTCCCACAATGGGAGAGGTGGGATTTCTCACTCAGAGGGATGCATGTTGTACTGCCTCTGTAGACTTGAGTATATGCCTCCAAGTGGAATTTCACAGCCTGGCCCTCCTCCTCAGAGCTCACAGGGCTTCTGGTTTCCTTTGGCAGGAGGTGTACCATGGAAAAAGTTACTCCTGGAGGGATCGAGTAGTTTTTGGGCTAATTACCTTGCATTGTTTGCAATCCTTGAAGCATCTAAGCTGATATGCTGAGTGCAAGAAGGGGAAAGTGGCTAGAACCTGTAATGTAGCTTAATGAAAACTAACGAAAGTTTAAATAAAAAGAAGCAAACAAGTCCCTAGTGAGATACCCGAACCACAGTTCCACAAAATTTAATTAATCTCTCCTTTGTATTGAACATTATGATGCAGGGAAGAATCTGTGCCAAGGACAGCAGTGACTAATTTCACAGCAAAGAGTAAACTTTTGTGTGTGATTTTGTCTCACCACGTGCCTGGAACTAGGAACAAAGGAATAACAGCTGAGGACCTCAGGTACAGAGACAGCTGCTGGATGGGGCAGGTCATGGGCTGACATCATCAGGTAAATATAGGCCAGAGGTGTTTGGTTTTTTCAGTCAAGAAGTGAAGAGAAATATTTTTAGTGCATATTTGAAACACCTCTGTGTACTACAGATGGTGTGTCATTGGCTTGGGCTGTCATCCCAGCCTCTGGTAAAGTTTGGTTCTACATAGCACTGGCCACATTTAACCTTTGGCCAAATGTCCCAGCAACACCAGGTAGATTGAGTTAAAGCTTTGTATCTCACATGTTAACCACACAAACATTTCCAGAGATTTAACACAACCATTTGCACGGCGAGAATATTTAGCATGGCCTCACAACAGTCAGAAGTTCCTCCTGAGTGGCCCCTCCCCACAGTTTGCTTCCATGTTGCAGATATGCATAGACAATTACTAGAGAGGTAAATATTAGTTTGCTCAGGAGATCCATGCCCATATCTAGGAACTGGGTGAAGGTCTGCATTTCCCTTTGCCAGGACCCTATTTACTGCCCCACTTTCAGACCTCCTGCCTTAGAGAGAGTAAATATGCCTGGGATTCACTGAATTCTGCTTTTTGTGTACCTGTGCTCTGCAATCAGCTTACTGTGCTGGCAGGAGCATCTTCATAGGAGGAGGCAGCTCCTCAGTCCTGAGGAGAAGGACTTTGGTCCGAGAGCAGCCGGGGGATGCTGGCAGCTGCACCAGCTGCTGCTGCGGGTTTGCTCTGCAGGATTTCCTTCTGGCAGCAGTCAGTGCTCTCTTTTATCTACAAAAGAAATCCCCCTCCCGCTGCTGCATGAATGAGTTCCCTGGCCTGGAAAAAGAAAGTAGTCCAAGACAATAGGGCTCCTACCCCTAGTGCAGGCACTTTAGTGAGGGCTTGGGAGGCTGGAGGCTGGTGCCTCAGCCATGGGCCCACCTTGGTCAGGTCACTGCCTGGTGTGGGGCAGCCCCGACAAGCAGGGAGGGAGGGCTCCTGCCTCCCAGAGTTGCCTGGTTTGAAGGGCACCATCTCACACACTTTGACAGTGCTGGGAGATAAGCAGTTTACAGGCTATTTCCACTGACTTTCCCTCTGACACCTCATTTTATCTGCCGTTTATAACCTTAACCATTTTTAGTTATACCAGTAGTGTTTCTCCCCCTGAATATGTTCCAGAAATCACTAGAATCACTAAATATCCAGCTGGAGACTGTCTCCCAAAGCCAGTGGTCAGCCAGAAGAGCTGGATTTGCTCCAGGGAACCAATATTTGTAGAGCTAAAGACCCAAAATAAGGATGAAGAAATGATGTGGCAGATTTCATGAGAGACATGTCTGAACTTCTCTGACGAGTTTACTTTGCCGCTCTCTGATGAGGCACTAACCTGACAAAAAGCAGGTGTTTGATTAAGTGTCCCAGGCAGCTCCGTGGCACTGGTGATCCCAGGGAGGACACTCTGACAGGTAAAAGGAGCTGTGTTTCATCCTCTGCATGTCTTGCATGTAATTTGTTGCACTGGCTGATGGCACTGTGAGACATGAGCAGTTCATCACTCCTCGGGTCTCTCCCTTGCCTTTCCCATCAGACATTTAATGTACAGAGTGTATTCCTGAGCGCTGCAGTGCCAGGAAATCTCTTGCCGTAGAATTTTGATTGAGTTTGGGGTTTTTTGCATGTTTTTTTTTTTAAATATGGTTTCACAAGAAATGCAGCATTGCTGCAGATCTTTTGTTACCTATTGGTGCACGAGAAGTAGTTAGAGTTAGAATACTTACAGAAAGACGTGAAGATACTAACACAGGAAAATTAGCAAATATATTCATGAGTTAACCCACTCATAAATTAACTCAAGTTAACAATATAACTTAATACTTGTGGTGGTATGTTGGGTTTTTTTAATGGGCATGGAAAAGCAGAAGAGCTGTCAATATTGTTTTATACCAAATAAGTAGTGATAACAGGGTCAGTCTTTTGTTAACACCCTCTTTCCTCTGTTTGACTTGAATTATTGAAGCCAAAGACCTGCATTATTTCATAAATGCATGGGGCACAAATGCATCATAAATGCTCTGATGGGGGAGAAGTTAATTAGAATGAAGAGGGAAGCTGCGTTCCAGGTGCAGGAGCCATTAGTATTCTTCTGCTCCAGTTCCCTGAACTGCTGCATTTATTAACCTTTAGCCAGATCAGAGCCAATTTCTCCTGTTTCTTACATAATGTTGGAATTATAATTGACAGTAGTGATGAAAGGGAAAAGTCTCTCTGCAACTCAAATTTTTCTTGCTTTCATGTAGAGGGTTTTAGAACAAGAGTCTTATCAGCTGTGAATAATTGCATCTCATTAGCTGTGTACTGGAGTTATATGTATATGCATATTGGAGTCGTGTATATATTTGACTGAAAAATGTTATGGCTTGCTTCAAGTGGCACTGGGGATGTGAAATTCAGTGTGCATGGCGTGTTTATGTAACTGAGTGACATTGCTGAAGGGGTAGGAGATGATGGTTGCACATTTGGGTGTTTGCAATGGTTTTCTCTGGTACCTCAATAGGTTTTGCTCTTCTAGGAAAATTTAGCTCTTTCCCAGTCTTGTAAACCCGAATTCACAGAAAGTTTTGGAGTCTCTAATAGACAGAGAAAGCTGCCAAAAAAAGTAATTTGTATGAGAATGGTTGTCTTAGCCCTCAAATCCTTTAGCACATTAGGAAAATCAAAAAATCCATTTACAGTCTTTTGATTGCACCCTTTATTTTGATGGGGGTTTTTTCTATATGGCTAGAAAATGTTTTTTTAAAATAAAATTATGTGGTTTATTTCCAAGAGGACAGGTGTCTTCTCCTTAACAGGATTAAGCAGTTACCCAGAGATGATTTTCCATGGAAGCTGCAGCTGCCACGTGGCTCTGTGGTGGGGGCTCCCACCCCTGGGAATCACCTGGCTGCAGAGCAATCATTAATTGCTTTCTGGCACAAGGACTATCTTGTTCTTGCTTGTAGTTCGGAGACAATTCAACTCACACACGCATATATTGGCATGAGGAAAATGCCAACTGCTCTTATTTCCAGCAAAACAGTGACATAATTGTCAAGCTGATGGAAAACAAAAGCTTCCTCCCAATTTATTTGTTATTAAACAAAGAAAGAAAAAAAAATCTGCTGTTTAACTAAGGAACACTTTCCACACTTTGCTGGAAAAGCAGCTAAAATTTAACACTGGGACAATTCATGATGAAGTTGTTGAAATATGAGTGTCACATGAATTTTCATCAATCCTTTCTTTCCAAAATGCAGACTGCTGATTTTTTCTTGATCCTATTGGAATATAGATATTTAACCTAAGCAGAGCTTTCATGTAGGGTTCATTTTATATTATTGTTTTGTCAAAATTACGATTACTGGTCACTTTATATACAGCATAACATCAAATTATAGGAATATTTCTTATTTCAGGCAACTTTATACTTTCTCTTAAAGAAGAAAATAAAATACGATCTTTTTTTTTTCTTATAACTTATGTTTTACAGCTTTATCTTTGATTTTACCTGAGGATTTCAGTACCTGACAGGAAAATTCTGGGAATCAAACTCACAGTGCTGCCCAGTGTTGTGCACAGCAAGCAGATGAAGAGACCACAAATCACATCTCCACTTGTTGTGTCGGGATGAACAACTGAAGGACAGGGCTGCTGCTGCCTGCAAACAGTGGAGCCTGCAGGACTTTTTCCAGAAACAAATTGAAGTATGTTCAGCAATATATTAATTAGCAGCTGGAAAAGAATATTGGTAGGGTTGTGGTAGTGATTAATTGTTTAGCTTATTAAATTATTTTCCTAGCAAATGATTTTTTCCACAGAAATAAATTACTTTGAGTATTATAGCTTGTGCTTATGTGAGGAAAGAAGAAGGTATTTTTCTAAGCTAGCAGAAGGATTTTCTCCTGTATTTCTAAGGAAAGTAATAGTGAGGATCCATCAACACTTGAGAACTGCCTGGAAGAAAATAGATAATTATAGACTTCACTATGCTTTCAAACAGGCAAGCAACACTTTAAACCAGACCTTTCAAACCACAGGAGTGTGCAAATGCATGGAAAAATTTTGTGAGAAACACCAATGTTCTGGTCAAATAACAGTTGCAATAAAAAACCAGGATTATGTTCTTAGAGACTTAGTGAATATTTTCCCATCAAACTCAGGTTTTTCCTAATGCAGAGATGGAATTCCATGTATGAAACCTTCCAAACCATCAGCCACAACCAAACTCCAGGCTGGACATCAAACTGAGAAGTTGCATAAAACTGAGGCACGAAGATAAGTGAAGAAGTGAAACCAGACTGCATAAAACTGCAATTAATCCAAAGATTGGCTGCCAAACGATGTAAGCCCCTTTCCCCCAGGCTGTTTCTAGCATGGGGCCACCTCTCCAAAGGAGTCAGTTCCAGGAGGTCAGAGCACTCACATGTGCAAGGGGATATTCTGTTCCTTGGAGTTTCCTTCTAATGTTTGTTACACACTTCATTACACATTAAAGTTTCACCTTGCCTGTGAAAACCAACGCAATTAATACTTTCTCAGTAATAAAGACTCTGCTGGTGAAGCAGGTCATATTATGAGCATTTAGCTTTTCATTAGGGAGATTTCAGTGTAGTCTGTCCTTTTCAACTCTAAGATTTAGCAGGAGGAATAGACTAGCTGGAACAACTTGCCACCTTCAGCTGTTATCACCTTCAAACTTCCAAACACATTCCTACCACGGGGGACATCCTGCAGCTTTGCAAAGCCCACATTACTGATTATTTTTATCTTTCTGAGCCTGGTAATGTGGCCATAGTGACTTGGGGACCTGCCTCTCCTTGACCCAGGTGCAAGGATGGGTTGTGGACATGCTGCTGGCTCTTTAACCCCCTGCAGCTGTGTTTTCCCTTCACCCTGTGTGGAGGAAGAGTGACCCTCTGTTCAAGATGTGCTAAGAAATTATCATAACTTGGCTGAAGAGCACTATAAAAAGCAATCATGTTTGGGCTTGCTGAGCTGGGCAGAAGAGCTCCCCATTCCTGCAGCTTCATTTCGCAGTCCAAGGCACCCAGAGGGATTCAGAGGGATGAGTCACTGCCCGTGCTGGGTGTTAGAGCCTTAGAGATGCTGAGTAAGTAACTCCAGCTGAGGTGGAGGACACAGGAAACACAACTGGGCTGGTTCAGTGTTAGCTACAACTCACAACAGCTCTGTGGCAGGACACATTTTTAAACACCCTTTACCTGTTTTTTAATCCTGCTGAGGCTTGGTATTGGCAACATTAGTCCATGCTTGCACCCTTTTGCTGTTGCTGTACTGAAAGGTGGAATATTACCTTTAAGCTTCAATGAGGATAGAAAATTAGGCTAACTCTTATGATGGGAACCCTCCAGCTGCTCACCTGTCCATGGCTGAAGCACTAGAGAAGCCCGTTCTTCCTCCAGTGATAGCATTTGCTGCAAAACAGGCCAAACAAAAAAGCATCTGAAGTGTGTTTACACAGGTGGTGATATTGGTATAATTTTACCCGTTACTTTAATGGCAGATTTGCCCATGTTGACAAACTAAGAAGAGCAGGCCTTAATCAAAGATGAACTTAGACGACAGCTTAAGTGATGAGATTCATGCCTTTTTTAAATATGTGTCTAAAACAGATATGTTGTTTCTGTTTCAGTCCTCTTTAGTGCTGTCTATAATCATGCCCCTATTAAAATGATACTTTTAGGGACTATTTATTTGATAGACTCTCAAGTATTCATTACCTTAATTACCCACTATAAATTACCCACGATACTCTATCCTTGTTTGGCTCAAAAATAATGACTTGTTATCATTCAGGTGCTAATCACCAAATCTTAATCCTTTGCTAGTTTATGATGGATTTTCAGAGGAAAAACTAAAGGAGAATCTTAAATATGCCTGTTCCCTAGTTTGTCTTTTAACAGTTTGTCTTTTAGCAGTGCATCCATTCTGCCTCTGGAGAACTTCAGCAGATTGTATCAGGCTGCAGAGCCAGGGAATTGTCTGCCTGTGGTGCTGGGAGGTGACAGGATGGGTGTCCCCCTTGCTATGGGATGCGAGGTGCTCCAGCTCCTTGAGAGCTGCCCATCACCACTGCTTGATGTGTGCTGATGGGATTTCTTGTTGGCACTTTTTATACCATTGTTTGTCATTCTCCAGTGGTACCAAGCGCTTGCCACAGCAAACGAAGCCAGGTCCTGCTGCTGCCCTGACTCAGAGCAAGGCCCCGAGCTGGGCCATGTGCTGGCTGCTCCCCCTCCCTCCCTGACACATGCTGATTGCTGGGGCTGCTGGGTGGTGCTGGGGAAGGGGAGAGGGGAGCTGTGATTGTGTTTGTCCCTGTGCTTTCTGTCCACGTATGAAATGAAACCCGTGAGGCTGAGGTGCACTCAGGTGCCCAGGTTTGCTTCATGGGGATTTTGCCCTGGGGTGAGGGAGTACCCCACAGTGACTCTGGCTGTGCTCTGCAGAGAAGGTGGTGTCGAGGGAGGGGTGCTGCCCATGCCCAGTGGTGAAGGAGGATTAGCCTGTGACAGGCCATCTTTTACAGGCCTGGCTGGGTCAGTGGTGTCCGCAGCCAGGGCAGGGCTGCAGAGCAAGTGCTTGGAGCACGAGCCTTCCAAGGGCCTGAACCTGGAAGGTCTGTGTGCAGGAACGTGAACACTCAGAAGCCAGAACTTTTCTTCAGGACATTTTCCCTGTGCTCGCAGAATATGAGAATGTGTGTGGGCAGAGTAGAATAAGTGTGCATTTATAAATTGGAAGAGCACCTTATTCTTGCTTAGATTTTTCTGTGGAGACCCTGCAAGCATAGTTACAGCATGGGACAACAGAGACTCTATTCCCAGTCTGTCTCCAGCCAGAAGGTCACACTTTGTCCTGGCACTACAAAATCTGCCCATTGCTGATGCCATGTGTCCCTCACAATGGCAATCTTTGAGCCCTTCTCAGCCAGTCCATCTCAATTCAAAGTCATTTATAACAGAGGTAGGATGAGAGTCCTGGTTGTTGCAAACGACTGCAAAGAATTTTCTTAAGGTCATCTATCAAATGCATCAAACAGCAGAAATTACACCACTATTTAAGTTCTGGTCCTATGCTGCAGTGCTTCACCTGTACACAAAACCGTACAGGGAATCATATTCTAAAGATATGGTGAAGACCAACAGCATAAAAATATGGAGCAACTCTAGCTTGTTAGAATAGTGGAGGTTGTAGTGTCTATAGATGGTTCACTGTAATCTAACAGCTTGCCACGTGCCAGAAGAAGCCCACAGCATTTTATTTCAGTACTGTTATCACTGGAATTATTTATTAATATTCCATTCTTGCTGTAGTGGAAGAGTGTATTTTCGTTAAATCAGATTTAAGATATTTTTATCAGTCCTATTAACAGCTGACATGATTTTTCATGGCAATTGGGTGAGCAAACAATTATATAGTATGATGTTGAGGGTCTGAAAAATGTCATATATGCCATGTTGTCTATAATGCTCAAAATAATCCTGATCAAAAGATGGTGTGAATTGTGTGGGAATTAATATTATCATACAAATGTACTTAAATATTAAGTCTCTTTGATGTGACCATGTAGAAAAGCCTTAGGAATCAGTGAAGATTAGGGGAAAACTGACTATTTCTGGTTACTTGCTCATAATAATACAGACAGATTGGCTGTGCTAAATTGCTAAATCACTTTACTATGCTTTTCAGTGTCTCTCTTTTTTTTTTTTTTTTTCAAACTTGATTTTATTCATATTTTCCTATCAAGATGTTGGGAGGAAGAATGAAGAGAAAGTTGTCAAAGGAAATCTATTTTATTACTATATGTAAACAGCACCTCATGTTGCACACAGCTTTGAATTTCCTTCTTCCAGAAATATTAAAGAATTTTTCAAGTCAATGGGTGAAGGGAAGGAAAGCTCTGCATTACAGTTCATTGGTCCTTATACCTGTAAAAGTCTCAAACTCTTGACTTCTACATACCTGACACCTCTGAGGAACACCTGCATGTGTAGGTCTTTGTTTCTAACTTCTAAAAACCTTCTGGCTGAAAGAGAAAATTGCCCATTTCATACCTGTCAGTAAGGCTTGGCATTGAGCCTGTTGTAAACTGACTAACATGTGTTTGCTTATATGCCATTCTATATGCTTTAGAAGAAATTAGTTTGAAGTATTTCCAGTTTGTCACTGAAAAAATTGGAACTAATTTCAGGATAAAACTGAAATACCTGATGGTAAAACGCTGCTCATTCTAAATGCCAGTTGAACAGCTGATTAACATCATATCCTGATTTTTATGGCACCCAGCCAAATGTA
Source organism: Orthonyx spaldingii (assembly GCA_013397795.1). NCBI lineage: Eukaryota > Metazoa > Chordata > Aves > Passeriformes > Orthonychidae > Orthonyx > Orthonyx spaldingii. Next base: position 3,586,885 of record VZTJ01006424.1, on the reverse strand, counting down.
AACTATTATGGTACAGGCAGGCTTTTGTCTGAATTTCAGTGCTTGGCAAATGTGTCAGGACAAAGCAGAAAAACTAGTGAAGAAAAAAAATGACTTGTTGCATACATTTGCAAATACCTCTTGATAATATATGCAAATTCACTGATTAATTCTTTTGATTCCATGAGTTGTAGCTGTTTGGTTCCATTATGAACCTCACATGCAACAGGGGTCTGCACTTCAAAACCTATCTTCTCTTTTTAGTTGAAACTTTAGGTTTTTTTACTATGAGAACATTTTCGAAGCAGTACACCTGTTCTTAATGCTACATTCTTCACTTCCTTGCAGTAGTCAGTCATTTTACTGCTGTTTGTTGCTATGTGCATTCAAAATTAGTAGTGCTACTGTTTAAATATGAATGCTACTAAAATTACATATTAACTAGCAAGCTGTTGGAATCTCTGTTACCAATAACTGCCAGGAAAAATAATTTCACACTATAAACTTCGTTTGGAATTCACTATGGGCCAAGAATTACTTATATCTGTCAGGGTTACTCAACTGAAGACTCAGCAATAAAATAGGTATTGTTTAAAATTTAAACTTTCTTTGAACAAGTTTCTAGACTGATATCTTGTATGTTTGCTGTCTGGCAAGAAATAAATTTTTTGTGTATAAAAATGCTGCAAACTGGAATTGCTAATGATTACTCCATGGTGCATTGGACTGTGATGGAAGACCTGGGTAGCAAGGTCCTACTGGATTTGGGCTCCGTCCATATCATAAATTTCCTTTATTCCAGGAAGAGAAACTTCTCATAGATAGTCCTTGTTTCTTGCTAATTAAATGAAATGGAGTGGGTTTCTTTGGCAGCAGCACTTGCTGAGGCCTGCAGGAGGAGCAGAGCAGCCCCACTCCACACCTGAGCTGTTTGTGCTGGGCTCTTGTCCACTCACCAGGGCCTGAGACAGAGTGAACATGAGTGACACTGATGGATGTGCTGCCAACTGCTGCACATTTGTGTTTTATAAAGCATCCTCCTTTCTGTGGTCAGGCCCAGAAAACTGAATTCTTACAAACTGTCTAAAATGTCATGGCTTTATTAAAGTAAATGCCAGACACTGTGAAGGGAGCACTTGAAGCTGCAAGTGCTTTGAGGTCTGTTTGTGGCCACTGCTGAAGGCAGGACTCTCAATCTGAAAAAGTGCAATATCCTTTTATGTTTCTTAATTTCCAGCTGTACATCTTGCTTAAATGACTTGGTGTTATTCAGCTGGTGGATCTTGTCTTGTGGAGCTCTTTGCTGCATTTCTGTGAGCCTGAAAAAGGCTTCACTGTGTGCAGCACATGCAGTGGGTTTGGTTACTGATGGTGTTGCCTTCTGGTTGTATGAATGATTATAGGAGACCAGAAGAAAAGTGGAAAGCTCATTGATTTTAGTTATAGTTTTGTGGAAAAATAAGACACTGAATCACTGCTTGTGAGTAGACACAGCAGGTCCTGTTCACATTTCCAGTCATTCCTACAGTGCTTTGGTGTGTGCCCACTTGTATGGTCATGTGTTGTGTGTGGGTACCGTGTGCAGGGTCTTAGATGAATCTTTTACTGGTAGCAAATGCTGAGACATTATTTTACCAGGGAAAAAGAGGTTTTACTTTCTCATTTTCTAAGTGTTTGTGTGTTGCTTCTTTATTGCTTTTTCAAAATAAAAGGGTAAAGCAGTGAAACTCTATGTTGTGCTCTCAGAGGAGGGAAAAGAAAAATTATCTTAAACATACACAGGTATTTTTTTTCTCAGTGTTCCCATATTATCTGAGCAACACACAACTTAGCACCTATTTTTTTTTTTTTTTTTTTTTTTTTTTTTTGCAAAATTTTATGCAGTTTAGGAAGGACTTAGAGTTCAAAGCTTCTGAAAAGAATCTGCTAGCCCCAGGTGCAAGGCCAGTGAGATGAGGGTACATTTGAGGCCACTCAGTTAAGATTGCAATTTCAACTTGCTAAAGAAAGTGTTAGAAAATTAGAAGGCCAATCCTGAGGCTGCCTAGTTCCAGCTTCTGGCCTTGGTTCCCTGGGCTGCTTAAGTATTTTTGTGACTCCATCACTGGATAATGTGTATTGTCACTATCCTTGCAGCTGTCAGCATTTCTCTAGTTCCAAAGATGAAGAAATACCCTTAGATGACCTCTTCATGTCTTCTAAATTTCATTCCTTCAGGGCATATTTCCATGGGGTTATTAAAGACTTTTATTATCCTTTCATGAGTGTGTAACATTTGTGTCTTAAAATGTGGTCTGGAATGAAATTCTGCTGGAAAGAAAAGTTTTTCCTTTGTCCTTTAATTCTGTTGTTGTAGCAAAGCAGAAAATGCTGCAGACAGTGTCATAAAATTTAACTAATTAATGTAAAAATCTTTTCCCAGCTGTGACAGGGCAATATCAGAATGTTCTGAATTGCTTATCTGTTTCCTAATGAGAAATAAGGAGTATTCTAGATATTAAGAGATTTCCTAGGGCTAATATGTTTGAGGACTGTGTATTGAAAGCACCTAATATTTAAGAAATATAAACTAGCAATGTGGAATGATTTCAAAGAGCTCTTAAAGTACTTTTGTTTGTGAGTTTTGGTGGGTTTTTGCACCAGATTTTGTTTTGATAATGAACACAAATGCATTATGCCTTGGCAATTCATGTCTGCTCCCATATGGAATTCATGTTCACATGGAGGGGCCAGTTCCTGTTTGGGAAAGGCACTTGTACACAGGCAGCGAGGCTCATTGTCCCCTTGTGCCTGCAGAAAGCAAACAGGGAAACATCTGTGCTAAGCTGGAGCTGATTTTAATGGGTTGGGTTCAAATGTTGGCAGAAGGCACACTCGCCGAGAGCCACCAAGAGATGGTTAATTGGCTGTGAGCTTTGGAACCTGCCCATTAGCTGGGAGACACAATTCTTACTTACAGAGTCACACCAGTTATTTCCAAGGCAAGCAGAAAGCTGTGTGGCTGTGAGGCTGGGAGGAATGGCAATGGAAAGTCATGGAGTAAGTGGCACTGGAATACTGGTGCCTTCTTTGCCACAGGGGGTAAACACAATAATGCTGGTAGCTACAGTCCTGATTTCTTCCCCAGTCAAAGAGAAACAGAAAACCAAAACAAAATTTAAAGAAAAGGAAAAAGAACAAAACCTTATCATCAGTTTTGTGAGGGAGTTTTCATTTGAAGTTTTTAGCAGGAGTCATTTCACTTCAGGAGTAGGGATTGGGCCAGGTTTACTGAAATTGTACTGCTAAGTGGCTAAATTACCAATTTTTTACAGGTGTGTATCTGCCTTAAAGGGAATTCAACTGCCCTTTCAAGGAAGTTAATAAATAATATTGGCAGCAGCTGGCTTTGCTACTTCTTTAAAGTCCTGTCACACCCCTTCCTGGGAGAGAAGTTAATGCTCCTTTCTTTACTGTTCTCTTGTCCTTGATACAAAACTGACTGAGCATGGAATCAAATGCTTGATGGGGTGAGTTATGAGTACAAGTTTGTCTTCTCAATGTGCTAGAACTTGGTTGTTTGGCAGTTCCTCCTTTCTTTAGATGGGGTATTCTTGAGCTTCTGTAAAATGTTTGTTGTAATAAAAAAGAGGTTAGGAAAGGGAGGGATTTCAGGAGAATAAGTGTGCTCAGGCTACGTGCTGTAAGTGTGCTGTAGATTTTAAAGTGAAGTATGAAAATGGGGCAGTGTATTTTGTAGCTGGAAATAACAGGTGGATTTCAACATTCTGGAGGAGCTGTCCTTTGGCAAAGCACAGGGCTTCTGCCTGGATGACTGGTCTGGAAATTGCTTTTTGGCAATCAGTGTTGTGCCTTTGAATAAAGGAAAGCCCTGTAACAACCTCTGCTGTAGCCTCTTCCAACTCCCACTGCCTCGTGCTGGCACAGTCAGGCCTTTGACCTCTTTCCCCAGTTCTGTGCTGGAGCTCGGCTCCTTCTGGGAGGAGGTTCCAGGGCTCCAGCCCTGTCTGCCCAGTGCTCCTTGTCTCACTGCAAGTTCAAACCTAGGGTGGAGAAGGAAAAAAAACCCCATGGCTGCCTCTAAAGGCATTCAACTGTTAGCTCAATGCGTATTAAATTTAATAAAATCCACTCAGATGCTCATCTGCAAGAGCCAGTCTGCTACTTTACATAAATCTTAATTTGTTTACCACAATTGCTTTAAAAACAAAAAAAACCAAACCCACTATATTAGAACAGACACAACCCCTGCTAATTAGACCCTGAAGTAAATTGAGGTAACTTTGGACAGATGTGCCAATGTTTTATTATGCCAATTTTTGGCCAACATATTTTTTAATGTGTGTAGGCCTAATAGACTGCAGTTTTTAGGCTTTTGGTTTACTAGACAGTGGCAACAGGAGTTGGAAAGGCTGGAATGCAGTGAAAAAATCCTTTTTTTCACAAGCCAGAAACAATAAACTCCTGGGACCTGAGAAAACCAGTTCTTCCCTCAGTTTGACAGAATGATATCTGTACTAAACTGATACATTAATTGAGTCTGGCAGCTTCCATTTAATTGTGACTCATTGCAAATGATCGAGTTAGTCAGCTCTTCAGTTGCAGTTCTGGTTTTGTCGTGAGAATAATAGAAAATAGATAACATGCATAGTTTTACTTTCTTTTTTGTTCCTAAAAAGCTCTGCAATTTTAAATATTTAAAGATTTGTGAGGTTCTTGGGGGTTTTTTTGTCAGTCTATTTCACACATTTTTGACCATGATAATTTTAGGCTCTACCTGTGAAATTCCATCTCACAATTTATTAGCTGTTATCACAACCATTCCAGATTTAAATGTACATGGGAAACAATTAAGCAGGACTAAACTCCTTTGACACAGTTATGCTATAACAATAATGCAAATAAATTTCAGTACTGGTTAGTAAAAGGAACAGTGTTTGTGACAATGAGTAGCCCCAACATCTGGAACCAGATTCATCCCACTGTGACTCACGTGATGCTGTGGTTGAGTTAGAACAAAAACAAGTGCTACAACTTCCTTCAACAAAGACACCACTGTAGATCAACCTCATGAGAAATATCCATCCTCTAAACCTTTTTTGTCTGAGGAACAGTGGTAGAAAATAAGGAAGTAATGAAGGACATTACTTGCCTTACCTACCTGTAGAAAGTAATTGGTCATTTTTATCTTCTGATTTGTATTATTCTTGCTGTTAAGGAAACTTAAGCTAGGCTGAAGAGTTATTTTGCTAGCAATCAACAGTTCATTTAACTGTACCCATATCAAAAAAGCTCTTAGTCCAAAGTAACCAAGCTGAGAAAAGAGAGGGTGGAAGCAAAAAGAGCGACAAATGAATAATGATGCCTGCAAGGTCTTTGCAGAAATAGAGTAATTCTGAATCCATTTGGTTGCTACCAATTGCTTGCAGACCTAAAGAACAGTTCCCCCAATTTGCCACTGTACTGTGGTTTACAAATGTTAAGCTGTACAAGGGCTTGATTAAATACTCCCAGGTGTTTAACATTTAGAAGATTCTTCCTGACTTTTGTAAACTGGGGTCCTAATGCACCTGTAAAATTCTGACAAAGGAGAAAAAAGTCTTCTAATAACTACATAATAATATTTGACGCTTTTAAAATGCTTTCCAAGAAGGGGGTAGAATAAATTTTTAAAAAATTTTAAAAAGGAATGGGGGAGAAATTGGTGTCAGATGCAAGTTTACAGAAATCTGCATTGGTGCACTAAACTCTTGAAAGGAAGGGCCTGTTAGGGCTTCTGCTGTAATGGTCAGGGTTTGTGTGATTCCCAGAGCTCCTGATGGTGCACAGAATGTTTGGAATTGCTGTTTTGTGTGTGTGTTCATATATTAACATACTATAAAAATGCACAAATAAATAATAATTTAGGATTCAGATAAAAATAACTTGATTTCAGAAGAGCTTAAAAAAATTACAGCATAAATTGGTATTAATGTGCAATACTGGTTAATTAAAAGTCTGCTACTCCCACATATATATGAGGGGGGGAAAGTGAATTATCTTCATCTGTGTAATAGCTCATCTCAGAAATATAGGCTAGTAGGACCTGATTCCTTATCTGAAATGAAGTTTAATTCTCACATTCTGACATCACATGGAGAGGCTAAAGCTTCCCTTTTTTCTGGGGTAAGACATTGCAATCACTAAGCCTTTATATGCAAAGGAGTTGTGTATAACTTACATGCTTCCAATGATTAATGGTGTAGTTATTTCTATTGTGCTAATTCATAATGCTCATTGCATTTGCTTTTGTGGGACAAACCTCCATCCATCAGTGGAGTGTTATCTTGCCAGTTTCTTTACTATTTTTATTTAGCTAACTCAACCATTGCATTACTTAAAAGGATCTAATTAATCATTTGGTTCGTAATCTTGGCTTTTATTGAGACCACAGTTAATTAAGTTTACAAATTGACATGGCAAAGTTTGATCCAGACAAATTACCTCGGAAGAGGATCTGTATCAATAAAAATCTCTGGACCGATATATTGTTGGCTTCTCCAGCTGGTGACAAAGATCTGTCGGGGCTGTCCTGGGCTGGGGAGGGCTCATGAGAGCAGCCATGCAGTGATGCCTGTGTGCTGAAAATACCTTGGGAAATGAGAACTTGGAGATGTCATGAGCTCTTCAAGAACATTTTGTAGCGAGGAGAGGCTGATCTTGCAAGGCCTTTAATACCCCCTCCTGCCTAAGTCAAGGGCTTCTCCAAGTCTAGCATGGCACTGCTGGGATAATGGGAATGAGAAGGGGCTTTCCCTGCATTTCCCTGGGAATTTCCCTGCCAGGGACAGGTGCCTCGAGCTGTCAGAGCCGTGGCCCGTGGGTGCTGAGGGCTGGTGGGGAGCACAGGCACAGCCTGGCCTGTGGGGCTGTGCTGGCTGAGCAGCCAGGAGCTGAGGGAGCAGGCAGAGGGGAAACAGGGACGGACAAGGATATTTATTCATGGAAACTCTGGCTCTTGTGGAAGGCAGCTCCCTCTCCAGCAGCTGCAGAAAGGGCTCAGTGCGCCAGGAGCTGCTGAGGGGTGAAGTCTGTCTGCAGAGCCCTGCAGCTGCACCCCAACAGCCCTGTGCAGGGAGGGCTGGTGGGGCAGAGTCCCCCCAGGGCCCCAGTCTGCTCCTGTGGGTGTGAAGGTGCTTCTTTGGGGCCAGGGTGCTGAGGAGAGGCTGCTTGTGTGGCCTGGGGCTGTTCCTCACTGTTTGTTTGTCCCACGAGTGCCAATGGCAGGGCTGCAGGGGTCTGGGCAGGAGCCCTGGAGGGGTCTCCTCCTAATGGGATCCACTTAGAAATGGTGAGGGCAAGGGCTGCTTTTCCAGCTGGGTGTGAGCCTGCTGAGGAGAGATCGGAACTTGGGAGTGCTGTGAGGGAGGTTACAGGCCACAGGGAATCTCAGAATCAATTAGTTTGGAAAAGACCTCTGAGATCATGAAGTCCCACCCGTGACCAAACGCCACCTTGTCAACTGACCACGGCACTGAGTGCCACATCCAGTCTTTCCTTAAACACCTCCAGGGATGGTAACTCCATGACCTCCCCAGGCAGCCCATTCCAGTCTCTAATCACCCTTTCTGTGAAGAAATTCTTCCTAATATCCACTAAACCTCCCCTGGCACAGCTCAAGACTATGACCTCTTGTCCTATCGCTGGGTGCCTGGCAGAAGAGGCTGAGCCCCAAAATGAGGCAGTGGTGGACAGGACTGAAAGGATGTGGTGACAGGGGCAGGGGAAACCTCAGGAATGACAAGTCAGGGCACAGAGGTGCCCGCTGTGTGTGCTGCACGAACACAAGAAGCATCCTTGGAGTAACAGAGACACCAGGCTGGCCAGCTCAGGTTGCTGGAGCACTGCCATGGAAAAGCAGGCAGGGAAGGGGAGGAGGAGGAGGAGCAGGAGACATGAAGGAGCAGGTTGAATGCATATGAAGCTGAGGAGTTGTCTTTGAGACACTGTGGGGCAGGGCTGGAGAAGAGGCTTGTGAGGTTGGGGTTTGTTACTCCAGTCCCCAAACAGTTCAGTTCTGGTGTTTCCTGAGTCAGAGGTCAAAGGAATACTTTGGTGATTTTGTGTGAAAGGTGATTGGGAATACATTAGTAATGCAGTTAGAAACACATTAAGAATGCTGGGCATTTTTTATGGAAAAATAAACCCATGTGTAAAAGTCGTGATTCACTGGCTCTCTTATTTTTTTCCCCAGTACCATCAATGATGAATATATTTAGAAGTGTTTTCCCTGCACTATCTGCAGGCTGTGCCAATTAGATACAACAACTCATTTAAAGTCTATTGTCCTTTGCAGAGGCTGGATGAAGCACTGCAGGGGTTTTGTGTGTTTACTGTGATACTGTTTGTTTCATTCCCTTTGTTATTTATTTGTATTCATTCTCCACCTTGCTGTCTGCTGCTGTGGAGCTCAGCAGATGGCTCTGACCACTCCTTTAAGGGCACTAAGGGTCCTGAGGCAGCTTTAAACCCCACTGCTGTTCCTGTGGCTGCAGAATAAATGGATATGTGATAGATAGATGTCTCTGCTCCTGCTCAGCGTGGTGCTAAAATGGTGTTGGGCGCCATTAGACCAAAGCTGTAAAGGGCAGGATGTTTGATGTATTCTGAGCCAGAAATGCATCTTTTGGGCACGTTTGAACATTTTAGTACAGAATGGCTGAAGGAAGGCCTGAGTAGTTTGCTGAATGACAGCACGATGGTTCCGAAGCAATCGATGAGGTGGTTCCTTTGAAAGGCAGACAAGTGGGTGAATGAAGAAGTAGTTCAGGCAATGCTCACTGAAATGTTGTGCTGTTTGGCTGATCTTTAGCAATATTTAAGACAGAGTGGGGGAAGAATAAGAAAACTGCAGTGTTTTATGCTTTAAAGAATCTTGAAGGATTACTATATTGATTTTGCTTTTAATGATAGAAGTCTCCGAAGTATTTTGATTCTTAGTTTTTATCTATTTTGGTCTCCATCCTTAATTAAATGTTGAAAGAATTTAATGGGAAGTAACTTACTGTTTTATTCTGTGTCAAGTGCTGTTTGAATCAGGTTGATCTAAAATAAATTGGTTTTGTGTTTTATTGTTTTCTAGCTGTCCAGCAAACTAGAATATTGCTGATTCACCCAGCTTTTCTTTTCAACTTTGTGCTAGGAATATTTATAGATGTAAGTAGTTTTTAAAAAAAAATCCTTAAAGATTAGATAGTTTTGCACTTACTATGAAAAGTATTTTGAGAGAAAATCTGAATTTAGATATATTGTTATCTTTTGCTAACTTTGAAGACAATAACAGGTAATAATAAGCTTGTTTTTGTAACATGAGTTATTGTGATATTTTAGTACAGAAGACACCCCTGTGGTTGTATTTTTCAGAGTAATGTGCTTTTACTGGAACTAAATTATTCATATGAAAAGAATGATTGATCAAACACAAGCTACTATAATGTGAGGGCTAGAACAAGGTCAAACTTATTTTACAAATATACGGAAACTCATAAAATCAGTAAATTGGACATGCAGACAAATATTTGAATCCATGAATATAATTGTTTTCATTGTTATATTTTATAGACTGTGTTTCTCCTCTGACTTTCTCATAGACTGCAATGTACATTTATTCATCCTGGCCTGTAAGCACTTTACAAAATCCTTTTTAATGGCAATTTAAAACCCCCATCCTCAGTTAGATATACACTCCTATATTGATGTAAACTCCTTGCAGTCTCTTGATGTGTCAAGTAAAGATTACATTGGTTCAGTGATCTCTCTTCCAAGTACAATAAATCTGTCCTCAGAGGTACATAATTCACAAAAAAATTTAGAGCCAACAGAATAATAATCCTGAGTAGTTTCTCTAGTGAATTTCCCAATCAACTGTGATAGAAATAATTTGTGTATGAATTCCAACATTGCATGCATTACCATTCCTATGCAGTGATTATATCTTGTTGGAGACTCTTTGGACTCAACTGTTTCATAAAGCAAGTAGAATTTAGGACAGGTCAGACAGAAGCTTTGTTAACTATGATCACCATGAGAGAACGGAGGGACAGAATCTCCCTCCTGGTGCCCTTTTCTCTGCCAAGAGATTGCAGACCCAGCCTATAAACTGGGATGGAGAAAGAGGCAGGGGAGGAACAGGGATGTCAACAAAGCCAGGTGTCCACCCCTGGGGAGGGTGGAATGCTTAAGTATCTCCTTAACAGCCACTGTTTTGGGAATCCAGCTAACACAGTAAATAATATGGACAATAAACCCAGTAAATGTGACAGTAAATATTATGGACAGTAAATATTATGGACAATATAGAGGGGTGGCTTTTGCTGGAGCCTAGACTGGTATTAGCTTAGCAAGGAGTTGGAAACAACCACAGACCATTAGCTTCGAGGTGAAGGGAATCTTTCTTTCTGTAAAGAGGACTTCTTAGCCTGACCTCAATCATAAATATGAGTAGTTTTACCACCACAGTCTGAATCTCAATCATACACACAGCAGGGAAAAAACTCAATGAAACAATTCAGTGCTGTACACAGTGGTTTGAAATGATGTTGTGCAACTTCCCTGACCACTCACACAGGCAGCATTGCTTGAGTAATTAGATGAAGAATTTAATTATCTACACTAAAAGCAAAGGAGAGCGAATATGAGACATATGGTTGTATCTGAGCCCTCCTGTGAGTTCATCCTTGAAACCAGGGGCCAGTCCTGTGTATCATTTACTCCTTAGTTCTGCTTATTGCTGTGATGTCTGCAGCACATGGATTATTGATTGCTTGCAGTTGCAAATCAGTAACATTTTTCAGGCATGTAGAAGTTCTGGGATTTCTTCCTACTGTCTAAACTCAGAAAAATAGGAGAGTATTTTGAAAGAACACGTTAGATCACTTGTGGGCTGCGTCCAGAAGTTGTCTAGAAGCAACCAAGACGTGATATATTTCGTTTTATTGCAGTAATGTTCTATGAATTTTCCATGCCCAGAGTTCCTATTAAAAAAAAAAAAAAAAATCCTAGGAAAATTTTTACTTCAGGTTTCAAACCACTGGAAATTTGTCTTGTAGTCAGCTGCTCCTACAGTTTAGATTTTACCAGAACTTTTTTTAAAAAAATTGATTGCTGTAACAACTGTGTTGAAGTCTGTTTATTGTTCATTATCTGAGACATGGTTGAGAATCTTAGTTGTTTTACATTTTTTTGTGAGTATTTTTATCCATCTCCCATTATTTTAGTCACATAATAGGTCACCTACATTATTAAGGATTTAAATTAATGTTTTAATTGTACATTTTAAGCTCTGCATTTCTCAGCTCCTTATTTTACTTATTTTTAGATCTTTTCATCTATGTGCAGGGGCCTGCTACAGTTTCTTATGCTTACTGTCAAATAATATGATTAAAAATTAAAGGAATTTGTAAAACAAATGAACTCATGACATGATTATTGAACTAAATGAAGGGTAACAAATTATGAAGATTTACAAAACTGAATTATGTTTTCTATTATGCATTTCTAAAAAAATAGGAGTGATTGTGACTTAAAATGCCAGTCTGTTCAGTGTTCACTATTCTAGTGAAGCCTCATGGATATGATTAATTTATGGCATTCTCCAGTACTGGATGTTGGGGAAAGAATTCACATCCAAAAAATTAAGGTGCAATAACCAGTGTAATGCCAATTGTGCTATTTTAAGATCTAAATCATCTGTAAAAAATGAATTTACCATCCTAAAATGGCTCCATCTGGGCAGCACCAAGCTTCACAGTATCAAGTTTAGAACACTGTTTTACCGCTGCTTTGTCTGGAATAGCAGTTGGATATTCTGAACACCTCTGTGAGAGAAGTAATGACATGAAAGTTATTTTGTTTGCAACACAGGTATTTTCTCCGACTGATATCTCCTCACAAATCCGGAAAACAATTTGGTCAGAATTCTTTCCTTGGTGTGAGTGAATAAGGCTCCTGTAGCCACGTTCAATATTTCATGATTTGAGACCCAGCTAAAATTTACTTCATCACATAATTTCACTGCTCACATTTTTTATGTATTTAAATAGAACTGAACAGGATGTTTTAGAAGAACATGCTTCATCTAGAAATGCCAATTTGTCAAAACCGGAATTGTGTGGGAAAGGGCTGATTAGATCCTTTTTTTTTTTTTTTTTTAGAAAAAGCTTTAAGAAACAGATTTCAACTGCTGAGAGCATCTCATTTCAACATTTTCAACATGCAAGTGGCAGTTTTCTTGGCTTGGAAAAATATTTGAACTATAATTAAATGCTATAAGAATAAAAAATGCAGAGAATTTTAAGAGAATTAAATAATTCTAGTAAATCAGACTTTGAGCACTTAAGACTTTAATTAGGCTTTATGGCTCTGCATCAACACTGTTTTCAGTACCCCTGTGCTTAGATGCAGCCAGCTCATATTTCTTAATTTTGCATGACTTAGCCTTGGCCTGATGCTGCTTCCATTCATAGTGAAGGGAAAACGCTTTAGGCTGAGGTGGGTTGGACACTTGAGAATCCCATCTCGGCTCCTCTGGCAATTTGCCTCCTCCAGGAGTTGGGTACTGACTCGAGAGCTGCACTGCCATCAGCTGCCAATCCTAAAACAACCCCAAAAATAAAACTACTGCTTAAATGGCCATTTCCCTGGGAATGCATTGTGATATAATTTTGTGTGATCCTTTGGTGATGGTTGAGGATGTGTGAATTACTATATGAGAAATGAAAAATTTTGTGCACTATTGCTTATGAGAAGAATTGGTGTTAACAAAACCACTTTCCATGCCTTGGAATCACACTACAAGAGTTAAACCCAACAGGTTTCAATACAAAGAACCCTGAAATCAGGAAGTTATTAGGAACTACTTTGATTTTTCAACTGGCAGAGAGAATATTCTGCACATTTAAAAAAAAGCCCCCCAAACCCCAAAAATCAAACTACCCTTTGTAATTATTTGGTGCCATTATTTTATTATATATCCTCTTTTTTTGTTTTATTATTAACAACAATTAGATCAGACTATTGAAAATTCACCACTTTTGTTAAATTGTACAGTATTTAAAGGGTGGAGAACATTAATTAAATATTATTGGTATAATTTGGTTAAAAGAGAGCTCAGGGAATATAGGATTTTATTTTTTCATGCTGTGATTGAGTGAAATGATTTTCTTTTTGGCCAGCTGAGTACTGTTAGAATTGATGTTGGCATTTAAAACACTGCTTTGCTAGACTTTAAAGGTTCCTCTGTGGGCCTGTAGAGAAGATGGCTGTGGAAGGTTATTTATTCTTGTATGCCATGATCAACCCTCTCCTTATTCCACAGCAATTGTAAGCAGGAAGTGGTTGTTTAAGACAATCAGCAGCCTCACTGTCATTAAGTGAATTACAGGAGTTCTTGTAATGTAATCCTCACAACAGTGAGTCACTGGTTTTAGAACCTTGGGCTAAATGTAGATATAATGGTAGAAAAATAACAATGCATCAATGCCCACGTAATGATGAGCTGTACACGCAGAGAGGTTTTGACATGTTGGTAATTCTGTGAATATATCCATTCTGAGCTGCTTTGTAGTAAAAATGTAAATACAGTCTTAGAAATGATTATGTGAACTTGAATACAGGTTGCATTCTGTTTCTTTTTGACTCATTTACACAGACATAGATTCACATGTGGAATGCAACATATTTTTCTGATTCTCATCACCTCACAAAACAGAAGTAGAAAAGAGGGATGGTGTATCTGGGATGAAAGAGATGGAGTGGCTTTCATGTATGGGTAAGCTAAAGGGATTCTGAATAGAATAACTGATCTTTGAAAGGATTGTGTATCTCTGTAAGTTACATCTGCCTCTAAAACCAGGAATGGTGACTTGAACTGGAGAACAAGACAGTACAAGGTTTAAAGCAAAGAAAGTACTTCTTCATTTAATGCAAAGTAAAAATCATGGAACCACTTATTATAAAGAGCTGTGAAGACAAATACACATGGATTCACAGTGGATTAGAGAAATCCATGTTTAAGTGTATCAGGGGCTGTTGAATAAGAGGTTTAGGAGAAACTTCTGGATTGCAATCCCTAAGTCAATCCAAACCAGGAAAGCCTGTCCTCTGGCTTGTGAGAGGGCAGAAACCTTCTGAATTATGGAGAAAGCTCTTAAGATCATACTAGGTGTAGCATTCATACCTCTGTGTGCACATGAATGCACAAGGTTAGCAGCTTCTGGGATTTGTGAGTGTGTGCAGAAAGAGAGCTCTGTCTTTAGATGGGTACAGCTGGGGGCATCACACCTATGTAATTTCTTTGCTCATCACATGTTTCTGGGTGTTATTTTCCAGGTGTTCCAGGCTGCCCTGTACTTGTCAGTTATCGTCCCTGTAAAACTGTGAGGTCTCTTTCTGCTCTGTATTAAGTGGAAGATTTTCTTTCCTCTCATTTGTGCTGTCATCTGTTAGAACTTGGCTTTCAAGCCTATTTGCTGTGGAGGACAGGATCATAAAGCTTAACTACTCACTTGGATGGGAAGTAGAGTTTAGTAATAACATCAATACAGCTGCTGGGATGTTCACAGCACTGCCAGGCCTTCCCTGTGATTACAACTCTGTGAGGACTGCATGTCCTCTGCTGGTTTCCTGCACTCAAATTTGAGAGTGGAGGTCCTGGATCCTCCCTGTAATAAAGATCCTTTCTTATTTGATTTGAGTTTGGCTTGAGCCTTTCAGGGATTAGGAGAATTACAGGGGTTGAACATGCCCGTGGGGGAGCGGCTGCTGTCTGTTGGTAATCCCTGTGTGATGCAAAGCACTGATGTGCAGAGAGCTGCAGCTTCTGTCTGGGGAATGGAGGGGTCACAGTGATGCCAGGCTTTTGATGGGGAGTTGATTATAAAATGTTACCAGTACAGGGAGCAGGAGTGATTACACTGCCCCAGAGCAAGCTGAAAAACATATATTTAGCTCTAAACACAGGCTGTGATTTCAGAGTTTGTGGTTCCTGGTGCTTTCCAGGATGTCATGTGCTTGGTTTTATATGGCCAGCTGTAATTAACATCACAAAAGACTTGCAGCCTTAGAAAGGTTTTCATGTATGTGTAATATAACAAAATGCAGCAAGATGCTCTCAGAACTGTATGGATTTATCTCTTCATTAAAAAAGAAAAAAACTGGTTTCACACAAGGGGTGATTTTTAAGATGTTTAGCATGTTCTCTTTGACCAGTTTAAGGGGAGGGAAAATGCATTGAGACAGAAGCCTAAATGAAGACAAAGAACCTGACTTCTTTGAAACAAAATTCACCTTTGTGAATTAGAGATGGGAACACAATTCACCTTTGCAGAGCAGAGGTGGGAAGCCTTGCAGTCAGATAAATTAAACCCAGGCTTACTCGAAGGGCTTTTAGCAAGGATAGAATCCTTCTGTGGCCAGGCCTAAACAAGTCTTTAAGGCTTGCAGACTCTTGCCCTGGCTCTGCCTGTGAACCCTGTGCCCAAAGACATGCAAGGCATGGGGTCCATCTGTCCCACAACTGCAGGTTATTGACCAGAGGGGCTCTGCCCTCATCCTGAGAAGGTGAATATGAATATAGGATGAAGAATTTGCGAGGGAGCACAGAATGACCCCAAGTCACCAGCACACACTGCTCAGCCTCGCTGTTGGGTCTCTGCAGTCACGGCAGCACCACGGACAGAGCCAGGGTCTGAAACTCGTCCCTGGGTTTGAATAGAAAGAGTCAGACTTAATCTGCAGTCTGATCACAAATTAAAAACATTGTGCATGTTGGAAAAACAAACTCGTAATCTGGTCTTGAATAGCAATTACGATGCATTTAGCATAAAATAATAGTTACGGGAAAAATAGGTTTTGTTTTCCATTTGCAGCAATGTGGCTCCCTGTGAGATTTAATTAATGGGTCTCATTTATTCTTATTTCTCCTATTCTGTGAGTGCTGAGTATAAAAGAGCACATTTAATTTGGCTTCTAGGCAGCAAATAAGTTCATTTAATGTTGATGTAGAAGCATCTCTGGATTTTAGAGGGAAAAGAGAAGAAGGGCCATGGAGGGGAAATGTGATTAGTACCATTGATATCATAGACAGCTTGAATGGCTTAAGCAATCACGGGGAATTTTTCTGAAAACCAAGTTTATATTACTGCACAACAATTCAGAGAATGGGGAAAAATCTCCCATAGCACATTAGATAAATAGAGCCTGGAAGTTATAACCCAGTTAATCTGGATGCAACATTTTGTCTTTTGGGGGATGTAGGAGATGTTAAAGACATACACCTATGCTCTCTTTTATCTTTTTCAATTAAGAAAATGAAATTTCCTTTGGATAATGTTATCTTGGGGAATATATTTCAAGTTCAGCAAATCTTCCTGTTGCATGAGAGGATATACTACACATTTAAATGTGATACTGAAAGGGTCAGAGTGGCCAATGTGCCCAGTTCCTCCCACAGGTGTAGAAACCAGGGATTGAGGTGGGTATTGATTGATGGTTTGAGCAGTCAGCTAGAGGACTGTATTCCTTAAATTGAGAGAAGCTTTGCTACCAATTTGCATTTATTTCAAGATCAAGGCTTCAGGCTTTCATTTCTATCAAGCTTGGCTGCAGAGCCACTGGCATCCAGAACAGAAACCCAGTGCTATAAACTCACACCTGATTCTTTTACAAGAAAAAGGCTGCTCCTTAAAGGCAGATTAATGTCTTTTGAGGATTTGCAGGAGAGACTAGAACTGAAAGGAGCAGCCTGTTGTTTCACCTGGCAATTATTTCATGCTTGGGTTTGGTTCATAGGGTCTAGAAAGATGATCAATGTGAAAAAGTTTTGTTCCTGTCTTGTGATAGCAAAAGAGAGAATTAAAAGAATAATAAAGCCATAGAAGCATAATTTAAGGGTAAAAATTACTCAAGATCTTTGCAAAGGGCATCAGCAGGCAAGAGTGAATGCTGAGGAGGGTATGGTAGCTAAAAGCAGAAAAAGCAGTAACATTTCAGTTTTCTGACTGTACGTAATGTGAACTTTGAATCCTGCTCATTTGTGTCTAACACCCTGAGCTCTTGGTGTAGATCAGCCAGGATGGAAGCACAGGTATCTCTGCTTCTGATGACATGACTAATTTGTTAAAAAGATGTCGAATGGGAAATAGGGATTTATGTTTTGTCTGCTATAGTTGTATCATTCATCAACTCCTTTTTTGCCTTTGGCAATGGACATATTGTCCTCTGGCACAGTACTCATTTTAGTTCATTTGGACTCTCTTAGTTTAATGGGGATTTTTTTCATATTTGTTACAACTTAAAGACACGGGACTCAGGCAATTTATGCATGCCACAGGTTTGGGCTGTTTATCCCCTTCCCTCCCTGTTTAAAAATCTTTTTTATTATGTTTTCTGATGGAGTTATAAAATCCAACAGTACTGGCAGGAGTGGCTGGCAGAGTTGAGTAGCCGAGTGTCATTTGGCCTTTGTGCAGATCTCTCTGCGCTGTAACGCTAAGCAATTTTCACCACTTATTCTTCTCACCAAATGTCCTCCCTGGTCTGTCTCTCAGCCCTGGGAAACGCACAATAGCACCACATTTGCTCATCAGATGTTCTTCTTTCTGGTCTTAGGAAAAGCTCATAATATTTGACTCCTGTGTCACCAACAACATATCATTTCCCACCACCCTGGGTCTTGAGTGCTCTTGTACTGGTAGGAGTAATCCTGAGTACGAAAGAAATTGAAGGGGTTTTCAAGCACAATTTTTGAATGAGTTTGAGACTTGAAAGAGGATGTGATTTGACCTGCACCCTGTGAGGTGAAAGGGAATTACTGCTGCTATTGGGTGGATATGCAGCTTTACAAATGAAACGGTTAGAGAAGGCAACATTCTGGGTCTCAACATTCAGTGTGCTCAGTTCTGTTATATGAAGAAAGTAAGAAAAAAATAGAGTGAAAATAAACAGCTCCCTGCATGCATTTGTGTGCTGGATTCATGAGGCACCTAGCCTTGGAAGCAGTTTGGATAGAACACTGTAGATGTGCTTTATTCACTGTGTTTTATGAACTGCATTTGGAGAGTATTATTCAGGATCTGAGTAGTTCATTTTATTTTATTTCCTGACATAGTTCTCATTTTTATTCCCTATTGGTTTGAGTTATCTGACCTGGTATGATTTTAAATTGTTTTCCAAGAGAAAAAACATGGAGTTGCTATGATTTGCATTGGCTTTCAGATTCATTTGGCTTGGTAGAAAGTGCCTAATACAAAACCAAAGCAACAGATGCTCCTCGCTGGATTTCTCTACAGCTCACACACCTGCAAGTGCTTGCCATAAACTTGCTATAGGGGCTGCTCTTGGCCATCCTCCTGTTTTTTTAATGTCACTGTCCTTTGGCAATACATAGATGCTAGTGAAACAAGATGTTGTTTTTTCTCTCCAAGCTGTATGCATGTTCTTTCCGCAGTGAGCTGTGCATCTTCGGCAGGCTGTGAGCTAATGATAAGATTGCTAAGGTGAATTCCCAGACCACCGTGTTTTCTGCCAGAGATGAAAGGCCGTGTAAATATGCTTTTCTGGCTCCTTTCTCAGATATAATTTCCCTGTTCTCTCTTTTGTCTCTGCACTCTGCTGGCAATATGGAATTATAATACCTCTGTTTGCCTACATGGCCTCCTGCACAGTATTATCAGGGTGGAATTATTAATTAAGCATTACGTATTTTCCCCAAAATTCCAGTTTATAGTTAAAACTTTGCTCCAAATTGTATTTGTATTTAAATTTGTACAAAATATTTAAGAATGTTATAATAAAATTAGCTGCCAAAAGTATTAAATAATGCCTCTTCCAGAAGAAAAATATCAGTTTTGAAGGGACTAAGTCAGATGTTTTAAATTTGCTGTATCCTCAACCCAGCAAGGGCAGCCAAACTAACCTTACGAACAGGGAAAATTGCTGAGAGCTCTATTTTGAGCTGGGGCTTCCAAGACTGCCAAGGTTCCTCTTCTACAACTGGAAACCTAGAAACTTAGGACAGAAACAATTTAATGCTGAATGTCTGCAGTCTCATGCTACAGCTGCTCTGTGGGACTTGGTGCTGTTAGGGAATTTCTGATCATCTGTCCCATAAACCCCAGATGTGTCAGGAATCTTACCTCCTTACAGAGTACAAGTACCTAGCAAGTAAAATATACCTTAGCCCACTTTGTTGGCAGTAGAAGTCTTGAATTTAAACAATTTCCTCATTGAACAGGAATATTTAATGAGGCATGTAGGCAGAAGGAAAAGGATGCTTGTTCATACATTAGGTTTTAGGAACAATACAATGCCTTGACATTCAACTGTAAATGCAAGTTTATGCAAGATCTGCAACACACATCCAAAGGCAAAACTGAGGTCCATTTGAAAATTTGAATCCAGTTAAATTTTTTATGCAAACTTTTTTTGTTAAGGTCAAGTTGTAGAAAGAACAGTTTAACCCTTCTTGGTCCATATGGAGTCAATCAAGTTAACAATGTTCCTATTATTTTGGCAAGTCGTCAGAATACGTGTGACATACATAGAACTGTGGCATTCCCTCACAGTAGGTCCTCAGGCACTGAAAGAGCTGATGACATTTTATAAAATGCAGTTATGTAAAGCACTGCTGGAGGCAAGACTGTGAAGCTAAAGCTTTACTGTTTCCAATGCAGAAAGAAAAAAGTTCTAATGTGTTTATCTAGTCTCAATTGTCACCAAAACTAGCCTAGGCTTATTAGGTACAGTTAACAGGACTCTTCAGTCCAGCAGTAACTGAAGGTATTTCTTAATTTGTTGAACAGGAATGCAAAATTATTCTTCATATTTAAAGTTGGTTATACCCATTCATATCTTACTGAACTAATTAGAATCCCCAGACAACCTCTTATTTTTATCTAAAAGAATAATGTTCCACATCTCATCACTGATTTAATATTTCTTTTAAAGTGAACTGCTGTGGAATCTAAATTTAGGAAGGAGCTCTGAACAGGGACAGTTTTGGCATAGCTTACCAACGGATTGCTCATGAATCATCCCACGACAGATTTAGATGAGTAATGTATTTTTGTAATGAGCAGTACAGACATCTTTGTCAGTCTTCAGGTTTAATTAGGATACACTCAACTCTCTCTAATGCCACATGTAATACAGTTGTGGGGTCCTGTATGATTAAAATGGGTATGATAGGTGTCAGTGACTTTACACTGGTATTAGCACTGTGAGCTGGAAAATAGCAGGTGTAAGCAAGGAAGGAGAGTATCTCCTTGCAATGATACCTACCTAAAGGTGTACTGAATTTCTGCAACTTGGACCATTCCTGTTTAAATGTGGTGAAGTTAGTTGAACTTGATCAGTGAAGGGTAGAATCTTCTTTTCATTTGTTTTATTGACAACTTTTAAAGTTTTCTGGTCATAATGCTTCTCTTGGTAACTCTGTTAGCCGTGGTCAGGCAACTCCCATGACTGGAGTAAGATTGCAAATGCATTCACCTGCTCAAGAATTAGAACTCTATTGGCTGGCCTGCTGATTTTTGTTTGCTTATTTTTTTCAGGGGAAGATTCTCAACAGCAGGCTTCAAGAAGCCTGGGATTAGGTTTTATTCCCTTGCACTGACATATGGTGAAGTTGATTTGTGTTGACCAATTAGTTCACGGTGTCTGTGTACCTCAAGGTGTGCAAATACTCTTTGAAAGCTACAGTAGATTCATGCTGGAAAATTGCTATAGCAGTTAATGAGTGAATAAGACAGGGCAGAGAAGAAAATTATGAGCCAAACAAATGGATTGTGACAAGCAGTCTTTGTGTAAATTACTGTACATAACTGCACAATATTTCCTGCAAATTGTGCTCTACAAGTTGAAGATCTAATTAATGGAGTACTATAACAGATTAGTATTTGAGTCATTTTTCTTATTAGTAATCCCTAATGCCAGCTAGGAGAGTTTTATTACCCTGCCTGGGTTTGGAGATTTATTTATGGAAGCTGTGGTCACAGACTAGTAGAGGTTTTGTGAGTGGGGTTTTTTTCTTGGGTTTTTTTGACACTTCAGTCCAAAGTAATTATTGGTTAGGCTTGCTGTGAAATACCAACTTTTTTTTTCTAGGTCATTCTAGTACTTGGAGATTTCTAGGCTTGAAATAACATCTGCAGACACACACACATATGTCTGTCAGACATTTTATTTCCAGCAGAAAGCCCTTGGAAAACCAAACTGGGAAATGGCCACTGGTACATAAAGATAACCACGTTTCACTTTGGGTACAGTAACCTTGTATTGCTCTGGATGAAGAAGTCAGAGAGCCAGTGCATGGGAAGCTTTCTTCACACAAGGTTCTGCTTGCAGTCATGCACTGGTTCATGCAGCAGAACATGATTTTCCAAGCCAGGGGGCTGTATTTAGAGACATAAAAGTATGTGAATATATACTTTGGCTTCCACTGTTCCTTAAATCCTATTTCACCGCTCATGAATTGGAGCAGCCTGCTGCAGTGTGAGTTTTGTGCTGGATCTCTTAAACATGCTACAAACCAGTGGGGTACAATAGCAGTGCTGCAGCTGAGCGTGGATTGATTTTAACAGGACTTAGTGATTTATTGCATCAGGTGGAACAGCATGGTACAAGGTAGCACGCTATGATTAGATTGAAGCAACATAACTCAATGTGATGGCTGAAATGTCAAGAGGGGAAGGCATTAATTTTTCTGGTCAGCCAGTATTAATTCCCCTACCTGATGTCCAGCACAATTTTTTCAAAGAATCAGAAGAATGGGGGAAAGTTTACAAGAAGAGATATATGCAGTTTTTCTGAACAAGGAATATCATGAACAGAATGATTTATAATAGATGGATAACAATCTAAGTTTATATCTGGCTGTTTTAGCTGTAACTAGCAGTTAGAGGAATCCTTCAAGACCAAATCATGCTTAATCCCAGTTCAGAGCTTCTGTTCTTACAGCCCATCTGTTCACATGACAAATTTGTCAAATTTCAGAAGACTGTTGCTCTGTAATTTTACCATACCCCAAAGTGCTGCTGCATAAATAAATCAAAGTGAAAACTGAAGAACTTTGGCTTGGGATAAAATATTTTGCCCATTATATCTTCAGAATTTTTTTTTTTTTATTTCTCAAATATTTTGTGATAACTCTGATATATTTATTTTTGTCTCTGGAAAGGAAGACTCATTAATTTACTATTTATTTTCCTCACTAAATCTTTTTGTTTCAAACCATTTGTATGAGGTTTTGCTAGCCTGTACTTCCAGCCCTAAAATGTGAGACACCTGAATCAACCCAGAAAAAAAATCAAGGAATTCCTCAGATAAGAGATTATGCTCACTAAGCTAGTTAATTAGGGCAGCAGTGTATTTAATATATTTGGTTTTATTGATTTTTTTTTTTTTTTTTTTTTTTCCATGACAGAGGTTCTGGTACCAGGAAAAATGCCAGCAGAATTGCAGGGATGTTTTGTGTGGTAGACTCGTGTGAGGTGGGGATTGGGCGAGGCTGGGCTGTGCACCCACCCCTGGCTGTGCAGCTCAGCACCAGCGTGGGTTTTGCAGCTCCAGGTTGGTGTGGGAGCAGGAGGATGAGTTTCATGCCTCCTGCACCTTGGGTAGCTCTTGTCTGCAGTGCTGCTGGTGGAGATAAGGTAGAGCTGTAGATGCGTCTGCACCTTACTAACATCTCTGCATCTCTCCATGGCATCCTCCTGCAGTCCTTGGCACAGCCTCCAAGCCACCAAAGGCTACACATTTAAGTGAATTCATGCTGAAACCTCATTTTCAACCTACCACAGAAACACTTGGATAAGGACTATGATAAGCTCTGCCTTTCAGTGGCAGGGGTAGAATTTCCCTTCCTGCACAGCGATGTACATATCTAGTGTCCTTAAAATCAATCCAGGGCTAAAAAATGAACCAGATTCTGCAATTCCTCACTCATAGCAATGAGCTTTATCCCAGCTCCCACATGGGAGTTCTGGGGAAGAACCTCCAGACCTTCCCACCTTCTTGAGGCACAAGAGAACTTCCACCGTGTGGAAATGTGTAACGGCTAATGCAAAACTTCTCTTCTTAATGAGAATCTGAGGGAAGAACTTGCACAGCATGGCAGAGATGAAGCTTATTAACTGAAGAAACAAAATATCTCTGTAATGATTCTTTTCTTAATATTCTCCCTTGAGCAATTTCTGAATTATTTCTGGGTTTTGGGGTTTTTTTTCCTCTCTGGCCAAATAAGGGCTAAAAAGTGTTAGACATATTTAAGAAATACTGGTAACAAAGAAAGTAATTTGTTCTGTGGCTGAATAAAATACTGCATTATCCTGAAACTTTGTAGGGCTATCAATATCTTAGAAGCTATTTTAGGAATGATCAATTTATGCACTATCAGGTTTTTTTTTTCCAGGAAAGAATGTTGGTGACAAAGAGAAAAAGTGGGTGAGGGAAGTTGATATGATGTATCTGCAAACCTCTGAAGGGTTATTTTGATGAGTCCCCTGAGATCCATCTCAATTTTGTTCTTGGCCATAGTGCTTGTTCTGTCATTTTGTCAGTGTGTGCAAGGAAGTTTTTAAAGAGGAAGGAATCCTAAACAGTGGGATAAGTCATGTTTTGGTCTGCCTTTTTAAGGTCACCAGAATTTAATATACAAGTAAGATGTGACAGCACAGAACCTCTTTCTCATGAGAAAATCTATCTGTTTATGGTAAACAGAAGATAAGGTGTTCAGAGCTCCTTTGAAAAAGGTGGGAATGCCTGTGGCCAATCAGCCCCAGGGGGCAGAGGGCTGTGGCCAATCCCAGTGAGCATTCATTTTGTATATAAAAGCTGCATTTAAATAAATAATTGCCTTTTCTCGGCAGTCTCTCTCATGTGCCTCTTGTTTCAACATTGGCTCAACAGCGACATCAAGATGTAATTAATAATGGGTGGTCAGTCATCTAGAATAGCATTTCTCAGCTAGTCATTGCAGCTTTCTTGTTTTACTGAGGAAAAAGTTCTCCATGGAAAGAGAACCAGGCTGCCTCTGCAGAGAGGCAATGAGGTGGTAGATGGAAGTGTATTCCTGAGGCGTCCATCATGCCCACTGACACCTGCATGCGTTTTCTGGGTGCTGTCTTGATAAACCGAGCTTGTGAAAATTCCCTGCACCATTTCAAAAGTAAATGGCTGTGTGTAGGTCATTTGTCCATGCCACTGAAATTGTATCCTCATGGAAAGTAATGGATTAGTGTGTCAGGGTGCATCATACAGAAATGACTCTTAGAGGGAGCAACCCTCATTTAGAGTGTATCAAGCACCAGACTATGTGAGGAATATCAGAACAGGTTCTTCCATGGTCACATAAGATTCAGTGTTTGAGTAGAGAGTTCAGGGAAGGAATTTCATCAGCGTGCTTCTGCTGCTTTGCATGAAAGGGTGAGAACGTGCTCCCTATCTTGAAGATCTTGCCCAGACACTCCCTGTCAGCCAGCTCCAGATCTAGATCTCATTTAGCACCGCTCCCTTGAAACGCACAGTTCTGCTCAAGCAATTTTAGGCTTATTTTGTGCAGTGGTCTGTAATCTGAAGTGAATCCTTGCTTTTTGTGCTAAAAATACCCCTGGGCTCAGGGTGTGCAGGTGTTCCAGGTGCTGTTTGCAGTGTCTCTCTGCTGGCTGGTGGGATGCTGATGCTCCAACCCACACCCTGTGTTCCATCTGTCCAGAGGTTTGAGGTGTCTCTGGCATTGCCAGCAACCAGCTGGGTGTTCTTCCAGCAAAACTTGATCTTTACATGTTAATGCAGCAGCATGACCTTAATTCCTGCACCATGATTGAACTCGTAGAAAATCTTGAGTCTGTTCCTTTTATGCCCCTCTCTCCCCCTCCTGCTGATATCTGTTGCTATTTCTACTTTCCTGCTCCCTTAAAAAGAGTTCCAGTGCATAGTGTTCATGAGAAGGAAACATCCAAGAGCTATTTCTCTGGCAACCAGGGAAAAGTGGAAGCAGTGTATGCTAATTGGCTATTGTTTGTTGGAAAAAAACCTCCAATTAATTTCTAAAAGTTTGGCTCCAAGAGAGATTCAACCTTTGTGTCTTCGGATGACTATATCAGTTAAACCTTGTGACAAAATCTTAGTAGTGGCTTGATTTCTGCTATTACCGTGATGAGATAGAATTTCTAGAGAGCAGAACGGGCTCCAGTGTTTGCCAGAGATATTTCTTTGCCTCTGCAACTGAACAGTCTGTTGATAAACTTTGGCATATTAATTAATCATAGTGATTTGATGGCAAGCAAATTTCACTTTATAGATTTTTTGGCTATTGTTCCCTAAGCCATTCTTATTTGAGTATTTTCTTGTTCAGATCTTGACTGGATACCTGAATCAATGAAAATATTTAATGCTTGTTCATTTACTGTTTAAATAAAGCACAGGTTTGAATAAGGCCACACCTGCAGCAGCTTTTAGCTGACAAAGTGATATTGTTCAGAGGTGTCATGTTATGCCATTCTGTCAAGACGAGTTCTTGAAAAGGACACAATTGCAGTGGCAGAAATGAAATTCTTATAATTAAATTCTTTTGTTTGTGTGTAGTTCACTGGAAAACCAGCATGAAACTGAGCTCTGGTAACACAAATATCTGTCAGTATTTCATTGTTACAACAAATAGTTGGAGCAAATAGTTGGGGGTTTTATTTGGTGGTGGTTTTTTTTTCCCTCTAGAAACAGTGGCTAAATAATTTTGAATGGGTTTATGACTCATTTTTCTTCTGTGAGCATTCTTATGGCAGCAATATGGTCTCAGCACAGTGTTAAAATGCCCATATTGAAAGAAGGAGAAATAAAAACATCACTTGCAAAAGCAGATTCATGTGAAAGAAATGAAGAATAATCCTGACTTCCAGGGGGGGTTGAAGCTCAAAACTTCACAACTTTTTTTTTTTTTGAATAAACACAGACATCCCCCTGTTTTTCCTTATTCTCATTTCCTTATTCTTGAGCTTCATTTTCAGTGGCTAATCTAGGCAGGAAGAGAGAGGTATTAAGAGAATAGGATTCTAAATGATCCATATTTTTTATAATCTCTTCAATTGTGATGATTGTTTATACATTTCAGCTGAAAATTGCACCAGGTAATTTGGCTTTTTCATCACGCTGGCTGATATTGACTGTTCATGCAGCAGCTTGAAGAAGTTTATGGCAAAGGGCAGTCATTAACTTGCCAATGAGGAATGGCCTAGATGTATAAACTGAACACACCTTCAGCTCCCCTTTCAAATGCCCCACTGGAATAATGTCTGAAAAACTAACAAAACTGTTTGGCCATGAATAAGTTCTGATGTATGGATCTTCTATCAGCCTGCTTGTGCCTTGCTGAAATGAAGCAATTATGTTAAAAAATGGTACTATGTGCACAGATTCTTTTACTTAGGAATTTCTTATTGATTTTGCTAAGACTTTCTGTCATCTGGAAGAAACTGAGGCTCTTCATTTGGCAAATATGAACACATTATTAAAGAAAAAGAAACCACTCCACTAATGTGGGTACACTTCCAGTCATCTGCCAACACTGACAAATTGAGCCAATATTATCAAAAATAGCACTTAACTCTTCCCCTCCCCCCCCCCCCAAAACAAGC
>VZTJ01006424.1:3385319-3556874 GCA_013397795.1 Orthonyx spaldingii | reverse complement strand
CCCCCATTACTTTTCTCCACCCTATTTCTCTTGTGATTTTTGTGGCCAGTACTTATCTTGTCATCTTCAGCACAACCACTTTTGGCTTTCTGGACATTTTTGTTTAACTTTGCACTATTCTCCTGTGCCTATAAATTGATACATCATAAATAAATCAGGCTGTGATGTGAGTATGAATAAGATTTAAGTTGAATATAGAGTCAATGTCATTGCAAATTATAAAGGAAACAACCTGTAATCATATTCTGAATATGGATTCTTAAAGCATTGGTAAATGCTAATAAATAAACCAGTTTCTATTATATACCTTTGTTATTGATATATACACCCATGTTACTAAAATATGTATAGAATGAAATGGGAAAATGTATTTGCTACTCATCTTTCATCAAGAAGAAACTATCAATAAAAGAAAACACAAAGAAATTAAGGAAGAGCATACAAATAAAATAGCTTGGAGAAATTTTTTCCCTGCTAGATAATTCATCAGGCAGGCTGAGCAGAGTTTTGTCCCAGGTTTGAATCATTCAAAATTTGCCTGTTTAGTGGGAGGGAATTCCTCTGTGTGTGCCTGATCTGCTCATGTTCATATAGAAGAGAATCAGAGCAGAATGGAGAGGGCTGAAAAGCTTTGTGCTGAGGTGTGTGTGCCCCAGGGGGCTGTGCCAGGGCTGTGCCAGCCAGGCACTCCCCAGCAGCACTGCTCACTCCTGCCCTGGCCTGGGAGTTCTGCAGAACCTCTTCCTAAAGCCAGCTTTTCTTTCTGCTGCTCCTCCTTCTGCCTGGGCTGTGTGATCAGCGCTGAGGCACCTCCCTGCGGGGGACTCCTTCCATTGAAAGGGTTGGGATGGTTCAGGGCTCAGTTCCCGCTGCTCACCAAAGCTGCCTCACATCATTGCAAACCTCCTGTGGTGGCAAAAAGAATGAAATAGGCTGGAAGCAGAAGGTGGCTTGGCACTGTGTAAGGCAGGTGGGCAAGGGGAATGTTGTGAATGGACAGGAAAAGGATGACGTCTCTGTGTGAAGTGCTGTGAATGCATCGTGGTTATTATAATTAATGATTTGCAGTAGTTTAAAGATCATATTTTGCTTATTAAGTCTTTGAATAAGTCTTTGAAATTGGTTATGTGATGATTCAACAGGCAACTTGGTGTCTTTTTCATGGCAAAGCCCATGAGAAGGGAATTGGTCTTACCAAACCTAAATTGAAGTTGTAAAGAGAATTAGTTTGGAAGGTGGCACACATAGTGTGGGACTTGACTGTTTCTAAATGGAAGAAACAGATCTTTTCTCATTCCATGATTCCTTCTAGGAATCTGTTGATATAAAGCAAGTGCAAAAATAAACAGTCATTCTGGAATATGGGTACCTTGGGTTAAATGTAATGATTTTCTCCTGAAACAAAGGAGAGCCAACTGACAAAACAAGTTGGTGCCTAGCACAGAAAAGTGGTTTCAAAATTTTATTTGAGGCATTTCACTCATTGACTCTATCCATTGAGGGGAAAGATGAAGAAGTATGTGCTACATCTTCATATCCTGGAATCCAGTGTGTCCTAGCCAAGTGGGCAAGTCAATGTGCTTAAAACCACACTCAAACACTTCAGAGAGAAGTTCAGTGCTGAAATAAGGCATTTGTGAGTCTGGAGAGATTGAGCAGAAATCACCAGCTGAACCAAGTACATATTATCTAAGCAGATTATCTGTGATAAGACACCCCAGAGTTGACACAGCAAGCTCTGGTTTTGTGTCTTTCACTGAGAAAAAGAACCAATTTTTTTCTGCTGCTCCTTGTAGGTTACTGTTTCTCAATAGACCACGGTGGAGCTGTTTGATTTCTAGTAATTTGTTCCTTCATGGGATGTAGATAGAAACTGAAATTCTAATAACATGGACCATGTTAGCACCACGGTAATGAAACATCTCAACTTGAGTTTTTGTTTATCACTGAGAATTTCACTGCTGTACAGGGAACAGCAGGTGAATTTGTCTGTATAGCTAAAGAGGAAACAACGACTACTTTTTACATAATCCACTACAGATGTTGTCTGGAATTTGCTTCAGAATACATTAATATGGCTTTTGTAAGCTGTCTTATAATTGGCAATATGTTTCAAA
This sequence comes from Orthonyx spaldingii, assembly GCA_013397795.1. Taxonomy (NCBI): domain Eukaryota; kingdom Metazoa; phylum Chordata; class Aves; order Passeriformes; family Orthonychidae; genus Orthonyx; species Orthonyx spaldingii. The sequence goes on along the minus strand of VZTJ01006424.1, from coordinate 3,554,757 downwards.
TGCCTTGGATGTTTAGCTTGGGCAGGAGAGCAAAGGTGACAGCACCATTTGCAGAAGTTGCTTTGTAACTTCAGTCAAACTTTGCACGCCCATAACTTTCAGAAAAAGTAAAATTAAAAATGCAGTCCATCACTTTTCTGTGAAGGTTGATATGAGGCAGTTCAGGAAAATCATTGCACTGAATGCAGCAAGGCTTGAGATGAAGAGCAAAGAATAGAGGGACTAAGAGGTGGCTTTGATGCTTCAGTGAAATCTTGTTTTCTGCCAGGCCCTTTTGAAAAAAGGGATACATGCAGGAGCTGATGGGTGGCTTTGGGTGTGGTGATCCAAGTTGTCTTCCAGATGGACACTGGGTACAAATGGGAGAGGGTGATAAAGCCATGATGAGTCTGTGACGAATGACTCAAGGCACCCCCGTGATTACCCCACACACCCTGTACTGCACTCTGTGGAACTCCTCCTGGTAATTCATGCTAAAATCAGTGTCTCTTCTAGAAAGATGTTCAGTATTGAGTGAAAAACTTCAGTAATTGTGGAAATGCTTTAACAGGTAGGGTGAGGGTAGCACAGCAGAAGAAGGTAGAACTGACCTAAAATGAACTATTGTGTTTAGGACTGAAAATAATTCTGAACAGGAAAACCGAAGGGAAAAAAACCCCAAACAACAAAAACAAAACAAAAATTTAGCCATGAATATTATTTTTTTAAAACCTCTGCGTTTACTATCAGTATCCTGTCTGTCTTAATTTGATTATTAAATCCTAAGAGATGAAATTCTGAGACAGTAATTGTTAGTAGTGGGGTATGGCCAAAAGAATTAAGCTCTACTTCTGGGAGAATCTGCAATTTAAAGAAGGAACTAACACAAATGGTGTTAGAAGGAAGTAGTGATCATCTTTACGAGGCATAATCTTTCAAAAAATATCCATGAAATTATAAAATTAATCATTAACTCTCCAAAGACAGTTGATAATAGCATTACTTTCATTGGACTGGTTATGAAGCTCTGCAAAAATGAGATTTAATATATATTATACAATTTCTAACAGGTTAAAGGCTGCAAGAAAACCTTTTAATTATTAGAAATAACCTAGGCAAGCAACACCTCCTCCTCCCCATTTCTAGCACCGCTCAAGTGCCTACACAGTCCTATTCTTTTCTAGCCATTATGGACGTATTAGGTAAAGGTACACTTCAGAAATAGGAAGCTATATTTAAGGAATCGTGTCTCATTTCCCAGCTCTCCGTAGGTTTTCAAAGACAGCATTGCTTATATTTAGTAGCAGTTTTACTGAGAGAAGAGAAATACTTCTTTGAAGAGAGGTTGCCTTTTCAAAATCTTTTCCAAAATAATTTTCAGTCCTCAAATAATCTAAAACCATGCTAAGAATCCACAGCAGTAATTGCCCTTGCAAAGGAGAAAATGATGGCTGGCAGGGGCCAAAGACTAATGCAGGTCAGGGAGTGAATTTGTTATTAGGTTTGCTTCTGTATTTAAAGTGGAGATGACCTGCTTGAAATGGTTGCACCAATTCCTTTGCTGGTATGAGTTTGTGCTGTTGTACTGAGCATTAGCAGGCTACTGGTAGCTGTGTGCAGGCTGGCAGCTTTTCTCTGGGGACACCCTCTAGGGAGGCAGCCCAAATATTATATAAACTGGCTGTGTCTCTCCCACAGTGAGAACTGCAGGCAGAAAGCAGGAGGTGATGGTCTAATGACTTGGCTCTGAGCTGAATCATGTGTGACACCAGCATTAACCAACAGGAGCATCCATCTGGTTCCCACAACGAAACCCTGGCTGATGGCAGCACAGACCTTTGAGTGCTGCCCCAAGAACGGGGAAGAAGGGTGATGAAGATGCTCAGGGACTGGAGGACTTGGATTTGCAATGAGCTGAGGGCCCAAATATGAAGTGTAAAGAAAATCAAATGAAAATGCTACGGGCTCTGTGCAGCTGGTGGAGACACAGGCACAAGCTCCTTGCTGTTTGTTTTTGGTTGCATACAAACAGCACAGTGACTTGGAACTGTGGGCAGATCTGCTTTTATGAAAAACATAGAAATCAATTTTCTAGTTTTTATTTGGGGTTTTATTTCATGTTGCTGTATTTATTTATTTCCTGACTTGAGCAATCCACCAAAGGCCATTTTACAAATACTATTTTAAGAAGTTCTTAAGAGAATTGCCTATTACAACGCTTTGCCTTTCACTTATTAAAAAAATGAGGGAGGAGAGGACTTGAAGCACTTAGAATTCCTTATATAATCAATAGTGAGCCTTTGGATATATTTATACAGTGAATATATTTATATAGTGAGCCTGCAGTAGATATACACATATGACCATGGACAAAATATTCTATCTGTGAAATGCTCATATTTGAAGTCTACACATAAGCTGTACTTAAGATTATTTCATATTATTATGAAATAAAATGCTGAAAGGATCTGGTATGTATATATTTGGTAAAAAATCCACATTTTTGAGCAAATATATCCACAGCTGGATGTTAGCTGGGTTTGTCATGTTAGTCCAGGCAAGGAACAAAGAGTTAGTAAATACATTCAGGATTCAGTGATACAAACTTCATGTAGCAGAAGAGCAGCATTTCAGATTCTCTCTGATATCTGAGACATCCGGATGGGGCAGGGACATAAGACACAATTAAGGAGCCCCACAGTGTGTTAGGGCAGCCGGTGGTGTGCCATGAGCTCTGCAGTGCACTAAGCACAGCTGAGCCACAGCCTCTGTGTTTGCTGTCAGGTTACCTGGACGAGCCCAGCTCCAGTCCTAGCTGCTTTGAGAAGTTTTGATAAAAGAACACTTTCAAACATTGTTATTAATTATCCTGATTTTGTCAGTGTTGGGGACAGCTGCATGTGATGGGATTTGTGTTCCAGGGTACTTCTTCCTGGTTGGCCAGAAATGACTTTGGGGAACTCTAAGAAATGGGATTTTTCCTATCCCAGTCAGGAAGGTATTTTTACACAGGAGGGTGCATTGGAGACCTCTGAAGATTCCTTTAATTTTTTTCTTGTTTCTGTGATTCTGAAGTGATGCTATTTTTACATCATAAACTGTGGAAGTTTTATGTGAAGCTACTAAATGATGTCTACTTGGACACAGTCTTACAGTAAACCCAGTCGTGTACATCAACATTTGGTGCCTGCTTGAGTTTCCTAATGGCATATTAAATAAAAACTTTCTCTTTTAGAGGCCAAAAGAATTATGTAAGCTAAGACAAGGTCAGGAATGGCCTAGCATAAGAAACATTAATACACATAAGGATTTTATAAAAAAATTATTTGGGATGTTTATGTCATCATCACAGTTAAGTATGTTAGAATTAATTTGGGTATAATAACTCTCCATCTGGTATTTTTTATGGGAAAAGAGTCTAGACTTTAACACAAGGCAAGCAGTATTAATATAAAATAATATTGTATTTCAGGGATGAAAGCAATGAAATTAACTCACAACATTGTAACTTGGGATTGTAGTTCCTTCCTGAGGCTGCCAACGAAGTGATCCATCTTTTTGTTATTGCTGCAAGATAGAAACCTTATCAGCTTTACACAGAATGGTTAACACCTGGTGTGGAGGAATGCACAAGTCCTGCATTCTGATCATGTGAGAAAGTGATGATATTGGTATTCAGGAATATTCTCTGGAGTGGGTTTTTGTTACAGACTGATCTTCTTGTTGCAGTATTTAATCATTTATCGTATATGATTTCTTACACCATTGTTCTTTTCTTTTTAAGCTATGAAAGATAATTGTATCTCAAAGAAGGGACTTATCTCTCTTTATCTAGTCCTCTTTACTCTTCAAGCAAAATTATAATGTGGATTTCTGATGGCTGGTTTCAGGCAATAGATTATTTTAAATCCTAAATAGAGAAAGAGGTTTTAATTTCATTGCAAGAGCAGTCAGGATAAATTAGTTGGGAGGGGCAAACCTTGATAAATGACATTTTTTTTCAAAGGTAATTGTCTTTGAGAATATCCAGGATAAGCAAAGACTTATTCACTGAGCAGAATGTTATTGCTCTGTTTTGTTTTTTTTTTTTTTTAGCTTTTTTGTATAAAAATATTTCTAAATTGGATATCTGTGAACATCTTATGAAAGACATCTATTCCTGTTAACAGAGTAGTAATTGAAACTGTCTTTCACTCTGCCCTAAAATTGCCCCTGAAGCAGCTCCAGCTTTCATGGGATAAAATCCCAAGCAGCCCCATCCCTGCTGCCTGGCTGGGGGAAGCTGTGCAAGCTGACAGCAAGCGCCCACCACGGCACCCTGCACCTCCTCACCACTCCACAAACCCCCCACGGAACAGAAGAGCGGCAGAGAATCCGAAAATGACAGCATGGGCAGTTGTCTGGGTGCCATAGAAACTGCCACCGCAAGGAAGAGCTTTCCCTTCCTTGGCTTTGCCATTCAAACACTGAGAATGCAGAGACTTTATAGGGGAAAGTGAAGGTGCCTGTGTGTTGCTTCCATATCAGGTGTTTGTGCATTTGCTGCAGTTTTCGTTTGCTTCTTGTGTGGTATCAGCTTTGTGCAATTAACAGTAATGTCCAAAATCTGTGTCTCTCTTCCCTCTTCCGTGTGATGAGATTTCGTATCAGAACCTTTCACAGTTCCCTCCCAGTGCTGGCCTGCAGGCAGTGAGATGCCTTGACCTTCATGGCTTCTCTAGTCCTAGAAAGCAGTGAGAGCTGCCTTCCTGCAAGCCTGCAGTGCCCATGGGCTCTGTGCCCTCCTCCTCTCGTGGTGGTTTTTGCATGAGCAGGGCTGGGAGGTCTCAGAGGATGTGATGCCAGCCCCTGGGTCCTGGCCTGGAGAGGGCCTTCAGCAGAAAGGTCTGGATGCAGTGGGGTGACCAGCAAAGCTCTCAGCAACCTGGGAGCTGTATCCCTCAGCAGAAATCTCTCAGCATGGGTGCAGGGAAGGCAGGGATGACTCCAGGCTGCTGAAACAGTTGTTGTGTGCAGTGAGTGTGTTTATTATGGGAAGGATTCCCAGGCCAGACAGCTGCCCACAGTGTGCTCCCACACCAACACTGGGAAGGACACGTTAGAATCCAGGACACACTTCAACATGACAAATAGCTTCTCCAAAAGAAACCACAGGGTTTTGCTTCAGGTCAGCAAGCTCATGCTCGGGTGGGGAAATCTTTAATTTGCTCTAGAACTGCCATATAAATGATAGTCTTGTTGGACTTTTCCTTGCCTTTGCCTGATTTCCCCAGGCTATTTGACTTAGCCTACTCAGTGTTGGATGAGGGGTCACCAAGGAATGCTTTTTGCTGCAGTTGGTGGCTTTCCAGCTAAAAGCCTCCAGCAGTGGAGTTAATATGCAGTTGCTGTATCAGGATGGTGGGGGGAGATGGACTGATCAACTCCTGAAGCATCTCAGATCTTCTTTCAACGACTTGTAATTTCCACAATGTGCAGAATTTTTTTTAACTGAATACCCTATGCTAATTTTGAAAGGAAAGTTCTGCCTTTCTAGATTTCCTCCCACATTTCATTTAAATAAGTTATTCTTCACCTTTTGTTCCAGGCTGCTGTGCTCTGTTAAATGCTACTTCAGAAATGACTGCCTTTTACTGATGGGTGAAATAATCTCTGTGCAAAGTCTGGAAATTATTTTCAGTCAGGGAGGTATTTTAAGCTGCTTTGAAGTGCGAAGTGCAGGATAAGGGGGATAGGCAGTGTGTGGGACTATGAACTCTGTATTATGGGTTCTTTATTGGCTTCTGATATTTTCTGCTTCATGGGGTATTGAGAATGTCACTTACTTTCTTCTTACTACCTGTTTTTTCCGAAAAGATGTCACACTATTGCGCCACAAAACCTGAAAGAGGTTGAATGGAACAAATATGGTCATGGAATCACAAACCTGTTTTTTATTAGCTCAGTGGGACGGCCATGGGCTGTTCCCTGTGTGATCTTCCTTTGAACACACGTCTCCTCAGATAAATCTAACAGTTTACTTGGAGTAATGAGCAGACTGTATTAACATCCCTCTCAGACACGTGGATGTGAAAAGCGTGTTGCTGTTCATGGTGGTCAGGCAGTGACCTGTCTTTCAAAAAGGCTGATGCAGCTGATTCACCAAACGATAAGGGGATGTGCTTCCCTTCCCACACTGATCAGACTCCGGGCCTTGCTCTAGTGAATGATTGATTTTGGCTGCTCCTCCGTGGGACACTGCCGTGGCTGGGAAGGGATGTGCTGCCTCTGCCCAGGACAGCGTTTGCTGCCCTGCAGGTCAGAGCTGTCCTGGCACCTGCACTCCTGCCAGGCTGGAGTGAGGGCTGCCTGCTGCTTCCCTCTGCCCGTTACAAATCCGGCAGGACTTCCATGAGGAGTGACAGAAACAGTGATTTCCTAGCGCTGCTGGGTTCTGCTGTGTCTGCTTTGTGGCAATCCTGCCTTGAGGAGTGCTCCTGGGGGAAGGAGGACAGGGAGAGTCACAGCCTGTGAGAAGTTGCTGGGGTCTCAGCAGGCACAGGTCTGTGTCTTCTGGGCCTGGGAACTGCTCCCTGAGCTCCAGTGCCTGTTTCAGGCTGGTCATGCTTTTCAGAGATGGCAGTCATGACCCAGGGATTTATACATCTGTGCTTGTGGAAAGTGATTTTGCAGTGTGTGTTCATTCAGCTCTTGTGTTATTAACTCTAATGCTGAGTGAAACACAGTGCAGTTCACACATTCCTGTAAAATCTACACTGTACTTGCTCTGATCAGGGTGTTTGTTTCCTTATCTAGTCCAGACACGTACTAAAAGAAATGCACAAAATTGGTCCCCTTGATAAAACTGGTGTTCACAAAATCTTAATAAAATTAAAATGCAATCTCAATTTCCCCCTTAATGCTCCTGTAACCTGTATGCCTTTAATCATCTGCATAGTTTACTGCCAGTTCAGTTATCAGGTGTAATAAGTGAGCCTAATGCTTTAATGTTTGTTACTGGCCTGCTTTCAAAATCCCTTACACATGCAAGTTGTATACAATTTAAATAAGAAATGATGCATGGAGTCATCACCACTCTTATCTAGAGGAAGGGAATGCCATTCTCTTGATTTAACCTACCAGCCTGCACCCCCCGGGTGCAATTCTTGGAGTTAAAACCGATAGTGATCCAGTTTGTAGATTGCTGTTGCTCGTTAGCTTTGCCAGTATGTCATAATAGTGGGTCTCCAGTCTTGCTCCAAGTGGTCTTACTGCTAGTGTTAGTCTTAGCCTGAATGCATATATAGATATTAAAAAAAGGATATTTGAATGGTGTGTCAGTGTCATTTTTGAAGTACAATGGACCAGGCCTTTCTTTTTTTTATTTTTTTTTTTTCCTTTGAGTACTGTTACATATTTCTGCTGAAATAGACGAAACTTCTGTTTGATTGTGCTGCAAATATCTTGCATCTTTTCTTACTCTCCTATCATTTCTGTGTCTGTTTTGTTTTGGGCTCTTGATTCTGTGTTTTTAGGTTTGACAACTTCTAACCACACTGCATGTTGTAATAGCCTGTAGAAAGAGCCTTTCTGATTCATGTGTATCAAAGTGCATGACTAAACCCTCACTGTATATTTTGCTGGTGTCTGGTATTATACTTCTTTATGCTTTAGTCACACATTAAGAAGTGATGCATTCATTTTCATAACTGAATTCAGCGTTCTGGCTCTGCACTTTGTAGAAGGGAAGATAACGGAGGAAAGCAAACATTTCTATTGACTGGCTGTGATGTGTGATCTGCCAGTCAGAAGAATTTAGAGTTTTTTGTTTAGAAGAGGAATGTTCAGAGGGAGGGGAAGACAACTGCTAAAAGCAAAAATTGCAGCTATTTGCTACTCATTTCAAATCTTTGTCCTGCCTGGTATGAAGCTTAGGGAGCTCTTTGGCTCTGCATGCATTAAGTTGAATTCATGTGTGGATGCATTATATTCTTGTCCTAGTTGTAAGCATCCCAATGTAATTTTAGGGGTTTTATTTTGGTAGAGCTCTGGGATGGGTATCTGTTTCCCTGGGTTGTGTAATTTCTTGGCTTTTCTATTTTTTATTTACTACTGTACCACTAAACCTTTGGGTTAGTTTTGGGCAGTGAAAACACACTAATAGTGAAAACTATTCACTTCATCCAGGGATCGTGGAAATATCCTTTAGAAGTGCAGACACAGTGGTTTTTTCTGTTTTGAAGTCAGTGAATCATCATTATTAGTTGACATGTTGATTAATACCTACTTGTAAACCTTCTAAACACAGTTTTTGTTTGTGTGTGTTATTTGCTTGAAAGGAGTTCCAGGAGGTTCTGAACCAACATGCAAAGCTGAAGGGATGCGACAATGTCCTTTACTCGATTTGCCAGTTTTCCTGGACATTCTCTAGGATTATCTCACTGCATTTGAAAGCTTTTTACCTAAACCTCCTCAGACTCTTCTAGAGAAGAGCTCTGACTTGTGAGGAGCAAATGGTAGCTCAGAAACATCCCAGCTTTGGGGTCAGATGGAAGAATTTCTGTAGCAGTGGGTACTGCTGTTGGATACACAAAAAAGTGCCAGCAGGGAAACCAGAAACACGTGAATTGCCATGGAGATGAACACAAACCCGGCAGAGGCACTTTCAGCAGAGCTGTCTCCTTGGCAAATTCATCAAAATGAAAACTTTTTGTGGAAACATATCAGTTGACAGGAGGAATATCTTGGAACAGATGCTAGCTTAGAGCCCAGGATATTCAAACTGAGCCATGGGGGAACCAGATTCATATCTTTACCCTGAATAACGTCTCCAAACCCTGCTCTTTTTGTCTCTGGCTTCCTTTTCCTCCAAGTGAAAAATGTTGAAAGCTTTGAAATCTTTACATTTGGGGCGGAGTTCATGTTTCCTGATCCAGCTCATCACCTTGCAATACTGATAAAAAAGCTCATTTTGTCAGTCTTTAGGTCATGTTTTACCATGTAATAGCAGGTAAATAATTTAATGCAGTTGCTTTGATTTGCATTATTGCTACCAATAATTGTTTTGGTCAGGCTTTTGTGGGGGTGACTGAAAAATCAAATTCTGTCTTCTTAGAGGTTTTACCAATATTGCTTCCCTCTGAGCAGAGCTCAGGAAATTGTATTAAACACAAACAGCAGAGTACCAAGGTTCCTTCTGGAAGTGAATATGAAACTTAGGAGTGGAGGAAGCTGTAGATTTGTCTTTGCTGCATAACTCATATGAAAGAAAACAGATGAGATAGAAAGGGAGTTGTTTTGGGGAAAAAAGTCTTGAAGACTGAGAAGAAAAACTAAACTACATGGTGTGGGATAATCATCAAAAAGTTTCCAGTCTTCTGGGTGAGTAGTTGAAATGAACAGATTTTTCAGAGGCTTTTCAGATTCAACTCAAGCTATCGAAATGTCAGAGGAAGAAAAGGAAATTTGCTTTCACCCAGGAGGATAACTTTGAAAAGGAGTAGAAAGCTCTTGCATTCATCCATCCTCAGACAGCAACGGGCTGAGCAATCCTGACAGGAATGAACGTGGTAAGGAGCTGCTGTAGAAATCCAGGAGTAAAAATATTTACAGCTTTGTGGAGCTGAAGCCTGCAACCTTAGAGAGCTCTGAATGTCCCATCGTCAAGTCCTTTTACAGCTCCTAGGAGTGCAGTGCTGCAGGAGTCCTGCCCTCTTGCTGTGCTCCACGAAGGCACAGGCTGGGGAAAAAACAAGAGAAAAACCGCTGTGGCAGCTGATAACTTACATTTAATCTGGGATATGGCAGTGATAGAGACCAGACACAGACCCCTTTGGGATGGTTTTCCTGTGTCCCTCCTGAGAGGTGATGTCTTTATGGAAGAAGGGGACACATGTCCTGCCAAGAGAGCAGGGAAGTGGAGCTCGGGACAAAGGCAGAAGGAACCAAACACCACCACTGGATTCTTTGGCCTCGACTGTTTATTGAGTATAGGCAGCGTAGAGAGAGGAGATGTTAACTGAAAATTCAATCTCTTAAGGAAATTTCTTCAATTTGTTCAGCTACATTACTGCCCTGTTGGCTTGTTCCGTAGGCTGCCAAAGAGGAGATAGTTTTGTTCCAAATTTTCTTTCTGTTTTTTTTTTTTTTTTTTTCAGTAAGAGAAAGTGTAGCCATCTGCAGGGCCTTGGGCTGAGTGCTGGCCAGGGTCAGGTGAATGAAAGTGAGCCTCTCCTCTACACATGCCAATTAAATATTTCATTTCAAGGAAGCTGAAATCTTTCCCTAGGAAGAAAAATCTTTGTTTTCATACCTTTTAAACCTGGGTTTTGACTGTCATTTAGGAAATGGCATTTTTCTGTAAAATATGAGTAAAAAATGAAAAAAAAAAAATTGGAAACTTTTTGTCCCATCGTTCTTCACAACACAAAGACACAACCAGAAATAGTTCAGTTTGAAACCAAGCAAACATTTTTAGTTTAGAGCCAAATAATGCTTTTCTTTTTTTTTTTAAAATTAATATTATGAAAAATATTGCTGTATTTTTAACCTTTACTTTTTTCTTTTCTTTACCATCTTTTTTTTAAGATGATCTGCCATATAAAATAAATCACAACTCAATCAACTCTCATTCCAAGTTTTAAGATTAGCTGGGAGACATTTTATTGTCAAGTAAGTCTATGCTCATGAAGTTCTTTGGAAATAGGCACTGACGTTCTCATTGGACTGTGCTGCCTCAGATATGCAGCACTGTTTGAAAGAAACAATCCCAGATAACTGGAAGGCAGAATTCATCGTATGCAAGGAAATAAGAGAGAAGCTGTAAGAGGAAACATCCAGATTTGATGTGAGGTTTATTTCTTCTCTTTGTGGAAGAACAGTCGAGCTCTGTTGGTTGCAGTGGGTTCCTCAAAAGCAAAAAACAACCCCTGGCTTCTTATGAGTTTGCTCTGGAGGTGGAGATTGTGTGTGGATCCCTCGTGCCCTGGAAAGGCTGCTCATGGCTCAGCATGTGATGCCATGGGGGCTCTCTCCTCCACCCAGCCTTGTGCTTTGGCAATATTTGTAGAAATTCAGTGCCTTGAGACTTCTGCTGGATTTAGTGACTTGAACAACTGGTTTTGTATCAAGGGAAGCACACAACTTGCTTAAGAAAACAGGCAGCTACCTCCAAATTGAGGAATATTGATTCTGGAAAGTGGTAAATATAAGTGCATGCTGAATAACGTGGGAGGTGAAAACTGTGCAGTTAAAAGGAAAAGAGCTCTGGGGCTGACCACCTCCAGGTAGGAATCTAAGTCACTGTATTGCTTTGAATCATTTTTTCAACAACCCGCTTTCTCCCTCTCTGCAAGATTCCCAGGAAGATTAGTTTCCAGCTTTGACACTTATTGTTCAGTGCCTTAAATTAAGCAGTGTAAATCCACTGCTGAGAATTTACCGTTTGTCTAGCTTTGTGCAGCAGGTGGACTTTCACTGGGCAGAATTGATGCCAGTTTTTCTTCCAGGACCATTTTGAAATGTGTGCCTTTTCAGCCACCAGTTTTCCCATTTTCCCCTTGGCGAGGCATATGTCTCACTACAGAGCCTGTTTGGAGGCTGTTGGTTTAGACAGTTCTTTCCTTTTAGGTTTTTTTTTGCTTTTTTTAATATACTTATCTATCCTTTTTCAAAAAGCCACAGAAATTCTGGGCTGAAGTCTATGCTTTGCTTCCCTGGCATCCCCGTCTAGGAGGAGATGAGCAGTGCAGGAGATGTGATCTAAGAACTGTCAGGACTGCAGTGTATTGCTCTGGCTGCTCTTTGCCTAGATAAGCCTACAGCAGTATCTCTATATTTATGTCCATGTGTGCATATGTTTGAGTGAGTGGTAGGAGGAAAAAAATTCCCTGAGACTGCTCACATCCCTTCCCCTGGAGAGGGATGATGGCAGATGTTCCTTATTTGTCCTACTGGAAGGGCTGAGCTGACTGTGGGCACAGAATCTTCTCATTGCCATGGCAATGAATGCCTTCTAGAAAATTTGGTTTATATCACGTAGTTGGAAAGTGCCTTTTATTTAGATTTCCTGGAAAGGTTTTGCTAAGCAGATTATTTTGACACTTGCTTTTGCTGCTGTCTGTGTTTCCATATCAAAGAGCCACTCACCACACTGTCCCCAAGGAAACAGCAGCACCTTTCATGGCCATGCAGAGTTTATATTAATTGTTTGGAATTACTGGTGTTCTCACTTAATTTCAGGGCCACTTTCTTCAGGATAACATAGTACTGAAGAAGTGCTGAATAATTTACAAGACTCACATCTAATTAACGTGAGGAAACACCAGGAATCTAAAGCCATGGTACTTGCTGTGCTTTTGTGTTTCGTAGTAGTCTGACAAGCACTTGCAGAGCTTCCTCTGCAAACCTCTCTGCTCTTCAGTGTCGGAAAGATAATCTAAACAACATTCCTCAACTTCATGTATATTTTTGCATGAAAAAAGGACTTCAGTTTATATTATGAAATTTGCAAGCTATCATTAACTGAAGATAGTTTAGTTTGTTGGTTTTTTTTAACTTTAGTGGTGTTCCTCACAGCTCAGATGTTCAATTACATTACATTACAGTTCACATTAGTATCAGATTGGAAATATCTCCAGCTATTCACTTAATGATCATACAGAGCAATGTCAGGGGCCACTGGTACCTCTTACAGCATATGAAATAAAGTAATTCCTTTTTTTTTCCATTCTCAAGCCTGCCTGTTTTGATAAATCTGTCTGGATCCAAGGCGTAAAAATGACCTTTTGGCATCAGATTGAGATCTAAAGTCACTTCTTTGTTTTGGTACAGTTTTCTTTATGTGGCTTGGATGAATCATTTAATCTTGGTGGGTTAACTCTCAATTTGCAGATAACATTGTCTAATTTACGTTTTATGTTTTTTTAGCTAAAATTCTGAACTAGTGACTGTCTCAAATATTTTTAAAAAGTTGAACCCCATGGAAATGCAATCTTTGCCTTTTTTTGTCATTATCATCGACTTCAAATCTCCTCTCCTTTCACCTGAGCGTACACACACATCACTGGGATGTAATATGTGCTGAAATGCACAATGTACTGTAAAATGTACCTGAAATAGGGGCGCATTGGGTGCACTGGATCAGGCTTTGATGAAAGGTGTCTCAGTAATGGTGCAAGTGCTCTTCCCCTGCTCACTTCTCATGTGAGATTTTTGTTCTGATTGCTGTCTCGTAGTTTAATAACGGAGGAAGATAATAAAGGAGTAAAAACTTTTTTAAAAACCCACAACACTCTTATTGCTGTCGTTCACAGAGAACTGGAGGGAATTCAAAGCCAATATTGGTGCTGTATAAATAACTGATGTTGTAATCTTCATGTCCCTTCATGAAGCAGCAGTTCAGGGAGCGCTGTCACTCGGTGTCTTTGTGAACACAGGTTTGTACAAGAGGTGTCAGGAGAAACAGAATCGCTCCGTGTGTTTGGGTGTGGAGTTGTGAAGTACCACTGCAGTCACTGCTGGCACAAAGATACTTCATAGCAGGTGACAGAGAATAACTCCAATATTGTTCGGTTTACAGGGGTGGTAGAGAATGACTGTGAGGTGTTGCCTAAGAGGAATAAGAGCAAAAGTCTCTGCAACGCTGCTGTGGCCTTCATGCACATCATCTGTCTGAAATTCCACTGGAGAACACAATGATCAATGGGACAGTAGAAGATATCTTATCTTTCCACAGCTGTACTCCCAAGGGGGCCTTGGCTAAGTAACCTTTGCTTTAAATTCTGTCTTTAAAGGGCTGGAACCACATTCTTCTTTAATGATGCATCACTGAGAGCAGAAAAATATGTAGTGGTGGTAGTAGTTATGGCTCTAACTGTGCTCTGCTAAATTTGAGAATGATCCATTATCCTCGATTACAGAGAGCTATTGAAGTTCTCAGTTTTGAACTGTGCTGCATCCATGACACAAAGCAACCAAAACCAGAAAACGCAAATAAAATGATCTGTGAAAAAGTGAGTGCTGGATTTTCTGGGACAAACAAAGAACAGAAAACCAAGATGTAGGAATACAAACAAATGGCAACTTTAGTATTGAAATTACCCAAATTTTGCCAATTTCAAGTGCAGCTGTGCTACTTAGGGTTCAGTTTAAAAGAAAAGAATTTCCTTGAACACAGAGTTCTGCAAACATTACAGCGGTGTAATAAATAAATAAATAAACAAGCCCAGCCAGGGAGCACAGATGCCATTTAATGTGGCAGTGTATTAAAGTTTACAGTTACTTCTTTTAGACTCCTCCCTGGAGTGCCATGTGTCAGCCTCCTGCAGAAGGAACTGCAAAGTCTGATTCAGTGACGTATTAGATGGCATCTGTGCTTGCTGGCTTGGATTAGGGATACTGAATCAAAAAGAGGTTGATCTGCCTTACCAGCACTAAGCTGACACGAGGTTATGCAGCTTTAGCTTGTTGGCTTTTTTATCTGGTTGTGTCGGATGCCATGAGTCAGCACTGGGTGGCTTTTTTTGCTTGGGGATTGTCGCTTTCCTGGGCAGAGTAAGAGGTGTGAAATGGGTTTGGCCGTGTCTGTGACCTGCAGAGGAAGAGCTCTGCATTTCACGTGTTCAGCTGAAGGAGAAATGCAGGGAAAACTCACAGTGGGAAAAGGTGGCAGATTGTCAGGGCACCAGCTGCTTCGTGTGAGGTTGGCTTGGGTATAAGGGCAAGAAAGGTCCCTCTTAAGAGATCCTGCTGCCCTAAGTCCCTCTGGATCATTTTGTTTTCCAGCAGAGTCTAGATATTAATCAGGAGCTGCTGTGCCTGTCCAGCCCTGCTGTCACTCTGTCATCACGTGGGGTAGCCCTGGCTCGGGAGCTGCTGATGGAACAAGCAGTCCCAAGGCTGCTGTCCTCTGCTGCAGGAAAAGGCATTTTTCATAGTAATTAGTGTGCAAAAATACTGGGGACATGGACTTGCTTTGGGTTAGTACCATACCGTTGCTTCATATCCCATTCTCATTTGTAACTAAAGCCCTCGTTATGTGTATGTTTACTTCAATAATTCTATGAAACATGCACTGAAATTCCTAAATATGTGGATTCATATTCCTGGGTCCTCGATGGGTCCTTCTTGAACTTTCAGACAGGAGTAGGAATACTGAGGGAAAAATTAAAATTGTATCAGTTCTTCCATTTCAATTTAATTTAGTGCAAATAATGTCTCAGGCTAGGAAAAATAAGAGGGCAAAGTGTTATTTTTGTTATTTTTAAAAATTAGCTTCCACCTGACATTGTTTTCTTCTAAATCACTTAAAATCTCACCCAGATACAGAAAATAAAATTTCTAGCCATCATAAATAATGAAAGGCTATCCACTTTATTAAAGCACTTTGATTTTCATTGTTTTTATTCTAAATTTTTTTCGTGTATACCTCAACATAAAACTATAATTGAGATATTGAGAACTAACAGGGAATAGCCTTACTCGGGATGCCAGGTGCAGTGAGGCTGAATGAAGGCTGGATGAATGCTAAATGCAAATGGAAACTAAAGGAGGAATTTTTCTTTTCTTTTTTTTTTTTTTTTAATTGATCACCTTCATAACTAATGACTCATGGTAAACCTTTGGCATACAGTTATAACAAGAAACAAGCGGATGCCACTACCTTATGGACGTGGTGACAAATTACAGGGAGAGTCACTATTCTTCCATCACCAGGAGACTTTTACAGGGAAAACAGCACCAGCTCAGGGCTTCAGTGTAACATTTTAGGTTTTGCTCTAGATCTTCTAACCAGCAACTTCCCAGCCTTCATGATAGCTACTCCTCTGTGGGAAGCTTTAAGAGCCTTTTATAACAAAAAATTGTTTACTTTGGCCTAATTTTGCTTTTGAGAAATTTGACAGTAATTGTAGCCTATTCTCATGTGCCTCTGGAATGCATTTATTGGATTAATGCCTTAAATTAAACTGATTAAGAAAATACCTGAAGTTAACCTGCACCCAACTCAGCACACAGAAACAGGCAAGCTGAGAGACCCTTGTCAGATAGAATAGTCCCAGTCCTGTTCAGTCAGTCTGGTTTAATGGCTCTCTCTCTGTGCCTCTTTACAGTCCAGCAAACTGCTTATGTGCTGGTTCAACCATTACAAAAATCTGCTATTTCTGCTTTTGAAATGCGTTACTAAAGTTTGAGATTTGGGGATAAATGCAAACTGATGTTTTTGTCAACCGGACACAGGAGGAGCAAGCTGCCAGACATCCATATTTTTGGCTGGGAGTGTTCCACTGACGTGGTAGCTATCAAAATACAATCTGGTGCCCATCCTGACAGATACATAGCATTTGTGTGACATGGGGAAATGTCAGCTTGGGGTTCACAGCCAAAACACATTTAGCTCACAGGAGCAGAAAGCTTAGTACTCTAACCCTTTGTTCTTCAGCTGGAAATACACTGGGCTGAGAGGAGAATGAATTACAGGGAAAGACAAATACACACAGATATTTCTGTCACTGAAATTAGTGTGGCAATGTGTGCACCCTGCTCTGCCTTCAAAGGGCACTGGTGCATCTCAGCTAAAGGAAACAGAGAACCTGCTCCTGGTGATTTTGAAGACAAGATACACCACCATAGGCTTAACGTTCAAAATGGATGAAAATGGAAATGGATCATGGGGAAAGAGAGTTTTGCTGTAGCCAACGTGTTGGTGGGCACTAGGGGACTGGCAGAACATGAGCCAGAAAAAGCCTTACATTTATTTACATAAGAAAATAAACCAAGGGACTTAAGGGACTTTCGGGTCATTCCTCTGATTCCTTGCTATTCCATTCTTCCAGTCTTGTGGGTTTTGCTTCCTCTTTTAGAAGATTAGGAAGCATAAGGAAAATCAGAAGCCTCCAAATTAGAAATTTTGGGCTACTACCACATGTCCTTGGAACACAGACCTGCCCTTGAGGACTTCATTGGATGCTGAGTGTGTGAAAAAAAGGTTTAAATAATTGAAATTCTGTGTTAGTAAATGCAGGCATAGCTATTGCCTTTTTATTTAAGAAAGAGAGAAAGTCTAATTACACCACTGTGTCCTATTAAATTGACTATTATTTTAGAAGAACAATAGCCCTTCATTTTTTGACAAACAAATCAGATGAAAACAACAGCAAATGGGTATTTAACTCCATGACAGCATCAACAAATCAAGCGTGATACACCTCAGTGCAGTTTCCTCCTGCACAAAACCTTGTCCGAGTTTCTGCCTACTAAAGATGAGAAGCAGAAAAATGAAGGCTGTGTGAGCCTTCCCTGAAAGAAAGGTTTCAGAGGAGGAAGGGAAATGCAGTAATGCACCACTCCCCAGTTTGTGTGTGCTTCCCATCTTCCTAATGACCTGCGTGGAGGAATCTGGCATGTCTTGGCTGATTTTAGAGCTCTAGACTCACCTGACAGTGCAAATCCTAACAAACAGCAAGAGCAGCAGTGCCCCTGGCTGGGAGCCATCCGTAAGGTACATCAGCCAGGTATCAGGTACTTCCTGACACATTTCTAAGGTTCCCAAATTAAAAACAATGGAAATTTTGAAGGGTAAATCTAGAACTAATACAAATATTCATTTAAGCTGTTTAAATAGGATATTCTAGTGCTTTGTATTTTTTCAAACTTTTTTTTTATACTTGGCATCATGGACAGAAACATTTGTTCCTCTTAGCAACAGAGCCTGCGACTAAAAGCGCTGCATTTCCCCTCACAGGCAGGGCCGGTCTCATTTCCTCTTTGCTTCTCAGGAAGCTCTTGTTCAAAACATCAGAGCAGCTGGTATCTCTTAGCACAGAGGACTTGCTTCTTGACTGTAGATGACAGAGGCATAATCAGCTTTTTGTTTCCCTAATTTTTTTTCTGCAGAATACAAAAGCATTATTCAGAGAACTTTCCATTGCGCTGGGAAATGTAGACTCTCGTAGTGTGCCATATGTCTTTTAAAAAACCCCTGAGCAGCTATTTTTTTTAGAGTTTTGTTTTTCTCTGATAATCCCTTGTGGTGTCAGGAGCTAAGAGGTCTGTTTGATACTTCTGTTGCTACATTTGATTCAGTCACATAACTACCAATGGCAGCATTTG
Organism: Orthonyx spaldingii; assembly: GCA_013397795.1. Taxonomy (NCBI): domain Eukaryota; kingdom Metazoa; phylum Chordata; class Aves; order Passeriformes; family Orthonychidae; genus Orthonyx; species Orthonyx spaldingii. Next base: position 3,536,691 of record VZTJ01006424.1, on the reverse strand, counting down.
AGAGAGGTCTCAGACTGACCTGGAAATGCAAAAGCACTTTATCATAGCCCACAGTGAGCTTTACAAGTCCTGCCTGACCAAGGAACACAAAAGAGCATTTTGGAGAGCTGCATGTTGGTCCCTTAGCATGTAAGTTACGTCTACACAAAATTATATCAGAGTGTAAGTAATACATCTTGCATCTGTTAAAGCATTTCTGTCCTAGCACTCAGCTGCAGGTTTGGAAATTCAAAAGCTTTTGTTTAGGGCTTGAAATATGAGTCCATCATATTGAAGTCGTCGAGGTTACTGGTAGACTGTACTCTGTGTGAACAATAACTGTAGAGTGTCACCCAGTCAGGAGATTTGTCTTGGGAGAGTGATGGACTCAAATTCTCACTCACATCACCCTAAATCAGGAGTGAATTCAGTTAAGTAACGAGAACTATATCTGTGAAAATTACCGTGAGAGGAGAATGATATCTGCTTTATTTACTTTTGGAACAACTCAATGTTTGAAATGGGCATTTATGGCTATATGTGCTCTAAGAGGGTTTTGAATTGTCAGAATTAGTTAAAATCACTGCTTTTACTATGCATAGGATGTTTTTAATGGTGCACTTATTTCCTTAGTGCTGTATGTTCCTCCTTATAGAAAAACAAACAAATAAAAAATTAAGATCATCAAACCAGTTACTACAAAATGTGGCTGCTCCTTATATTTGTTTATATATAAACATATGTTGTGCAAGCCAGAGAACAATTGCAAACCTTGGTAATCAATCTAATATGAAAATGGTTGTTAATATACTATGAAAATTAGTGTGTCTGTCTCTCTCTCTTGGAATGGTAAGACAGATATTGCAAAATCTCTGGGGAGCAAAGACATATCACTGAAACGATCAAACTGAACATTACCAGGTCCTCTGCTCTTGTTGATAAAGGGTTTTTTCCCTTCCCCACCCAGCCATCATCTGCTTCACCTCCAGGAGGCATCCTGCAGGAGGTGAAGGGAGAAATGCTTTTGTCAGGACCAGCTCACTGTTTCTCAAATGATGGCACTGACACAGGGAAGCATTTTGGGCACCTGGTGGGAGGATGCAGTACCCAGAGGATTTCAGTCAGTATTCCCTGTATTTTCCCAGATGGAGAAATTGAGTTGCTCAGATCAAAGAGTAACAGGTGTTTGTGCTGAAGGTGTTAGACTTGGGCTGAATTACACCATGGTTCTATCAGAAACATTAACCTCCCAGTATGAACAAATTGCTGCTCAGCCTGGGACCAAGATGTTGCTGTGAATTCTTCCTGTACTTGTTTTAAATTTTCTGTATTTTGTACCTGCAAACCAGAGTAGCCTGAAGGGGCTGGGAGGTTTCAGCAGTGGCTGTTTGAGAACCTGTGGGATCCCAGGGCCACTGCCATGGCCCCACTGCCCCTCCATGGGGCACACATGTGGGAGGCACCTGGGATCTGCTCTCCACAGAAGAGTTCATGGAGGCAGGAAGGAAAAAGTTGGGCTGTATTCACTGAGAGTCTCTACTCTGTCAGGCAAATCCCAGGGAAGTCAGCAAACGTCCTAAGGTGCCTGTTGAGGATGGTGTTTTATCTGCCTTTTGCATTCCATAGCAATGAAACAGATTTTACTTGGATCCAGTCAGCTTTTCTATCAAGGTGTGCTCAGATAAAAGTAGGCTGTTAACTCTGGCTGCACGAGAGCAAGTGGTGCTTTAGATCCTGGGACACCGGTGAGAAATATAAACCCCCCTGGGACTGAGGAATGTACTACCGACCTGGGAGAAATCTTTGACAGCATTCTTACAAGGTCAGTTTCTGAACTCTGCCCGTGCTCTCAGTGACCCTGCTCTGTTGTGATCTGTCATGTTTCCAGAGGTGGATGTGCCGTCACAGGCGTGAGGAACTGAGGAAGTTGCTCTGGAGAGGCTGATTTTTGGCACATTTTTCTCAACAATATGCCTCAGTCTTCTTGTGTCATGTCCTAAATCCTTAAGGCCTATAGTAGATGCCTAATAGAGATATAGTCTGGGATGATATAGGATGTACTCTTTCCCCTATTCTTCCATTAATAAAGATAACAACCTGTCAGCACAAGGCATTTCACACTTTTCCTCTCATTTCCTTTAGATTTCCGAGTCTGTGGTTTCTTCTTTGAACCCATTTTTTTTTCAACCATGAGCTACCCAAACTGACATGATTAGCAACGTCTGTGCTAGAAAGTTAAAAGAAAGACTGACTCTAAAGGGATGAATATCCATTTGATTGGTGATTCTAGTGCTGATCCCTTAGATTTGTGGTGTAATACCTGGATGAGGATATAATGGGTCTAGGGTATTAATTGATAATTACATATAAAAAACTGTATGGCCAGATGGTGTTCACTGCAAATCCATGAGCAAAGATGGTTTTCACTCATCTCCATGGTAAGAAAACCCCAAACAAAACAAAGAATGCAGTGTGAAGGACAGGCTGGCTCTCTGCCCATCACTTGCCCAGTGGTTCCACTTTTGTTTCTCACAGCTCACCAAAGATTGTCTCGTGTCTCAATAATCACTGATTTGGCTGGTTTGGATTCTGCTGGTTCATGCCAGTAGTTATTTCACTACAGTGTTTTGAGCAGGGGTAAGGGAAGTCCACATACATAAATAAATATATTATATACGCACACAGACTTGAAATCTATCTTTGAGCCCTTTGGCATCTTGAGTTACTCTTCTCTGTACACAAGTTGTGATCTATTTTGTTGTATTAGGTCGACATAATTTTCCTTCTTTTTCCAATGTGGTGGATTCTTTTAACAACCACTTCATGGCAACTCAGAAAACTATTTCCTGGAAGGCAGGGAGCTCAGAGAGCTGTGTGATGCTGCTGAAACAGACACTGCAAACTCTGCAGTGCAGGCTCATTTCAAAAGGGGAGTTTGATAGAGGGGGAAAAAAGAGATGACATTTACACTAATTTGTATTTTCCATTATTAAGCACTTTCCTGGCCTTGTCAGTGCTGCAAACAGAAAGCAAAAAGAACAATAAAAAAGAGTGATCTCTGTAGTTATGTCTAGTGAACCCAAGGGTGCTAGTTTAGTGGGGAAAGAATATGTTGTTTTATTTCCAACAGTTTAAAATCCAGAGCTGTACAGGTGACATAGTACCTTTCTTTATTTCACTTGGCTGCTTTCATTCAATATTGCTTTTAAAATTAACATTGACCTTTAGTGGCTATGGAAACAGCTATCAGTATGCAGAAGATTAAATAAAGGAATAAAAAGGGTGCACAGTAAAAAAGCACATCCAGATGTAACTGACAGAGTAACTGTGATGCCCCAGTGAATAAAACTCAGAGCAGTGTTTCCTGCTGGGAGCTGGTTCCTCAGCACTCTGACCTTGCTGCTGGATACAGCAGGTGTAGCCTAGTCTACCCTGATGTTATCCATCATTCCCATGTGCACTTACCAAAACTTGTCCCAAAAAAAAGACACTTTAAAGTTACCTTTTTTTTTTTTTTCCTGCTTAGGCTTAAGTTATTCAGTGTAGAGCAAATAAAAGTGAGTGGTTGGACAATAAAATGGCAGATGAAATTCTGTGTGAGCAAATGTAAACCTGGGAAAGAGCCATTACCTTTGCTGTGAGGTTCTCTTCACTTCAGGCTGTATCTGCTGAGGATTCTTCTGTCTGATCCAAACCTGGCTGAGCCTGGTGGGAGTATTTGCCATCAATGGAAAGGGATTTGCTTATTCACAGAACACTGGAGGTACAGGCTTTTAGGCTGATTTTGAAGAGCAATTTCAATGGTTAGAAATAAAAGTGTCCTACTGGATATCTGAGGAGACACGAGCAGTAATTTTAGATCTGCTGTCTTCCATCTATGGGTGTTGCACAGTAGTTGAACTGCAGCTCAATGGTTCCTAAAGCTAAACTTCAAAAAGGAAATTGCCCCAGTTCTTAATAGTTTAATACAAGAATTTTCAAATGTATGCATTTACGAATAAAAATCCTGGATTCTGGAGGAAATGCCATTGGCATTACATGGATAAAATTATACATCGCTAAGTCTTCATGGACTGTACTACAATATTGGTTTTTTCCTTCAGTACCTTATGGCAGCTTTCAGTTTCACCATTGGGTGAAATAGCCTTAATAATATCAATCTTGGCTCTTAAATGAAATATAGAGGGTTATATGTAGACCTTTGGCATCTGAAGTGTGAATTGCAGGAGGACTGAACAAAGGAGAGCCTTTCTCCAGGAGAATGTGTTTTCAGACTTTCAAAGAACAGAAATTTGAGTCAGAAATTCCTAAATGCCTGTGTTCACTGCTGGATTCTAACATACTTTTTGTACTCGCTACATCAAAATTGCAGACATGCAATTGCGAGTTCTGAATTGCTGTGTGGAATTAATGAGCATTTCACACCTTCCTGTGAGTCCTCAACTGAGCCTTTGCATGAAGAGGGTTCAGTGGATGTGCAGAGACCCAGCCCAGCTTGGGCAGCTCCAAGGGGGAGCCCATGGAGATGCAGAGATATGCCAGTGGTGCACTTGGAAAAGCTCGTGAAGCTGCCCAAAAATGCAGCATCTTTGGATTCAGCCTGATGGGTGTTCAGAGAACAGAAGTGCAGGTAGGACAGACAGCGAGCTGTGAAGAAAGATTGCACAGGTTCATTGTAAAGCTAATTCATGTTCAAATCCAAGTGGATGTTACTTCATTTGTTTAAAAATCTTTTGTTTGGGGGATAGGGATTAGATGCAGCTTTTATTTGAGAAGAGCCTTTTTTCATGCTAGCACTTCAAGGCAGATTAGGAATAGGGATAAAATCAGATAATTCTCAGATGAGGAACTGTGAATGCATGGAATGTATGGTTTGGTGGCTCTGCCTGTGATTTGAACCACGCCCTGATATCTGTACTTGCTGTTTGCTGCATATCAGGCCCCACTCTATTATAAAGCAGCACATTCCCACTGCTTCTTTTCAAGCACTTGCTGACAGTTACGAGAATAGTTCAGAGCTGCTCTGAGCAAGGGATGCTTTTCTCAAGGAGTCTCTTTCTGTGGGAAGTTTCAGCAGGAGCTGAAGGCAGAATGTCCTTGTGTAGTTGCCCAGGATAAAGGCAGGGATGCTGCTCTGCCAAACACGCACAGTAATTCATGCACAAAAACCAGCGCATGGATATTTTTGAAATGTATGAAAAATATATGTGCAATATGTCGCTTTTCCAGGCGTGGTGCCAGTGTACTGAGTTCTTCTGGGCTTTTGTCTTCTGCAGAACGCCACAAATTAGAACGGCAAAGGCAAAACAACAGGAAAAAAAGAAAAAGGGAAAAAAAAATGAAGAAAAGGAAAGAGGGAGACTAAGGGGAGAAGGCTGTATTTTCTGGCATCTTAATCTTATGCATATTTTCAAATCAAAGGTCTGACTTCTCTTTTCTCAAGGCTGCACTGTGCTCTCCTTTGGTGTGGAGCATGTGATCAGGCACTTTGCTAAGGATTCAACTATGTGCAGCTGAATTGAGTTCCCCTTCATGTTGATTTTAATCTAATTACAGTCATGGTACATGTTAATTGCAACCTGACTGCTGTGCCAGGTCTTGGCATGCTCTGCATGTGGGGACATCCAGCTGGAGAGGGCTTTCATGAAGTAGATTTTTAGTCTGGATGCTTTTATTCCTCTGCAAGAGCAGGGAACTGTTGGTGTGGAATGTGGAAACTTGCTCAGGAATTTTTGGAAGTTAATACATGCAGAAAACATCCTGCTGACAGAGGCTGCCCAGCCCTTTTCTAGTAGAGAAGACCTTTTAAAATTTTTATAAACTATGTTAAATGTCTTTGACTTTCACAGAAGGTGTTTGATATTTAACTGGAAGCCCCTGGGTTACAGAAAAGCCACAGTTCTTTCTCCCGTGTATTGCAGTTAACTGGGTTATAAGCTCTTACAAGTTGCTGTTTCTCTTCCACATCCTTGTATTCCCCAAGAAAATTATGGTATCTACCCTAATTAATATATGAATATGAAACCCTCTGAAGAGCTAAAACTCAATTTAGCCTAAGCAGCAGCAGTACCACTGCAATGCTATGTAAAATACACAGAGCAGCAATCCCAGTTCGAAGGGGGCTGCTGGGCTCCCATCCCACCCATCCCCTTCCTGTGCCCCCCAGAGCTGTGAGATCCCCCAGTGGCACTGGGGACAGCTGAACTGAAGGAAATAGCTGGGGAAATAAAATTTTAATAGTGTCATCTGATTGTTTATTAATTTCTCACAGTATTCCAAACTGAGAGCCAACGGATTTGCCATCCTGCCCTCAAAAATTGGGAATTGTGAAATTTAAGGTTACCCACTGAACATTAATTCTTCCCCCAGCATTCCTGGTCCAATTCCTAACTCCTCAGTGGTATTCTGGGTTTGTGGTGCTGCTTCCAGCAGAGAAGTTGCCCACAGAAATGATAGAGGGAAGATTTCTCGGGCCTCTCTAATTCTGGCATGTGCTAACTTTCAATTGGGTGACTTTGCTGCGTCCTTTAATGTAGCTATTTTTGTGTGTGTGTGTGTATAAATTAAAAATAGCTCTATAGAAATAACTTTAAAACCCTGGAATATTTAATAGCAAGCAATTCCTTTCTATAAAAAATTTATAACAACTTATAAAATGTAATCAACAGAGAATTGTGCCCCCGCTTTTGAATTCTTTAGGTGGTTTTAAAAATAATACTTTAAGGATGTTGGAAATGGCAGCATGAAGTGTTTCTTTCCTGTTGAATAGCTCCTAAAATAAATTATTCCAACTGTATTAAAAATATGAAAAGCCTACCACTGTTACATATACTTGAGCTGTGTGAAAGCACCTCTGTTTGATGGGATAATTGCTCTGGCATATATAAACATAATTTATTTTACTGAGATTTAAATATTAAACACCAAAGTTCTTCAAAATGAGGTCCTAGTGATGTAGTGCTTCACTATGCCTGCAGTCAGAGGTGTTCACCTCAAGTCAGTTTATGAGAAATGTTAAATATTAGGGTTTTATTTCACCTTTATTTGTTGTTCCTTCTTATTTTCAGTAAGCAGTAAACACTATAGTAGAGGTCCACTGCAAAGAAGCTGTGAAGAAATATTTCTAGAAAACAACTTTTAAAAATATATATTTTTATATAAAAATAAAATAAATTTTAAACAGATGACGAATTGTGGAATGTAGTTTAAAATGCTGTTTAGGCAGTAGACAAAATAGCAAGTCTGTTGTGTCCAGATAAAACTTGGTTTAAAGAACTTTACATAATCACAGGAGATGGTAAAAATGTCAACTGGTTTTAACAGTTTTAGGGAAATTAGGTTATATTTCCCCAATCAATATTTTTCTAGGAAAATTATGGATGGGGTTTTTTTTAAGATGTCAAAAGGTAAAAGATACTATTTAGTGTTAATTTCTTCATAAGAAAACATAAAAGTGGTGGCCAGAATGAAAATAATTTTTAAAATATTTGAGCCCCCAAGCAATGTTTTGATTTCAAGGCAAAATAAAAAAATATAAATAAATAATCTTTTTGCTAAAATCTCCCTGTTGAGCTGACATGTCACACAAGCCTCATCCTTGTCAAACAGAGCAGCTGGGTAGAACAAATCCTGGCATTACACTCGCCAGCCTTTGTGGAGAGCCACAGGGTAAATCTGCAGCGATGTAACAGCTTCCCACAGCTGGGATGTCTGATTATGTGCTGTGCTGCAGAAATTACAGCCTCACTGTGCTCACTCATGGTAACAGGACAAAGCTGTAATACAGAGCCAAACGTAGATAACCAATACAAACACCCTGCCATAATCAAATCTTCCATTTCCCTTCACGTGTAAAAATGTCTTGCTTTTAGAACGTGCATATTGGTAAATAATGAATTTTAATGATGAATGCTAATGAATGTAGATCAAAACAAGACCCTGAAAGTGTGGAAATATATTCTAAGTAGAACATGATGGCTTTAATATAAGGCACATTTTAGATAATATTCCTTCTGCAACTAAACTGTGCAGTACTACTGCCATTCTTCTCCTACTACTCCAATCTCTCCTTAATTCTCTGTGCTCTAAGGATGATTTATATGCTGGGTGTATCTGACATGAGTTAGAAAATTATGTTCTGCAGGCTTGACCAGTGTAGGGTTGTGAGGAAATGCCTTATTTGAGGCCATAAAGGAATGGTTGTACACTGAGATTTAACAAACTGCTACCTTCTTCTCTGGAAGGGAAACTGTGCTTCAAGATAGTCTTTCCAAAGCCCTCTCCTCAAACTTGTTTTCTGTGCGTTAAAAAAACCAAAATATTACAAAGCCCCACCAAAGGTTAAAGAACAATCCTGTGTTGTCTGGCATTGCTGTCACTTCAGCATTGCAGAGCACAATTTCCCCTTAAAAACAGTTTCACCTTCCTTTTACAGCCTGTTCCAACGTGAATATATTGTGAAGGGGGTCCTGCTAACCTTGTGTGGCTGCAGCACTTCCCAGGGAGTCAGTGTGGACATGCTACAGACCAGTCCTGCTCTCAGGGGCATGAGTCTGCCACAACTCTTAGAAGGAAACAACTCTCAAATTCTTTATTTTCCTTAAATTGTTATGTGGTAACATACATATCTGTTTACTCTGGTCCTGCCGACTCCCTGCCCCCAAAATATGATAGGATGGGCTTTTCTGTTCTTTTCAGTTTCTGCTGTTTGCTCACGTGTATCTCCTTCCATCTCACATTCCAGCAGACTGATATGAGCAAGATCAGGAATTGTGCTACAGCTGTCCTTGGCCTCTGTTATCAGGCCAAAAACAACATCAGCACAATGTGTGGTGCCAAGATTGTAGCAAGCTATAATGACATATGTTTTGTTGAGAAATTGGTGCTGTGACTCTGAATAATAATAATAATAGTAATAAATGATAATAATAGATGTTTGGCTGGTGCTGGTGGTGATTGCACAGGAGAGAGGTGCTGCTCTGCATCCTTCAGAACTCCCTGGGTGTAGAACGAGTTTGTCGCTGTTGGGATCTTGGTTTGCATTTAGAAATCTCCTTGTGAAATGCAAAACTGGTACCAATGTTTGTAAATACAATCTAGGCCAGTTCCCAATGGACACCACCACCGATCCAAACAGGCTGGGAGAGCTGGTACAGAGCACAGCCTTTGTCCAGAGTAGGGCTCCCACGTACAGGAGTGGAGCCTGAAAAACCCGTGTTACTTAACAACAATATATAAATATAAAAACATCCTTGCAAGTGCTCCATTGCCCTGAAAAGACATAAGTAGAGAGAATGCATCCAAGAGCCTGCACTGATTTAGGTTAGTGGAGACTGGCTTTTTGTTGGTTGTGTGTCAGAGAATGTTACGTGTCTGGGCTGCTCCTCCAGTAGAGTTCAGGGCTCATTCTGTGCTACTGCCTGGTGTGGATGAGCAGGGTTTCTAACCTGACTTGAGGTAAATCTTGAGCACTGCTTTCTGCTCGATAATGCTTGAAAAACCAGCAAAGTGCTCACTGGAGTGAGTTACTCACTGGGCACACTCACTGCTTGCTCCCTTAGTGCACAGAGCAGAGACTGCTGGTGTTGCTCATCAAGCCCCTGCTCTTTATCCCAGCCAACATCTCTCCAACAGTGCAGGAAGTTTGTAGTTTGCTGAGAAGTCACTTGCCATCCTGCCTGTTAAAAGCTAAGAGAACAAGGAAAAAAGTGTGAGGTGTTGACATCAGAGGGTATTTGTAATAATGAGTAATATGGCACAGAGCTGGTGTATCTTGGCTCCCACCCCTCTGGTGCATTATTTTAGTGGCTATGTCTAGCTGTCTACTAACTGTGACACATTTTTATAGTTTATCATAAAAATAAAAGTGTGTCTATTACCTCTAGCCGGAATTTGGATGATGCATAAAATCTGAAGCAAGGGAGTTCATGTAAGGAGTAATACAAAAGCCATCTTCAGTGTGTCATGACAAGCACTGCTCATGCAGCAGGGCCTCCTGCAGGCTGTGGCTTCCCGTTTACACAGCCCCAAAGCTAAACCACCTCTGAGCTTTCCCAGGGAAGAGCCAGCTCTGGGCTGGGTAAGGCAGCAAACTGTTTGCAGATTGAGTGTAGCAAAAAGTGTCAGTCACTTCCACTCAATGACCTGGTGTTTAAATAAGCTGTGAATTTGTATTCTTTCTTCACTTTGCTGCATTCTTTAGTTCTTCCTACTTTCAGAAACTGTTATAAAGTCATTAAGAAGAAGAAGAAGGAAAAATTGTCTTTCTGGTCAAGTATTAAAAATACCAGCACAATCACTTGTATTTTACAATGAACAAACTTTCCAAGGAATTTTAAATGCTAAATTAAAAAAAAAAAAAACAAACCCAAGCTTCAGTTTCTTCTCTTCAAGTCATGATTAGCTTAAATGGGCTCCTCATACACTGAATCTTAGGAGAATATGAAAAGGAGGGGAAAGATGCTGGATAAAGCAGGTCAACTTGATTAGAAAGAATCTTTTTGGGTTTCATTTGTTACCTCTGTGTAACTCTTGTGGGAAGTGTATTAATGAAAACCAGGAACTTTTTGGCCTAGCAGAGGTGTGATATAGAGAAATAAATATCAAGGAGACCCTCTGGGACTCTATCCTCAGCTGTGGTAAATTGGAATAGCTCTCTCAAAGTTGTTCTAAATTGTAACAGCTGAGGCTCTGCTCCTTATACTTTGCTTACTTTGTGCAGCTAAGTTTTGTCTTTGTTAACTAATTACTAAGAAACCTATTAGTAAAATGAAGAATTTTTAAAATATGTTTATTTCTTTCCTCTGTAGCCAATGGACTAAAAAAAGTTATATCCGAAGTCACAAAACAGAACGTGCAAGACATTTTTAAACTCAGAGAGAAGCAAAATGTCTTGTTAGCAGTTACTCTCCTTCCCCTTTACTGTAGAAAAGGAAACATTACAGATGTGATGTTGTTGGGGGCTATAAAATTCCCAAATTTGATGGGGGCTGTAAAATTCCCAAACCAGGATGCTGACCTGAGATGCATCAGGCTTAGTGCTGCATAAATCCTGAAAGAATGCCTGTTGTGGGAAATGGTCCATCTAGGCAGAATGTTTTAATTAAAAAAGCTTATGGATACAGGAAGAAGTGAACTTGAGGATATTGCACCAGGATCACTATGTCCACAGTTCTACTTCTAAAGCTGCCAGATTTTTATTAGGGGCATTTCTGAAACACAAGGTACAGAGTTGCTTCACACAAACCCGTGGCTTGCTTCCAAGGCAGCTAACTTCTCCCAACATTTGTATCTTTCTTCTCCTATAATGTAGCAACAAAGCATTAATCATGCAAATATCAATATTTAATGATTATGTGGTTAACGCCTGCAAAACACTTTAGAGATAAAAAGTTCTCTGTAAATCCAAATATAGGAAATTTACTCCTTGCCTTATCTTAGTTGGATACAGAAGGGCTGAGAACCAGTTCATGTTATCTGGAAAGGCAGGTGCCTGATGCTTCTGATATCAGGAGTAAAATATTCATTCTAAACCTGCTGAGCTCTGTAACAGTCTTGTCTTTCTCTTCAATCTGCTTTTGAAGTTTGCACTATTAGAAACATTTGTATGGTAATGAGGATACTGCTCAAACCTCAAAATATACTAATTAGGTAAAAACCAGGATTGAGAACATTTGGCCAGCTATTTAAAATGTCATAATTGCTGCTGCAGAAACCATTGTTGCTTCACACAATTATATAAATGGAGAAGTACTGTCTAAGGAGGGACTGAGGGAAGAGGATGGTTGTAGAAAAGTAAGAAGTCAAGCACAAGCTTTCCCTGCACATCTGCATTGCTAAAAAACCCCTCAATATGGCCCTTTTTAAGTGATGGGTGAGTCACAGTCACCTTTCCTAAAACACCTCCTTTTTATTGAAGAGTCCTTTGGACGGGTTAGCAAAAGTTAAATGGCAACTTATGAAACCACTGCTGAAAGTTACAGAGGGCTGTGTACCTGAGCGTTCTGCTGAGTTTGGCCATAAGCAATCACTGGGCGAGGTGAACTCCTCAAAACAAAGATGTTTGTTTATCCCAAGTCTCTCTTGCTCTTTGTACTTTCTATGTCTGTGTTATGGGAACTGTTCAGTTTCAAGCAGAAGATGGAACACAGCAAAAGTTGTTTCCTTGAGTGCCATTTTTGCCAGCATCGTTCTCAGCTGTCTGCTGGCACATAGTGCCTTTCTCAGCCATTAAAAAAAAATGAGGAGAAAATATCCAGTTCATATATTCTTGGAGAAGGTTAATTTAGCAGAATCCTAGATTTTGCAATGTAGAAGAGATCATGTTCTCCCTAAAAGTCTCTGCTTAAAAACCTTTCCCTACCCACAAACAACTATTGAAACCTACCATACAAAATACTTAAATGTGTTGACTTTTGAGTTTATGCCTAAATCTTCCCAACCCATCTGAAAGTTTTACTGAAGAGATGTGGATATGTTTTAAACCAGGCCTGTCAAAATGATGAAGTCTCTATTAAACTGTATGTGCAACAGACCTCCTCCACGTGAGGAGGCTTGATGAGAACACCCCGGCCATTTGTGGAGGGGTTTTGGACTCAAGGTTGCCTGGGTGGGTGAATGTCTGGAATCCTGACAAAGCACAATCCAGAATGATAGAAGGGAAGATTACAGATAGGATCTGGCAGCTCAAAGTCAAAACTAGTAGGGTGGGGATATCCAGACACTGCAGAATACAGGGGTGGAAAAAAACTGTGATGCAGTTCCGTGAGGGAAGAGCAGGGTCGCCTTGGGAGGCTGGAGAGCAGTGTGTGTCCTCAGGTGTTGCCAACAGCGAGCTCAAAATGTGGCTTTGCAGGGGAGAGATCAGTCTTTGGTGGAGACTGGTGCAAACCACAGCTGCCACCAGAGCAAGGCTGTGCACATTTGCTAACAGAAGGGTGACAGCACAAAGGAGGCTTTTCAGTCAACGCTTCCATGAGTAGAAGCACAGATTTATTTTTAATTTTTTTTTTTTTGTTTCCTAAGTGTGACTGGAAAAAAAATTATCATTTGATGAAACCACGTTGAGATTCATTTCAACCTGACAAATAAGGGAACATAGCAGAGAAGGCAGGTAAGGTTTCGTTTATTTAAATTGGATTTAAAATAGGGTCTGAAATTTGTTGAGTGACATAATTTCCTCATGGTTTGCAGACACCAGCTGGAGAGTAACTAGGATAGTGGAGAAAACCTGTCAGGCACCTCAGTACAAGCAGCTGACAGTCCTGCTGAAAGCAATGGGGAAGAACAACACCCAAATCAAAGAGTTCTCTCTCCATGTTTGACACTCACAGTGTTTTGAAGGCAGGACATGATTATTGTCTGGTAGGGCTGTTGTCAATTGGTTATAATTAGCTTCAGGCTCTTCTCCATGCTCAGAACTCAGTGCTCTGGGTGTAGGAAGCTATTTAAATCTATTTACATAATTTTGGTACGTTTTTCTTAAAATATTTCTCCGTGACTGAAGAACTCTTTCCTGGGTTGTCCTTCGCTGGAGCTATATTGGCAATTTTAGTGGAAAGTCAGATTTCAAGGGAAAAGGAAAGGCCCCTCTGTGTGGCACTGGGCTGATGGAGGTTCCTGGGGCAGGTGAGGTGGCACAGCCCTTCCCCAGGTGCCAGCCTGAGTGGGAGCAGTGCCAGCCCACATCCCTCTGCATCACTGTCTCCCCAGCCAACCTGAGTGTTCTTTGTGCCACAAAATCATTTCCTTCTTGACCAGGGCAACTTTGAAAATGTCTGGTTTTTTAAAAATGGGGGCCCTGTGGGAAAGACAGTCTGTCATTTAGTTATGTTGAACGAGAGGAAAGGAATCCAGCTAACAAGGTGTGAGGCACAATGAAACAATGAGCAATTAAAAAACCCCACAATAACTTTTACTTGGATTTTTCCTCAAAATTCTGAGTAATTTGTCACATCTTTTAAACAGCAAGGTGCATTAGCATGGTGAAAAAGTGTAACCCCATGTCTTCTTGATGCCTGTTGGAGTAAACTGCAATGTGCTATATTTAGAGACTTTAGACTCGATGACTTTGGTTTGTTCAGAGATATTACTTTAAAAGTGATCTTTGCTATGGTTTTTAATATACTGTACTTCTGAACCAGCACTCAGAAAAATGTACATTTTATAAGGGAAATAGCTTTGTTATAAGCTGACATTGGCTAAAAAGTAAAATTAGGAGAGTTTGAGTGAGAGAGAAGAGTAAAAAGATATATTTTGTTCATCAGGGGATGTGCAGTTATGGGACAAAGGAGGACACATTTGGGATTCAATGCAGGCTCAGGGTCACAAACACTCTCTTCTAATCAGAAGCACACAGGTGAGAGACATGCTTTGTGTCTTTTGTGCCTCCCATCAGAACAGATTCAGGTGCATGCATAATGCATGAGGCAAGCACCAGCACTGATGCAGAATAATCCATAAAATATGAAGCTGATGTTATGAATAATTAAAGCACAAACACACTCAGAAACACCTGCATGCAGCTAATAGGATGGGTTGGACTTGGCCTGTACGAGTGATAGAAATGTAGAAGTGAAGCTGTCCCTCCTCCCCCTTGGTGTCCCTTGGACTCTGTGTGGAGGCTGCCACAGGGCACAGCTGCTGGGGACCCCTCTGGAGCTTCAGATCCCTCTTTGGGAAGGGAGTGAACACTGTGACTTTGCTTGGCTACAGCTGCAGAGAGGCCTGGTACCTGCTTTCTTTAGAGAGAAATTGCCAAAGTATTTCCCTGTTATAATATTGAAAGGCTGAACTTTCAGCCTCCTGGTAAGTAAATGCCAGTTTTGTTTAGAGATGGTGCAGAAAGATGAAATATTTAGCTTTTATCAATAATGTACCCTCTAAGTAACAGTGTCTACATCGACACATAATCTGTGACAAACTCTCAGAGATCCCCTGATGCATTTGAGGCAAGCTCGAGGGTTTTTTTAACTTGTAGGAGATGAATAACTTCTGATGTTCCCTGCAGAGAAGGGAAAGAGCAGGGCAAGAACTGAGCTAAGAGTATCAGCAGCAGAGAAGGTCATATAAATTATTACTGCTTGTATGGCTTGTGCAGATACCCACTCACGTGGTGTTGGTGTTCTTGCTTAATACTTTTATGATCTCAGTGGAAATCCTGCGTCTGTTAGGGAAGACATTGAGCACAGAGCAGAGGAAAACATCCGGGTCCTAAAGGATTTGTTTTAAATAGAGGTGAAAAATTGTCAGATCCTTTCTGAAGTTAAGTGGCCATATTTTTTAAATGAGTAAAGCTGGGGAATATATAAAGACACTCAGCAGAGATTGATCACACTTTCACCTCAAAGAGGAGAAAAAGCTTCTGTCACCTTAGGCAGCTTCCAAAATATGGTTTAATTTATATCTCTGTAAGAGTGATTTGAATGAAATGGAAAATAATGTCTGGATTGTGGTTTACATTTTATGACTGCACACAACTCACACTCACACAGTATATTTTAGTGTTTGTATTTATATTTCTAGATTTTTATACTGCTCCTCTGATGAAGGAGTTCTGGCTGTGTGCACATCAATCTTAGATCTTTGTTATTTAAAATATCTTCTTTGGTCTGATGTGTTGGATGCTAAGGAAAGTCCTTCTGTACTTTTATTTCTTGAAGAGAGACCGTGTATTACTGAAAACACAGAGCTTTCGAAGTAACAAATCACAGTGCTGTTGCTGGATCACACAGAGTGTGGGCTGAACAGGTAGAGTGCTCAAGGGATAGAGTGGATAGAGCACAGATGAGGCCAGAGAAGCTGGACCCATGGATCTCTGAGCTGGAATCAGCTAAAGAGACAAAGCTCCACGAGTCCAACAAACCCAGTCCTTACAGGGACAGTTTGGATGGTGTTTCTGCCTACAAGAGGAACAGTTTTCCTTTGGTTTCAAAATGATGAATTAATTTCTAGTTTTGCCATAAGAGTCACTGCCCAATGCTATTGCATTTTTTACATTCCCTGTTCTCAGTTGATAGACCTGGAGTGTGTTCCTATTTAAATTAGGCTATAGGCATTAGACAAAAATAAGTCATTTTTCAGTTAATTCTAGAACTAGGACAACAGCCCCTTTGGAAAATGCTTCCTTTATGAAAGTAGTACTCAAATGAGCCTGACAAAGCACAAAATGATTATGTGTGATTCTCTAGATTATTTTACCAGCTTAGTTTGCAGAACCGAAAGTTCTGAAATACTTTGTGGCTGGTGTCTTGCGTCAAACACCAAGAAATCACCATTTGCATTTATCTCTTGAGGTTAGGCTAATGTTGAAGTATTTTAGCATGATTTACTGCCAATTTATAGCCAATGACTCTTTCTTCCCTTGCATCTAGAAGGCATTAGATCCTGGGATGCCTTGAGTTCTCCACCGACCTCAGTCTTTAATAAGGCAGAACTGCAGAAAACCTTCAGATGCCACCAACTCTCTCTGCTGTTTAAAAGAAAACCTTTTAACAAGCACCCTAAACCCAAACAACCCCGTATACTATTAAGGAGGAAGATGAACTATTTCTATGTTCCTCCCCTGATTTTTCAGCTCAGTGTTGTTAGCACTGTGGTAAATAAATGTTCATATCCTTGGCACTCTTCCTTCCCTGCTCCAGAACTGGAGGAGCTGTGGTGGCACTGGGTCATGGACAGCACTAATTACACATCCAGCATCTTTCCCACTGGCAGATTAAGGATTGTCATGCACTTCACTGTTTTTCAAATTATTTTTTTTAAGCAGTGAGTTTCCCATTAATTCTGTCCCCCTGACAGGGAGGAACAAATTTTAAAGTGTAGGTTCATAGAATATAGAATATCTTTAGACTTTGGGCTTCTAGGAAAGTGTTCCTTTGTCACAAACCACCATAGAGCCTCACAGGCTTCCTGTGAGCTGAGCTGACAGGTAAGATGCTCTTCAGATAAAGCCTGTATTTTCCTGAATAACTGCTGAGTACTTAGGAAGTAAATGACTATAAACAAAATTGCAAAATACATTTACTGTCACCCAGTCACAGCAAATGACTCTATGGAAGTACACATCCTAGCAAGAGTAAGGTCTTTTCCTAAAACTACTTTAGCCTTTTAGTTTGTTTTAATGGCTTTACATCAAATTTAAGAACTTATATACTTCAAACCTGCTTTAAAAAGGACCAGTGTGTGGGTCCTGAATTCTGCCATAAGCACTTTAATATTGAAAAGTAATTGCTGTGTGTGTACAGCAGCTGCTGGAGGGGCAGGTAAAATAGAGATGCTTGTGAATTACTTTTTCCTATTTAGTAAGGAATTGAAAAATGACACATTTCAGTCCTGTGACCTCTGAGAAAGTATCTGCAATCCAAGTTGTGCCTATTTCAACCTTCACAGCCACACTTCTTGCAAGATCCACACTGTGAGACTGATCATGCAACTGATGGGTACTCTAATGATCGTGGTCACATTATGCCAATTGTATGGAGTGGCCTCAAAGCCACTGGTGATACCTACAATTAACACTTGAGATGTAATAGATGGGTCTCTTGGTGAGTCATTTTGTTTGAAGGACCCACAAACCTGCTGCAGTAGGAATCTTGTGTAATGTATACAGGCTGTTCTGCTGCTAATACTGTCCACATGGTTCCAAAACAGACCTTGCCAAATCATTAAATGGATCTTGCAGAGCATTGAATTTTAATTGCTCTGGGGATACTGAGAGAGAACAGTATTGATTGACTAACTTTATGTAAGTTTATTAAGAGTTGTTAATCTAATATCTAATTAAGGGACTTTGTTTTACTTTTTGTACGATGTCTCTGTGATTTTATTAATGATATTTTAAATGTCCCTTTTCTGATAATTTACATGCACCAAAAGGGAATTAAAATCATTACCTTGAACTGAAATATTTTCCCTCTAGGACCAACTTTTCAAACATGGTAGTTTCAGACAGCTAAATTCGGAGTTAGCTACAAAGAGGTGGTGAGATGCAGAAGACCTGAAAGGTGGGAGGCTGACCGTGGCAAAGGGTAGGATTAGGTGGCTTTGGGCAGGATGGGGTTTTTTGTCTGTTGTAAGCCTTTCCTCATAAAATCTCCTTGCAGATGAAGGTAACCTAACGAAGGGATAAACAAGCGTGGAGTTGAGGTGGTGGGATGGAAGTGAGAAAGATGCAAGAAGTACTTTGAAAACTGTGTCCTGCCAAAATTACTTTCTGTCCTGCAGAACCTTCTCATTACAGATTGTGCTGCTGTGAAAAACTGAATTTTAACATCAGTCTCAGTGGATCAGGATTTGTCATCTCCCCCTGTGTGTGTCCCTGTGGCTCCTGATGGGGACAGAGCAGACTAAGGAAAGCAGTGAGGATTTCTTCTTTTTTTCTTGTGTGCCCCAAATCAGAACAGGATTGGTTAGTTTTGAATTTAATTTGCAAGGAGACTCTGCAGACTAAGGGAACTTGTCTAGGAAGAGAAAGAGCTGATCAGGTAGTTTAACAGAGTATATCCTCCAGCCTTGGAATTTTTCTACTGAAAAATGTGACATTACTGGATATTCTTGGAATACAAATGACTGCTGTGGTGCATGTCATGGTTCGATACCATGTTACGCTGAATCTACCAGCAGTTTTTAATGAAGAGATATAAAATATAATAAATTTCAGACCATATTCCAGGGAGAATATTTTCCTGCAAAAACTGTAATAAAGGACATGGAAATGTCAGGGAGAGTTAATTTAAAGGGGGGGTGCAAAGCTGCAGAACCACTTCTGGCCCGCCTGACCTGGGAAAGGGCATATTTTGCATAGCCTATGGCACAAATAAAGTGTGAGACCAAATCCCACGGGCTGTGGAGACATTAGGAACTGACCATCTCCACATAACACATGGCATAGCTGGCACAAGATGAGTAACAAGTGATGAGAAGTTTGGCATATCCAACTTTTTATTAATTGTTATAAGAGAGCGAGCTAAGAGATGTTTTGTACAAGATATATAGCACTAACCTTTGGTTTGAAGGATTTGTAAATAACCAAACAAAAAATTCAACAGCTTTAAGTACTGCATTTCAAGTGGAAAAAGGTGATCAGCACAGGCAAACTCAGAATTTGTGTCAGTTGTCTCATTGTGTCAGTTGAGACTTTTGTAAATATAGAGAAACCTTGCTGACCTGACACCTTGGTAATCAGGACACTGATAGGTGAAAGAAGTGATTGAAAAATAATTTATTATTTGGAGACGAATTATTTAAAACCAATTTGAACTTACTAAAACGTGTCAGTGAAAATGCACCTACTTTTAAACCTGCTTGAAATGAAATAATAAGTCTGAGAATCGGTACCAAGGGCATCATCCTATGCAAGTCTGATCAATTAAATATCTATAAGGAAAAACCCAAGCTCTGAGTGCTGGTAGTGCCTAGGCAGGCTTGTCTCGTAGGGACGTTTATTGAAATTCATCTGGACACTGGCTGCCTCCAACATGTGGCATTCAATTCCAAAACCTTTCTAGTTTGTCTCAGCTAAGAAATGTCCCTGATGACCAGACATGCCAAGATTTAATAATCAGCCTTGGACAGAAATAAAGCAAATGCATAAATCCCAGAAAGAGCAAAGTCAGTCTTGTGGTTGCTACCACGAGAGGCTTCCTACGGCAATTTTAAATTGTGTTTGTATGCAGAAGTGTTAGTTATTAGCTTTCCCTCTGATCTTTTAAGTCATCATGGCTTTTTGATCACAGAATTCCAAACATGTTACTAGGCAGAAAATTTGGTCCCTTGCTTAATTAATGAAAGTAGATTAAAGCTTGTGCTGCAAGGATAGTGATAATGTCACAAGAAGAAAAAAAAAGATGTTATTTACATCATGTTGGCATCCTGGGTAAATAGGCAAAATGTAAAAAATACAAGGATAGTTCCCACCATTTGCAATTTTGTGGAAAAAAGCTGACAATTAGCAGAGTGCAGTCTGAGCTGGGTACATCTGTGTGCATTTCTATTAAATGTTGTAAAGGGCTATTTCGATAAAATGCTTCAAGTTGCTGTCTATTTTCATGGTACACAAGTCTCAACAAACACCCTGAAGAGTAAATGAGATTTTCGAAAGAAAGGTGCCATGCTCACTTAGCATGGATTTAATTTTTGTAGAAAGAGATGAGCTTAGTAGCAGCAATTTCACCTACTGAATTGATAGCACTTAGGAAGTTTTAATTGTAGACCGTAAAATTCCTCTTAGCTCCTGGCTCCGTTACTCTGGGATACAGCATTGCAGGGTCCAGGGTCTGCTCCAACCACTCCTGCAAGCTGTAATGAGGCAAAATGCATAAAAATTATTCTGCTAGTTTAGCATATATCATGTTTTTCCTGAAGAAAAAAAAAAGGAAAAAATCCCCAGCACCCTGGGCACTAAAACAGTCATGGCATGAAATCAATTTTGTAAATGTCAAGACATTGGACTGGAATTTTCCAGGGAGTCTAAGCGCATTAGCAGCTCAAATCCCATTGAAAACCTACCATATATACTCTGGGCAAATTACAGAAACAGCAGATCTGTAAAAACAGCTGCCCTGGCAATGTGGAATATTCCTCGGAGAGGAGCCGTGGAGCCGGGGTCAGCCGCGGTCTGGGGTTGCAGGGAGGGCAGCTCACACCTCCCCAGAGTGACCAAAGATTTTTTATGTGTCCTTCCCGACAGAGCAGGACGTTGGAGGGATCTTGCCCTCCCCAGGGCTGGGTGTAGCTGCACCCCAGTTTGCCCTTCCAGCAGTTAGGCTGAAGTGTGTGCAGAGAGAGAGATGCCATGTACTCCTTTAAAGCTTCCTGGGCGAATAGGCAGGATAAATATGAAAATATTTCTCTGAAACCAACAGCACTGACCCTTCAGCTGACACTCACCCCTGTTCATCCACAGCAGTTAAGTGGGGAGAGGATGGGCATTCACACTGCCTGCCTTTCAGGATTCTATCAGCAGAAACTTTTTAACCTGGGATACTGCCTGTCTTCCCTCCAGCAGTATTTAAAATGTGATCTGGGCAGAACTCCAGGATCCTCTTTTCCTCAAAAATGTGTATTTGTATATACAAAAATACACATGTGTATATATACAAAGAACTTCTGTTTTCCCCTCCTGAAATTAGCAATAAAATGATGATGATGATGCTTGGAATTTGTGTTTTACCATGAATTGTAGCTCAAGTGTTTCTAACTCCAGTTCTTCCTTTAAACAAAGTTCTCACCTCTGGCTGCATCTCCTGTGTTTCATGGCATTCAGGTACCTGACACCAGAGAGAGCAGGGACACACTTGAACAGTGTGCTTGCATTTATTCGGGTACTGAAAGTGATGCTTCTCTTCCACCTTGCAGGCACCTGGGGGTCTCAGAAATGAGCTCATACACTTTGTAGGCAGCAATATAACCTTGTTCAAATCCTTCCAGCCTTTAAGTTACACTGAAACAAAAGCTGATCAGCACTTTACTTTTACTTAAATCATACCAACATCTCAAGCAGTGTTTGGTGGTCTTTGACTATACTTCACTGATTACTGCTGAGAGGGAATAATTGCAAATGGCAAGGAAAAAAAGTTTCAGGCTTGCATTGCAGCTGATATTAATAGTCAGCCTGAGAAGTGCAATGTTAGCTCTTTGCATGGGGAATATTGATAAAGAAATGTTATTTTCTCTAGTTTTATTATTGCCTTAAAATTTTTCTCGTTTGTCTGAAAAAGAAGGCATAATTCTGATTTCTGTGAAACACATCTGCTGAGGTTGATTGTCTCTCAGAGCTGCTGTTCACTCAGGTTCCTGTTTATTAGAAAATAAATGCTTAGATGTGTCCCAAAGAAACATTTTGTGCAATTTTTTTACCGACTTCATGAAGAAATTCTGTTTATGCAGGTTCTTAGTTCATCTCCTGCCTTTAGCATCTGAAGGCTGGACCTGTACTCCTGTTATGATTTCTCCC
This sequence comes from Orthonyx spaldingii, assembly GCA_013397795.1. Taxonomy (NCBI): domain Eukaryota; kingdom Metazoa; phylum Chordata; class Aves; order Passeriformes; family Orthonychidae; genus Orthonyx; species Orthonyx spaldingii. The sequence continues at coordinate 3,514,760 of VZTJ01006424.1, read as the reverse complement.
ACAAAGAAAAATGCATTCAAGAACATTACATATTCTGTCTCCCATTCCTGCAGCGACGTTATGATTTGCTAGAAAGCGTTATTTAAAAGCATGGTGGGGTTAGTGTTTGCACTGTTGCTGTTGGAAGGGGCGGGTGGGTGAGCAGAGTGTGCCTGTGAGGTGTTGGCAAAGGGGATGTACAGGCCATGTGTGGACACCCATAGTTAAAGACAAGAACTTTGTCACGTGACCTAAACTCATAACTGGTTTATCTGATCTCCATTAACTGTTTTGATATATTTAGAAAACAAATGCCCCTGGAACAGTTAACAGGAAGAATAAGTTTGTTCTTGAAGTTTGTATTGCCATGGCTTCCTCTTCGTCCCTCTGTTCTGAAGCAGTTTTTTTTGGTTCTGCTGTAAGGTAAAATTCTATGTGTGCTGGGTAATGAAGAGCTAAAGTTGCTGAGTTTGTGTACTGAATGATTTATAAAAGATGTTAAATGTAACGAGCAAAGGCAGACTACAGTGGTAGCTGTAGTGTAAAAATATTATCAAATGATATAACTGTCAAATTAATTAAATTCAGTGTGATATAAATTAGGCATAGTTGTATGCAAATAGGTGTTCAGGCACTTAGCTTGGTTGTAACTAGTGTGTCCAACTGATGCCAAGTAACTATTTCAGGATGAAGAGCATTATTTGCATTTGTTATAAACTCTGTGAGGTTAACAGAGCTGAATTTCTGTTTGTGGGAATCTGGCCTAAGTTGTCAACAGAACTTAAAAATACTACCTGCTCTTCATAACAATCCCTTCTGTTCTGGATCTTGGGCTTGTATAAATTAGTGTAAATCCATGGAAACCAAATATACATCCTGAGGAGAGAGAGCTGGGTGTGAGGAGTGTGGACATGGAGTGTTTCTATTACCAGCTCCTACAGACATTCTTGACACATCTAGCTGGTAACAAATCTCTCAAGCTCCATCCTAAGCTGTTTTTTTTCCCCACTGTCACTATTTCTAAAGCAGTGCCATCCTGCTGGCTGGGAACCTGTTTCAGGTGTCCAATCTAAATTACTGCAGTCCTTTGCTCCTCTGACAGTATTTTCCTCTGGCTGCTATCACCTTCTTAGCCTTCACTTTGTCACATTTGCTCTTCATGTAAGTGAGGATCTCCTTTCTTCTGGTTGCCATTGCTGCTCTCTTCTGTAACAACTGGATGCAATCTTTCTTAAAGCCAAACCCATTGATATTGGTAAGATGCTGTGTTATCTACTCAGCTTGAATATTGTGATTTGTAGCATTACCCCACAGCTCTTTGAAGGACTGGGTTTGTTAATACAAGACATTCCTGTGCAAGTCCTCATCCTGCCTTGTTAAGAACAGTCCAGTGAAAGACGTAATAGCACAGGCAATCATAGCACTTTTTTTTCTTTTTGATAGCAAACTCATAGTGTTTTACCACTGCAAGAATTATATTAACAGAGCTAGCTACAACCTGGTTTAGAAGCTGACATTTATTTGATTAAAATGAAGCAAAGTCTTTTGTTATTTTCCTGTTCTTTGCTGCTAGAAAATTGTTAATATTCTAGGGGAGACCAAGAGGATTTCTGTGTGAAAGTGAGAGGTATGAATGGAGAGAATTAACAGTAATGGCAAGTGGATTCATTATTGATAATGTTGTATTGGAAGTTCAAAGAATTCATCTCTGACTGGAGGAAATGGCTGTCAGACTGCACCTGCAAAGCTTTTCTTTTAGAGGACAGGTATTTCATGACTTTGGAGGGCATGTCAGTTGTGTTTTCTGATGCACAGCATAAAAATGGAAGTGGTTCAGTACATAGCTCTGTAGTGACCCCAGATGCTTACAAAATCTTTTATTTGAACAGGGGAACATTAACTATTTGAAAAGCACAGGAAAGTCACTAAGAACTTGAGTAAAAGTCAACATTAGATATTCCCAGAACAATGGATCTTCAAACCTGTTTAATTTTCTACACTAACAAGACAGGAGATGTCACATATCTTGAGTTTTTTGATAGTCTCTCCTGTGAGTTCTTGTAAGCTGAATAGAGGAATATAGTTTGATGACAATAAAGTGAAATGAGGTCAAGACTTATTGTGAAATGAGTCTCAGAGAACAATTATAAATGATTGCCAGGATGGGAAGGCTGCACCATGTAAGTGCCCCAGTGGGCTGCCCAGGTACTATTCAATGTTCTCTTTAGCAGCCTGCAGCAAAAAAGAGTCTGTTCATTAAATTTGCAGGTGATATTAATAGGAGAGCCTGCATGAAGAAGATTTAACATTTAGGAGAAGCTTGAAGAGTGGAAGAACTAATTTACAATTCTGTTAAGGGTAAATACAAAGAGCTAGACTTGGGCACGGGTGATTCTCTGTGCCAGGCTGGGGAACAGCAGCGTGGGCAGGTGCTCTGGGGAAGGGGATGTGAGGGGTCCTGAGTGAATTGCAGGTCAGAGGGGACCACTGGAGTCTTACTGTGAGAGCTCATAATGGGAATTTCAGGTAGGAAATTACATCTATGGAATCATCTTTCCCTCTCTGGCAACTAATAAGGGCCTTCATCTGCCAGTCCCTCATCTCAGTCATGAAACAGGGGGCATTGCTGAAAGAGTATGTGCATGCCTGTATCTGTATTAATTTCCTATTAGTCAACTGTTCTGTAAAATGTTTTTGTTAAGATTTAACCTTCAAGAAAGAGAACCTAAGAATATTAAGCCAAATTGCATCGAGGTATGTCAGATAACAAATCTGAGGGAAGGGTTTCCCAAAGACGTAAGGATTGTCACATCTCAGTATGGCTAAGTTTTCTACATCAGAAAGACTTGGGATTTCTGTGTTGTCTATCCCAAAGACTTGAGATTTCTGTGTTGTCTACACCAGACAAACATTAAATATTAAACATTGCTTGGGAGAATCACATGCAGGTGAAAATCATCCATGATCTTTATCTTAAAGTCACTGTTTTAAATTCTGGACCTTGCTTATTTTAAACTGATGAGCTGGTCATTATTTTTACCTTATTACATCTTATCACTAATAATTGTCCTCCAAGTGTGGATTTTTTTGTTCAGTTTATTTGCAGTATCAATTATAAGAGTCTTTACCTAGGGCTTAAATCAGTGTTTTAACAGATTTTCTTGCACAGAACCATCTTTTTTTTCCAAGACAAGTTGTTTAGATTCACTGATGATGAGGGAATCAAAAGTATGCTGGAGACATATGGTTGTTTTCAAACTTGTACCTAAGTCCTTGCCATGCTTTGCCAAAGAGTGGGCACGAGCGTGTTCCTCCGGGATGGCATCAGAGCAGAGTTATCCCGGGTCACAGAGACTTGCAGGGCTTGCTTGGCTCCTCTGTGCTGCAAACCCTGTGCTCGCTCCCTGCATCCCCCTCGGATGAATGGTCTGTCTCACAGAGGAGCAGCTGCACCAATGTGAATCCAGAATCTTTTAGAGGGTCAGCCAGCATTTAAAAAATCACCTGCGCTGGATGTAATGAAACTCATTTAGTTAAGCACCTGTAACCTGCATCGCAAAAGCACAGCCTGCTTGGCAATCCCTGTGTGGGCTAACAACAATGATAATTTCTGAGAGTTTCAGACAGAGGTAAACAGTCAAACATCTCCAGCTGCAGGGAGATGAGCACAGAAGATGACACGGCTCAGCACACCACGCTGGCCCTGGGGGCACGAGGGCTGAGGGAGGAATTATGGCCAGTGCTTAACTGCAAAGTTGCATCATTTGCCAAACATGTATTTATTTGTATTTGTATTTAGTGGTATTTGGACTGAGCTCTTTGGGCTAGAACTGCAAATAGGTTAGGAACAGTAATGCTGATTGCTGTGATTTCTCGGTTTTGGCCTCATCTAGGTAAGGCTAATTAGGTTATAGGACAAAATAAGGTTTCCAAGAACTTCTGGAGCGTAGGACTTGGATCTAATTTAATGCCATGATTTTATTCACACTCTGTGTGATATTTCTTACCTGCCATTGACAATTTGGGAAAGTGACAAAATAGTTTAAGTGCTCCTCCAGTATTTGCAGAAGCTGAGTTCTTTGCAGGAGGGAGCTGGGGGCCCTGCTGGAGGCCGTGGTAGGAAGATTATGGATTGCAGAGTTTAATCTGTCTCTTTTCACACACCATGCACCAGCTACAGACCCTGCCTACTGACTTTTTTTTTTTGTTTTTATGACAGAATTAAAAAAAAAAATCTGAAAATTCTCTGTAACATAAGGAATAAGGTCATAGAAAAGGTGGTCCTTTTTATATGTCTGCTACAGTCTCGCTGTGCAGCCCTGGGTAAATGAGATTTTCTCTCTGTGTTCACTGTTCCCTTCCCTTGGTTTTTTAAATGGGCAGGATCCTGGGAACAGGATGTGCTCCTGTCCTATAACATGGATCCTTTAAACCTACATTTGAATTTTACACTGAATTAGCACACATGAGAATCATGCACTACCCTGCACTTGACTGCAAACTGAAATTACGTCAGTAAAGAAGCTGCAGTCATTAAACTGAGAAATAAATACAGAAGTAAACACTTCTGTTTCTCAGAAATTAACCAGGTAAAATATATTGTTCCATTTAGAGTTTATGGACTACAATGCAATTGACAGTTGAAAAACATGTAGACTTTTAAATGTAGTTAAATATTTCAATAAAACACTCTAAATTAGGGCTGTATAAATTTAAATGGGACTCGCTTATCTCTTCTTTCATGGTCTGGTGGCTTCAAAGCCTGACATTTCTTTCAAAATAGTGGAACTGTGGCAGGAAAAAGGATGGTGCTGCTGTGAATAAAAGTTACTGCTCTTTCCCAATGAGGTTTTGTTGTCAAGAAGCTCTGAAAGAGCTTAGGAAAGGACAGAGGAAGGAAATGATTACAGCTTAAAAAAAGCCAAACCCAGTGAAGGTGGTTACCATAAATTATTTCATCCATTAGAAGTAGAAACAACACCTTCGCTACTTCACACTACTGCAAGAATTTTCTTGCTTAATAGTTCATTAGTTTTATTGTTTTCCTTGATGATTATTGCTGCAAGGTTGGTGGGTGTTAGGAATCCACTGGCAGTGTGTTATTGCAGCAGCTCCCCTGTGTTCCTGAGGCAGCAGCCATCCACCAGTGCTGTTAAACTCAACATCAAGTCCTGTTGGCTGACACTTGGAACAATTTCTCTTTTTGGCTAGTCTGTAAAACACCATTTACCCTGAGCCAACACCCGCATGCAGCCAGATGTGAATTTGCAAGAATCAGTAGAAAGGAAAATAATCCGTCTGCCTTTTGAATTCAGGGCAAGAATAGTTTAAGAATATTATTATTTAAAAGATTTAAGAGTAGTTAGATGATCAGGATTCTGGCTTTGATCAGCAAATATTCCCTTGCCTTGTGCTTTTTTCAGCTTCCTGACGTTTAAGCTCCCAGGGGCTCCCCAAGGACATGATTCAGCCTGGAGCCTTCTGTTGGAGCCCCTGGGAGCTCAGCCTGGGGCTCGCTGGGATCTGTGCTCAGCTGCTGACGACAGAGGAGGCTGAGGCTGTAATTCAGGTCTCCCCTCTGCATATTTGGATTTCATTAAAGAAATGGCTAGACAGAAACTGGTTGGAACATCTTGATGTGAACAAGCAGATTTTGTCACTATAATGCCCAGCAGAAACGGTAAATTGTTTGTTGTGTGCATTAGGAGATGAATGCTGGCAAATGCCAGCTGTGAATTCATAAGGGAAATAGAAATATCTGCTTTTCTGGCCGGATGTCAAATCCCTTTCTTGGATCATGTATGAGCTTTGAAGAGAAGATGCACTGGTTTTGAATTCAGACCTAATATCTGGTGAAGAGGAAAGAGACACAAAGAGACACAAAAGGATGTTTTTAAAGCATTTGAGAATTGCCAGGTGGGTTCTGCTGTGAGCTGTACTCCGCTGCAATCAGAACTCTGGATACTGATTTTATATATCTGGAGTGCCTGAGGGAGGAAATCTAAAAAGGCTTTGAATAAATTATCTCTTGCCTACAAGTAACAAATGCAGGAAAAGGACTCCAAAGAAAAATATTCCCATGCTGCTGTTGCTTTAAGTACTCTGAAGGTAAAACAGATTTCAAAAACAAGAAACTGAAAAAATCAGCTATAGTCTTTCAAAATGTTTTTGGTACCTGTTGGAACAACAAGAAGAAGCAGAAAGGCACTAAAGCCCCACAAAAAAAGTGGCAGCGTTCAGAAAATTCAGTGTGATGGATTGGAAAGCCCAGCATTCCACCAAGCACTGCGTGTGAATGGGCACAGACACCACTCATGCTCGCAGCAATGTCCCATGGTGGGTGGATAATGCCTCCACAAGACAATCAGTTTAGGAAAAACAAATTTTCCAGCTGACAGAAGGAAATTTGCTCTTCTTCTACACAATGGCACATCCCATCTAACAGTACATGCCTCGAATGGATGTGGAATGACTCCCCAGAGCACAGGTTTTTCTCCAACAGCTGCAATACCAGGCAGGGTGTCCACACTGCAGGTGGAAGTGTAGTGAACCCCATCTCCCCGAGGGAATGGGCCCTGGGACATCAGCTACAAATCCCCCCAGCCATCCGTGTGGATGCATGGAATGCCTTTGGCTCTGCTTCCAGGAGCTGTGAGTTATAGCAGGAGAGAGATCAGGGCAGAAACACACATGAGATGCCAGAATGTATGGATAGCACCTTACTGAAAACTGGTTATGCTGTATTCACTTTCGTGGTATGTTGCATTATTTTATTTTTTGAGCTATGGAGCAAGTTTTAGAGCAAAGGAACTGATTGTCACAGTGAATGTAAGCCTAAACCAGCACCTCTGAAAAGGGCTCTTTTCCCACACCTTTACTTGAGGTAGCATGCGGGAGACAAGTTGGAATTTCGTGGGACATTTGTTTGGATCTCTTCTTTTTTCTATTTTTATCATTGGCAATGAGAGTGATTCACAGATTTGGCAGGCAGAAATCAATCAGGGCCATTGCTATTTTCGGCCCTTACAAATTATCTCACAAAATTAAGAACATAAATTAAATACACATTTTCTCATTTGGAAAGTGCCGAAGGTACAAAGACATACAAATGTACATCACTTCTCCACGTGGATTTTGTAAGGCTTGAGCATATTTTGCTAGTGAAAGGAAAATTTAGAAAAGGGACTGTATATGTAACTGATGAATCTGTCTGGGAACTCCATGGGAAGTTGTTTGCATTTAACAGCTTCTATTAATAGGAATTCTAAAAAAAACCCCCTTGTAAACCTTTAGGTTTGAGTGAGTGGCTGCATGGTACTTAGATGCCAGTTGGGGTTAAACCATGACGTATTACATTTTTTATCTGGTGCATTTTGATCCTTTCTTTTTTTTTTTCTGGCTGAATAGGCATAAACATGTCACAGTTTTGAGAAAATTAGGTTTTTAAATCAAATGTATTCAGGTAATATTGGTTTTGCATAAATTTTTGTGTGGAAATAGTAAAAATTCAAACTCTCATCTGATTTTAAAATAGTTGTCATTGATTGAAAAAAGACTTATTCTGAAGATCAAGTTTCAAACTGAATGGCTGTTACTGTTTAAAAATTATGTAGTTGTTTTCATTTCTTTATTGGGCATAATAACACTTTTAGGAGAAAATAGCACGCATGGAAATGTGAAATCTAGTCTATGTAATTTTCCACTGATACAACAGCTGCATTTCCTTTCTGGAAAAACTGCTGTCAGCGATATTTTATACCTGAATATTGAGATGAAGAATGTAAACAGGCCAAACTTATGTAAAACCAGAGACTGTTAAATAATGAATAGTCATACACTCCCTGATGTCTTGCCATCAAAACAATCGTGATTTTTCTTATTTTCACTACTTGTTTCAGTTCTTGTGAAGAGCAGTGGAAGGAATATTCACAATATTGTCCTCAAGCTGCATGCTGGCTTTGGCTCTGTAACGCTTGTTCAAGTGGGCTGAGGAAGTTTTCTGAGCTGCCAAATGCTGTGCAGTGCTTCAGTTCCACTGACTCTGCATTCTGTGGGATCGAAGATTTTCCAAGTCCTGTGAATCCCCTCATGAGACACCTCTGATCCTCGCACACTGCAGGCTTATCTGCTAAAGTTAGGGTGCCTTGTCTAAAATCAGAGGAGAGAGGCCAAGTTGCATCATGCACTGCCTGGGCTCTGCAGAGCTGTAGGATGATCCCTGAAAACCATCTGCCGTGGGCACCTGGGGATGCTTTCTGTGCTGGGAGTCTCCCACAGGGAAACACAAGGCAGGAACAGCTTCTCACCAACAGCTGCCTTCCACTCCCGTATTAATGATGCACGATGGACCTCAGGAGAGGTGAGAACATGAGGGAGTCAGGTGGGACTGTTTTATTAAAATGTTTGATCTTTGCTGTGGAGTCGTCACCGTAGGATCCCTCCATCTAGAGAACTGAGCGTTTTGAATCTCACCAAGAGCCATTTTTCCTTGCAGGAATGCCAGAATGAATATCCATGTTATGAAGGTGGGATCTAGCTCATACTGTTATCTTGCTGTATTTTGGAAATAGTACAGCAGCGAGCCAGGCCCTTTAGTTTTTTATTTGTAATGTTTCCAGCTTGAGCTGGCATTTTGTTACAAAAATAAAATCTAGCTGAGCCAGTCAAAAAACCCCCAAAAAACCCTTGGCTTGCTGGTAACTGTAAATAGATGTCACTTAATGTGGAACACTGCAACTGAATGCTTGCAGGCGTTCACACTCAATTCGTGTTTAGTTAATGGCATCATAAAAACAACTAAAGGTTCAGAGTTTCTATTTTAAATATATTCTGAGATTTAGGAGTGTACAGGTGTAGAATACCAGCTATTTGTGGACTGCTCAACAGGCTTTCCTTCTAAATCTGCTGTGGGTTATTGTTCATTATTTCTGTTTCCCCCTGTTCAAATGACATCTCCTCATTTTTGGCTATAAACAGGTACCATATGCTCAAAGAGCTGATGGGCTTCAATGTGGTTGTCTCTGATGTTATTGATTCACAGAACTGTAAAACAGCAAGACTTGAAGTAGCATGTTGCCCAGACTTTGTGGATTTGAATTTTAGACTCTGGTAGTTCTAGTGTATGTATTAAATTGTTAAACTCCCCAAATTTATATGAACAAAAATATTCAGTTGTAGAATTCTTCATAATACTGAAAAAATTCAGTTCGTAAGAGCAGGAAAAAGGAAGTGGAATAAACCAACCCTATTATTATTGGTTCACTCCAAGGTACTCAAATTACACAGTTTGGTTAATGAGCCTGTAAATGCCCTTTTTCTCTGTTTCATCATGTTGCTAATGTCTAACTGAACTCTAAAAACCCTGCTTGTTTTCCTCTGGATGATTCTCTTCCTCTGTCCCTTGTCTGGCCTTCTCCTCCCCGGCAGGCAAGCACAGCACAGACATCCAGAGCATCTTTCCCGGCAGGAGCAGGACAGGTCTGGGAGCAGGCTGAGGGCAGTGGCAGCAGCTCTGTGTGCAGGCAGGGCATCCAGGCCGGGACTGTGGGCCACAGGGGCATGCACATGGTCTGTAAGAGCCCAGGAAACCAGCTTTGAGCCTGGCAGTGGTAGGAGCCACAAGCACCAGCTTCATTCTCTGCTGCTGGCCTCTCCCTACCCCATTTCCAGGGAGGAATGGTCCCAAGTGGGGCGTGATGCTGCCAGTACTGGGTGTGTGGCACATCGAGTGGTTACTCAAGTGTTGAGCTGCCCTCTCTCTAGTGGCTGCCAACGCCTCTGGGGCAGAGGGAGCTGCAGCTCCAGGAACACCTCAGTGGGATCAGGATTCTCTGCAGCCAGCCTGGCCTGGCGTGGGCACCGACCTGGCCCCAAACCCGACCCCTGCTCCGGCCGCTGCGCTCTGCCAGCACAGCCATTTGCAGGGCCACGTGGTGGGTGAGCCTGGGGAAAGGATCCAGGATAAAAACAAGCCTGATCTGGCTGATCAGCTCATCCTTGTGTGGCTGAGCAGGAATCAGAGGCTGGAGCGGGGAGAGGGCAGCAGCAGCTTGCGGTGGCGGCGATGCCCGGGCGGGATGTGGTGACGGGGTGACGGTCACCAGCTACCTGGGACAGCGTGGCACCACCCAGGGAGCTGGGGCCGCAATGCCCACGGGATCCTTGGCAGGGCATTCACCACTGCACAGGGAATTCCTCTCCTTCAGCAGCAGGAATTAACAATTCTTAACAAATCACGGCCCCTTACACCTTGCACTGAGTACAGCCTGCTTCGAATTTGCAATTTTTTCCTTCCAAAGGCGTGCAGGCAGTTAAACTGCAACCACCTCAGAAGCTGAAGGGTGAAAGATGTTGGGAACTTCAGTAACTTTGAGATCCTCCATTTGAGTTATATTGCAAAATCCTGCACACTGCACACGCCTTGCTCCCTACAAGTACTGAGTGTTGTTAGCATGCATGACAGGTCTACCACTAGTTGGAGAAAGTAGCAAAAAAAAATTGAACCCCATGAGAATTTTCATTTTCTGATAGTTGAGGTTGCCTGAGTTGAGATAGCTGAATTAGCATGTCAGAACTTACACTGGGATAATCCATGCAGCAGTTCATTTCAATGTTTTACTGCTGTAACAGTGTAAATCCTAGTAAATTAATTTCTATAATGCTTGAGAAGATTTTTTTAGACATTCCCTTTCTCATTCATATTTAATAAACTCTGAAAATCTGCATTAGGACGTCTCTGTAAATTTCTTGGTTTTTTACTTGTGACCAAAGGCATCTTTTGATATTTAAACAGAATTAGTCAACCATGTTCTGTTTAACTGACCAACCTCTTTTCTGTAGGTGGATTCTCTCCAATTCTGTTTTTAAAATATCTGCTTTCTCACTTGAGACTGGTGTTCATGGCCAAATAATCTAAATCTTGAGGGGCATGTGCTTTAGATAATATTTTGATGTGGTGCCTCTGTTTTTTCCTTTTGATTTAACAAATCAGGGATTTTGCAGAGACACAGGTTAGGAGAAACTTTTCTGCTGAGCTCTGTTTATAACTTCTTGCTAAATGTGCTGTCTTGGAGAAGCTGTAGACTCCACTGGGATGCAGCTGTGATTGCAAGAGGAAAAGAATGAATTCAAAAATATGCAATGATCATCAATCACAGGGGTGCCTGTGCACAGCACTGTGAGAGAACCATCCTACTTACACCCTGCTTTTCTTTTAAATTTGTCCATGAAGTGCCTGAAAAAGGGAACAATAATTTAAAAAATGATTACCTGGTGTAATTACATCCAATATCTTTCCACGCTGATTTTTGATCCTTACATTTCAGTCTCCTAGCTCAGGCAAAGGGCAGAGTTAAAATTGTGTGTCACACTCACCTTATTCCTGCTCAAACAACAGCAACAATGTCAGTTGTTGGAGGCAGAATATAAAACTAATAGATGTAAATTACTTAAAAAGAAAATGAAGCAAAGTGGAGGGCCTTAGGATGAATATTTAAAAGTTCAAAAATGTCTTTCTCCTGCAAAGTCATAAACTCTGCATTTCACTTTCATAACTCCATTTATCCAATTATTCTAGCTTGAAACTGCTAAAATCTGCAGAGAACCATTAAAACTTCATTTCACATTCATTCCTGTGCAGTGTTACTAAACACTGGCATATTCTGAACGTGAGAACTGCAGAACATTTTTCTGCAGAGAATGACCAAACCTCTTGGGGTAAAAATATTTGCTACTGAAAAACAAAGCCGTATGCAACATCTTCACAAGATTGTAGGGGGTTTTTAGTGTTTCCAGTGGTGAAAAGTATTGTTAACTACCATTCTACTTGTGTCCTGCCTTGGATTATCTCCTGGGAAAGATGTCATGGGAGCTGATGCCTCTCCAGGGGTGCAGCAGGGACGAGTGCAGAGGGGAGAGAGAGGGAAGGCAGGGAATATGAGGGGCAGGGAGGGGAGTTTTGTGGTTGGGAAAGAAGGTAAAGAGAGAGGCAAAATAATGAAAAAGAAGTTTGCAACTGGTAAGAACAGGCTAAGAGAAAAGGAGCATGGAGTTCATGAGCAGGATTGGGCTGAGCTAGATTACAAAGAAGGAAAAGGGAACCACTTCAAGGAGTCAAATAAGAAAAATGGGAGATCTCTTCTCTCGATATCAATGAGTAAACCTGCAAGAAGAAAAGATGGATAGCAGGGAGAAACTTAGGCATTTTCCCCCCTTGTAGTGGATTCACAGGATTGGGGGACTTATTACAAAAAGTTAGTTGTAAAAAATATTGTAAAAAATTAGACATGATTTAATAGATTTCCAAAAAGGATGATAGACTAGAGAGCTGATCTAATTTAATAGCAATTGTCCAGAGCTATAGAGAATAACACACTGACATCAACGTAGATGTAAGAAGATGTAAGAAATGCTCTGCTCAGCATTCTAGCAAGAGAGACTGACATCTCTGGCTCTCCTCAATGAGTTGCCCCAGTAAAAGTCTATGCAAGCAAAAAGAAAAAGCACGGGCAGGCATTTGTGTAGGCTGAATGCTCATGAAGATGGTCTATACACTTGAAAATTTACATGCTCTCAGTCACAGGGCTCACCAGAGGGGACTACTTATATTCTCTTCAAAGAGTGCTGGGATAAAGGACTTGCTGTACATTTGTGTAATGCACCTTTTGAAACGTGTTGTCAAGAAGAAGAATTGTTTGGCAAACCTTCCGAAAAGGTAATACTCAAAAATTTCACTCTTTATGGAGGGTTTAATGAAAGTCTTTATTGACCCAATTTAATCAAACTTTGTACTTCCCCCTTTTATTGATTAAATTTTCAATAGAAAACATTACAGCTGGTGATCAATGGTTGTAATTTGGAAATGAAATTCTTCCCAGGCTGCATAGCTCAGAGGTGTCACGGCAGTGGATGTGGTACCTGTGTATAATGTTGACAGAAACCATTTCAAATAAACTTTGGCTGATTTGTAAATGGGGAGGAGACTGTCAGGGCCCTGAGGGCACTAATGTGCTTTCTTAGGCCTGAGCAGCCTCCTGGATCCCCCACTCCCTGCTCCTGGCCTGGGTGTGCTCCAGCTGGGCTCAGGGTTGGTCAGTGCTGCCCTGGGATTTCTGTCTGTCCCTTGAGAGGCCCTTTGGGATTCCTGGATTGACCTGAGATTGGTTGTTTCTCTTGCTGTGTCTGCTGAGGGCATCCTTGGGGTAGCCCCACTCCTGCTGCTCCCCAGCAAAGGTGACCTGCCAGAAAAGGGGTCTGCTGGGAGGGTTTGAAGGGTGTAAAGAAATGGAAATGAGAAGGAAAAGAGTCTTGTTCCCACCTGAATAGGTAGGATAGCCATAGGCACTAAAAGGAAATGAAAAAGAAAAAAAAATGCTCAGCTGCTGGGGAAAAAGAAAATGGAAAGCAGCAACTGATGACCCAAGGGAGGCTCTCTCCAAGGACTGAGATAGGGCCCTCAGTGCTTAAGGCTTGTGGAAATGGAGATAGGAAGAGGACTGGAAATTCATTCTGAAACAACAGTAACTGTGTGTTCCTGCACAGCAAAAGGCTGTATGGGAACTGACCAGAGCATGATGGGTGGAACTACTGAAGTACTTCCCAGGAGGCTTAGGGGGACAAAATACAAGTCTTGAGGTGAAGGAGGATGATGGAGTAGGTGCTGAGTCCAAACCAACCCTATCAATTTGACTTAGAGCACAGTGAGTGTGCTCTGCGTGGCTGGACACTGATATCTGTACTGATGCTTACTTATACGAGATGTAAGAAGAGAAAAAGGAGATTAGAAGAAAAATTGAGCATGGGGAAGCAGAGGAATGCAGTAAGAAAATAAAACCAATTTTACTTGAGAATAAAAAAAGAAACAGGCAGATATATAGTGCAGAGAGAAGGTAGCAACACAAATACCTTCACTTGTGTGACTCATTTGGCTCTTTCTTTGCTGGTAGATTGTGCTTTAATTATGTCTCTGTGAATCAAATAGTGGTGAACTGTGTATGTATGAAATACATAGAAGCGTGAAATTACTAAAGAGGTGCCACTGTCCTCCAGCCACTCCTTTGCATCTGCTTCCTGTTGTGGTATTTAGAACAACTAGAAACACTCTTGGGCTTCGTTTTGGGTGTTGGTGACCAAGTGATGAGTTTTCCCTGCCAAAGCTCAGGTACTGCACTGGCAGCTCTGCCAAGTCAAATGTCTGTGGCTGATTTCCCAGTGTGTGTGTCTGATACCACTGGATGTAAGGAGAAAACTCTTCTACTTCCTGAAACATCACATTGAATGATTTATGGCAGACAAAGATGTATATGTGACGCTCTCTAAGTAGGACTGGTGTCAAAGGAAAATATTGAGGGGAAGAAAAATATTGCAAATTTCTAGTTAATTTTGTTTATTTATGCACACAAACCTTGAAATATTAATAGAGAAGGCATGAGTAATTGATGGGCTACATATAATTTTTCATTATCTTTATGCTGAGATAGGCAGGAAAGTTGTTTGACAAAAGGCACAGGCACATTACAACCTAAAAACTGCTGTAAGTTCAGCCTGGAGCTGCCCAGCTGCTGGGAGTGACTGAGCACCCCTTTCCCAGAGCAACCCCCATGGCCCACTGCCACGACTTCCCTTGAGTCTCATGGGTCTTTTCCTAGTCTGGTCAACCTCAATATCAAATGCTGGGGCAGCTTTTCATCTCCTATTTAAGGCAATGAATTTGAAGGTATGTGTTTAAAGCAGTTTAACAGCTGAAATAAAGCTAATTCATATCCCAAAGGCAAATAGAAATCTATTAATATAGGGTATTAAAACGCTGGTAGATTTTAATGCCTGACTCATGATTTTTGTGAGTGCTGGGATTGCCAGCAGACACTTGTCTGAGTTTGGAACAGACTCTCAGGAGGGTGCAGGAGGTGGCATGCATTAGCAGAGTGGGAAGCAGCATTGAACATGGGCTTCTTTTTCCCTAAGTTAAGAATTTTCCCTTTTAGGATAGAAAAAATAGGCAGAAGAGAGAGTTGAAAAGATTGAACTGCTACGAATACTGTCCTAATTCTACTTCTATTTAATTTGGGTGAGTTCTGGAAAGGCAGCCAAGCTCGAGGCCTCTGTGCTGGATGTCCCCAGCTCGCTTGCCTCAGGTTGTCTGAGCTCACTGGCACTGAAGGTATCAACACCCCCTGAACCATGAGCCTTCCTTGTGTGCCAATCTGCAAAAAAGTACCTGTGCTTCCATACTGTCTGTGTTGGGAAACTGCTAAACCCCAAGAGTTCCCTGGTGTGGATCTCTAGGGACTGTCACAAACCTGCTGATGCTCTCCTGCCTCCTCTTTAGCAGTTTTTCTTTGCTGGCAGTGCCCGTTCTGGCACAGATCAATCCATCTGCCTCTTCTCTTTAGCCCAGATGCCCTTCCTGCTGGATAGGGTCCCAGTGTCTGTATTTCCAGCTGAAGGAGAACAAGAAATACCTTTAATTTTCCTGCAGGCT
Source organism: Orthonyx spaldingii (assembly GCA_013397795.1). Lineage (NCBI taxonomy): Eukaryota > Metazoa > Chordata > Aves > Passeriformes > Orthonychidae > Orthonyx > Orthonyx spaldingii. The sequence goes on along the minus strand of VZTJ01006424.1, from coordinate 3,499,303 downwards.
TCTGTCCCTGTTGACCTTTTCAGTTTCTGAATCTTTAGCTCTTCCCTATTCTCTGATGTTGGGCATGAATAATTAAAAGTCTGGGAAGAAAGGAACACAGGAAATTCTGTGGTTTTTATTTTAAATGTCACCGCTGAATTGATGGTAATTTTAAAATTTGCATATCTCTGGATTTGGTTTGGTTTATTTTTTGTTTCTTAAGCTATCCTATATAAAGGACAACTAGGACAGTGCACTGGTGGTCAGCAGGCTCATTTTTCTACCAGCACCATACCAGCTTTTCCATAGTCTACACCTCATTTCCCCTGTTGATAAAACTGGCTGATATTTCTGTACCACATCTTGCCAGGAAAGGCCTTGGAGAGCTGTAATATCAGAAACTGTTTCCTCTTGATGCTTTTGATAGTGGCTGATCTGAGGCCACAGATCTGCTGATGCTTTTCCTGGTGGCAGTGCTGACAGTGGCTGCTGGTTTCCTTTCCCAACAAGTTGTGCTTGTATGACTTGGAGGGCAATTTGTTTAAATTATTATTATTATTATAGAGAGTATCTATATTATTATAGAGTATTTCACCAGTCAGTGGAGTCAGACAAGCATTTTCATCAGGCAATTCATCCCAATTAATCCCTGATAATGATTTGTTTAGGTTAAGTGCAAAATTTTATGCTAATTTTTAAGCGTTTAGAGTTGGTTGAAATTTGTCTCTGTGTATAGCACTGGCTTGAAATTAAAACACCATGTTAAAATATTGACTCTATCCGTCTTTCCTCTTTTCCCTCCTTAATGTCCTTATTCTCAGGGGTTTCTGAGTGGACACTACAGCAAAGCAAGCAGCCAAAAGTCCGACTAATATTTTGTAAGTTGTCTCTTTTGTAGAAGGCTTATTCAGGCACTTCTGAGCAGGGTGTCTTGTTCTGTCCTTCCTACTTGGCTTCTGTCAGAAGTGAATTGACTGCAACGGCTTCACTCCTACTCCTTCACCCACAATCTCACCTCCTTTGCATAAGAGAACATCTCAGCAAGCACAGACACCCCTGTCCACCCTTTTGGGGTACACGTTCAGGTACCTGCAGAAAAAAATCTCAGTGAAATGCACAGTAGCCTGTAATATAACAGGGTTTTGCTTTGCTGAGCAGTTAAGTTGCCCATCCAAAAGTTCATCAAGCTTTTTTTATGTCTCTCTTGCCTATAAACTCTATCAAGAACCCCTCAAAAGGTCCCATATGGGCTTTTACAGTCTAGGATGTTGCCAAATTAGCCCTAAATCTGCATTATTGATTTTGACTGCATAAGAGCCAACCATTTGGTATCTTTCTTCACGTTTTCCTTGCTTAGAGCTTGAGGCTGTCTCCACTGCACGTTGCACTGCAGAGTGAGCCCTGCTCATCCTTGCTGCTTCTCTGGAGCACCCTGCATCCAACAGGAATATTTGTTTACACAGTGTTTAAAAAGAGACAAAAATCCCGACCCAGAAGGGTTAACAGGTTTGCTATCCCCTCCAGTGGGCTCAGGCTTGTCTGCTTTTATTTCAAAACGTTAATTAGGTGCAAAGGTTTTTTTTGACAGCCTGGACTATTTAGCAGTTTAAAAGCACCTCTTTCCCAGGCTGGGCTAACTTAGCAGGCACCTTTTCAATGCTGAGTAAATACAATGAACCATTCAAGGGGAAAATCATTTTAATAAATAGCATTTTAGTAAAACCTTTGGTTTGCCCTCTGAGTCCTTATTAATAAAACTAATTCTCCATTACCCTCTCACTTGGCCTTACCTTCCTGTTTCGTAGAAATTTATTTTTTTTCAGTAGCAGCATTAAAGATTCATCCATTATTTGGAGTAATTCTTGTGCAATGCAAATCTAATAGACTTGATGCATAGCATTTTCTTTAGGATAAAAGCTAGCTGCCTTTATTCAGCCTCCACAATCCCTTCTGAAAGAGCCCTTTATACAGCTCATGTCATGTCAGCAGTAATCATGGCCTGAGTGGCGGCGCATGCAAATCAGCAGCTGCTCTTTAGCTGGGCTGGAGGAGTCACATAAAGAATTTGCCAGCAAGTGCAAGGGCAGATCATATTGAATGCTGACGGCCTTTCATGCAGATCAGTCTGTTATCTTTGCTCTCTTCACCCTGCCTAGCCAGGCTGCCACCTCTGCAGTGCTCATCACCTGCCAAACACAGCCAACAGACATCAGTACCCAGTGCTGGGAAAGAAAAGGAGAGTTTCCAGTTGTGCTGGTATGGTTTCCCCAAAGTTACAGCACGGGATGGAAGCAAGCCCCATATCACTGCAGCTGTGTCTCTGGGTGGTGTGGATACCTTGTCATAGCCTCTGAGTTTTTATTACATCATCAAGACATTTGGGTTGCTAACGCTGACTCAAGCAGTTCTGGTGCGTTGTTTTGGTTTTTTCTTCCCCCTCCCCAGGCATTTACATATGATGGGAAACCAGTCAGAAATGCAAACTAAGGCTGTCAAGCTAACTCAGGAGTCTGAACTGTTCACTAGAGCACATATTTTAGAAGGGTGGGGAGATGGAGGGAGATGGAGTAAGTAACATCTTTAGTGACAAAATTCTGTTGTGATTGTAGATGTAAATCTGGTTTCATGAGTGGATAAAAATCACCATTCCTGATCCAGGCTGATGTCAATGAGAATTCTGTGGATTTCCTTTTGCTGAAGGAAGCAAAGGATGCTAAAATCTATTTTATACCTGTATTTTTCTAGCAATAATTTCTAAGCTGTTTGGTTGTGCTTCACATTTACTGGGAATTTCTGTCATGTCCCCAGACCAGAGGTTTTCAAAAGAAGAAGCTATAGGACTCTCACAGAGAGTGAAAAAAGGGAGAAGATAAGGTGTGCATGGGAATGTTATACACTGCAAACTGGAAACCACCCCATTGCCTTCCTTCTGTACTACCAGCCTCTTCTCAGACAATACTTTTGCCTATTACTTTTCATGAGGAACAAAACTATTCCAATATTGTTTTGTTATTGGATTCCAGCTCTTTTGTTTCTCTTGTTATGCTGTTATATGAGGTTGTAATGAAATAACCCCCCGGACTGCTAATTCTGGATGCCACAGTACAGCAGCAGTGAATTACTGATTGATAAATAAGGCTTTTAGGATCCCAGTGGGTTCTGGTTTGTGCCAGAAGAAAGGGCTGGTGAGGAGGAGAGTGTGGGGGCCTTTTGCAGTTCAACTGAAGCATCACTCTGACCTCGTTTAGCTGAATTTTAGTTTGTGTGAGGTGATGTCATTTCTTTGGCCATGCCAGACTGCACAACAGGCAGAGCAGTGCTCTGGGTTGGTACAGCACATTTGAGTTTTGAGGTGTCTGCAGCCACTAAACCCCTTCAGTAAGATGAAGGTTTCCTGCTGTCTTGCAAGACAAATGAGCAGGAAGCAGGAACTGCTTCAGAGGAGATAAGTGGTTTGGGTTTGGTTTTTTTTTTAAGATATATATTTAGAAAAAAATAATCTAGAAGTATATGTGAATCTCCTTGTTCTGCTTCTCCTTTGGATCCTGTTTTCTTTCTTTTTGTGGAAGATTACCTTGGTGACTGTTAGAGTGAAAATACTTTTCAAACATCAAAGAACAGTAATGTATCAAAAAGAGGAGATTTCACTATTGGAAAATAAACTAAGAACAGTGCAAATGCCACCTGGGTTTTTCAGGTGGTGGCTGCTGCTTTATGCTGCTGTCAGTGCTCATCTAGTCATTGCTTTTTCATCTCTATTCCAAGATTTTGTGAAGAAATGAAGCACAGTTCATTCCCACAAACTGCTTTGGGTTTACAGATTTCTCTCTTTACCCCTCATTTCACCCTTTCTGCCCCCTCCCTTCTCCCCCGCAGCCTTCGTGCAGCCTCACAATCCTTTGCTTAATCCCAGAGAACATATTTTTGGTACTGGCACAATAAAGAAAAAAAGAGACAAATTGATTTGCATTTCTTATCTGGGAGATTCACTTGCAAAATCTAGTACAGTTTCACTGACGCAGAGGCAGGAGAGATGATCCTGTAAATCTGGCATATCTTTATTGAGGCTGAGAGGAAAGGGAGTGGGAGGATGGTCTGAGCTCACTACAGGAAATCATACTGTAGGTAGCTTTGTTTGTTGTCTCAACACACATTTCACAGAGACCTTCCTGGCGGGTTTGGAGATGCCCTCACAGTGCCTTGAGCACCCAGTGCCAGGTTCTCCAGGTGCATGCAGCTCCTGTTTCCCTCCAGCTTGGCTGGAAGTGAACAGGGGGAGCAGCCCCCTGACAGATGGGGTGTGCACACGCCTTGCCATTCCAGCTGCATCATCTTTATTTTTACACAGACGCACGTGCTGAGCCCAGGGAATCACTCAGCTCCAGTGAGAGTGAAGTTTGTCCTTCCCCTGCTGCTTCCCTGTGCATGTGAGGGCTTGGAAGGCAGAAGTAACCAGAGTACAAAAATCACCTCATGGGACTGTCTGGGGTCTCCTCCTTCCTACAGCTGCCAGAGCAGCCCCACCATTGCCTGTCTCTGACAGTTGTGTCGTTCAGGTTTCCTCTATGTCAGGCTGCCAGCTGTGAGCAGTGACTTCTGACCTGTCCTGTGGCAACCTGTGCTATCCTGCTGCTGTCAGTGCACCTCTGACACCTGAGGAGCAGAGGGGTGGAGAGCCAGTCCTGATCATCGGTTGGCAGAATTCCCTTCTCTCTTTAAAACAGGTGCTTGGTCAAAGCCCAGCAGCGGCGGTGACGTACGTCCCTTGCTGGGCTGCAAGGGCCTGCTTCCAAGTGGGACACACAGGGGTTCTTTAAGCATAGTTTTGGGCAAAAAGAAATGAAAACCTGAGAGGTGGGAGAAGACAAGTATAATTGGCTGGATGAGACAGTAACCTCCTCGGGTACCTCTGCACTCAGCACTTAATGCAGCCTCTCATAGCTGAACTACTCATGCAGTAGGCAGGAGGTTGCCCACGCCTTGGATCACTGTGTTCTCTGTTCAGGTGACTCCGCCGCCTCTCCAGGCATGTCTAGGAACACGGAGTCTAAGGAAATGTGGGGTTTTGGGTGCCTGATGCCTCAAACAAGCAGAAATTGCAGATCAGTCATAGAGATATTAGAGTGCTGCTCTGGGAGCTGGTTAATCTTTCAGAGCTTGCGTCAGCTCTGCTTGCTGCAGCTGCACAGCCACCCTGTGCTCGCTGGGGCCACCCTGTTTGGCAGCAGTGTGCAGGGAGAGATGGACTCCTACATCTTCTGTTTTCATTGCCTGGTGCTCCTTTTGCCCCACTCCTTCCATTCTGTCCTTCTTGGCATCTTCAGAGCTGCTTGCTCAAACTGTGAGATCACAGGACAAGAAAAACTTTGAGGCTACTCAGGGCAAGGTCCAGTCAGGTGTTGAGTACCTCCAAGAGTGGAGATTCCACAGCGTCTCTGTGCAGCCTGTTCCAGTGCTTGATAACCTTCGGAGTGAAAAGATATCTTCCTTGTGTTTGATCAGAACCTCCTGTGTTTCAGTTTGTGCCCATTTCTTCTTGTCCTCTCACTGGACACCACCAAGCAGGGTCAGGTTCAGTCATCTTTGCACTCTCCCATCAGCTGTTGCACACATTAATGAGACAGTCACAGACCCTTCTCCTCCCCAGGCTGAGAGGTTCCAGCTGTCAGACTTTCCTCACGTGACCAGTGCTGCACTCCCTTCATGGCCTTGGTGGCCCTTGGCAGGACTCACTTGAGTCTCTCTTGTATGGAGAACGCCACAAATGAGCCCAGCAGTCCAGATGTGCCTCACCAGTGCTGAGCAGAGAGGAAGGATCACTGAATGCCAGGGCTCTCACTCCAAAATCATTGCCAGATGTGCAATTGGTTGTGGCAGTTCTGTAGCCAGGCCATGGAGCAGATTAACTTCAATGAATTTTCTAATTTTACCTTATACTATATCAGCAGAGTAGTTTGCTATTTGGGCCTGACTAATCTCTTCTGGATGGCAAAGCAATCCAATCAAGTCCAGCCCCACTGCTGAGTCTGTGATGAAGTGATTTGTGGTGCTGGCCTGGTACTTGGGTAATTTTCTTGTTCTGATTTTTCATCTTGGCTTTGTTCAAGCAACATAGAAATCATGATGCCAAATGTAGACAAATAACATTTCCAAAGTTGTGTTTTAAGGATTTCTAACTTGGTTTTTGTGATATACTTATCTTTGTATTCTTATGAAGGCCAATGAATTGAAAACAATAGTTTCCAATTTATTTTAAAATGCTCACATCATTCATGAAATACATGATGACAAATACTCTATAGCCTTTCTGTGTGTGGGCTGGTAGCCTGTGTTATTTAGAGACATTTTTTAATTGATACACTCAATCAATTCTTCAACAGTTCTTCAATGTTCAGTTTTTTTCATTGGATTAATCATTCTGTGAAATTTGTCAAGTAGCCATCACCCTGATGATGCTATTTTTATCACTTCTATCCTTATGTAGAGCTAGATATTTATTATGATAGCAGACTCTAATATTCCAATAGGATTTCTGTGAGGTGTTAGTCATCATGGAAAGGAGTTTTTGCTAAATATATCCTGGGTTGCTCATAAGGAAGTGTGACCAGCAGATTGAGAGAGGTGATTCTCCCCCTCTGCTCCACTCTCTGAGACCCCACCTGCAGAGCTGCCTCCAGCTCTGGGCCCCCAACACAAGCAGGACATGGAGCTGTGGAAGGAAGTCCAGAGGAGGCCATGAAGATGCTCAGAGGGCTGGAGCACCTCTGCTCTGGAGCCAGGCTGGGAGAGCTGAGGGTGTTCATTCTGAAGTAGAGAAGATTCTGAGGAGACTTTAGACCCCTTCCAGTGCCTACAGGGGCTCCAGGAGAACTGGAGAGAGATTTTGGTCATGGGCTGGAGTGTCAGGACAAGGGCGAACGGCTTCCCACTGCCAGAGGACAGGGTTAGATGGGATATTAAGAAGAAATTCTTCCCTGTGAGGGAGGTGAGCACAGGTTTCCCAGAGCAGCTGTGGCTGCCCCATCCCTGGAAGTGTCCAAGGCCAGGCTGGATAGGGCTTGGAGCAACCTGGGATAGTGGAAGGTGTCCCTGTCCATGGCAGAGGGTAGAAGTAGATGGCAGAGGGTAGAAGCAGATGGACCTTCCAGCCCAAACCATGCTGTGATTCTGTATCTCCATTCATTTTCTGTAAGTAGAAGATGCTTTTTCTCCTTGCAGATCACAGGGCAGAAAAGTCATGTTCCTGCCCACTTCCTATTCTAAACCTCAGACCAGTTTAGGAAAGGATTCTCTGTAGTAACTTTATGTTTTTATTTCATCATCCAGTGTTTTGTCTCCTTGTACCAATTGTAATAAATGTATATACACCTTATTTTAGATACTTCTGGAAAGGAGATAATTGCAGTGTGCAAAATCTAACCATGGCTCAGAAGACAGACCTGTGAGGTACAAGAATCCAGCAACGTGGAGACAACCACAGGATCTGACCCCACATGTTCTGATCATAATTCACGTTTCAGTTCTGATCAATTGCTGGTACATAACTTGTTCCAGACTTCTGGAAAAGGGGTACTTCCTAGTGTATAAATCCCCTTTTCATTCTAGTCCTGTTCCAGGCATAGAGGTGTCAAATTCAGGCACCCTTTGCTTTTGTACTTAGCATGCAGACTGGTATTTGCAGCCCCACGTTTGTGTGCCTGACCAGTTATGAAGTTTCCCTTGGCTTATATGGGTTGGGTGCTCCCACACAAGAGGCAAGAGGTCCTTCTGTCCCAACCAGCCCCATCTTTGAATTTGTAGGGACTCTAAAATTATCAACTAAGCCTTTAAAAACAGCTCCATTAGCTGCTCCATGAGTTTTCCAAACTCTCTGGGAAGTACAATCTCTAAGCACAGTATCTTGACATCCTCATAAAAAAAATTGCCTTGGAGCAACCAAGTGAAAGGTTAGAACTGTTGAGTGTTTTAATCAATAATATATGAGTTGGATGAGCAGTATACTGTACTTTGCAGTGTGCAATCAATAATACATTTTTTATGCTCACCTTTTTAATCCTCAGAAAAACTACATCAAAAATTTCACCCTAGACTGCCCACGAGAATCAATAATAGAGAAAGGTTGCCTCTTCCCCTTAGTACAGTTTAATGAAAAGCATAATGAATTTATCTCCTAAATGATGCTACAAATCTATTATACATCTTCTGGAAACACCAAGTGGAACATAATGTTTAATATAGTTATAGAGTTATGAATTTTCAAAAGCTGGAGATGCAAAGTTTAAAGTTGTCATTGTAACTCCTCAGTTAGTTTTTAAAGTCTAAAATCACAGAAGATGGAGTCTATGTAGATCAAGCTGAGATTATTGTTATTATTATTATTATTGTTGTTGTTGTTATTTACAATTTGTATTCTTATAGTATGTAAAATCCTAAAGAAAAAGACCATTCCAATATACAGGGCAAATATTTCTCTCTGGTTTCCATTGACTTTAATGGTTTCACAAATATCTCAAGTCTGCTTCTGTGAATCAAAGTCTGGCACTAGCTTGGAATCTATTTGTAATCTAATGTGTATAATTTTCAGTAAAATTGACAAAAGTTTTAAAGTTTGCTTTTTCTACTGAATCACACAGCAAAGTTCTATCCTTTTGAAGTTTGTGTGCATTTATAGAGAATTTGCCATTATACTAAAAGAGGGATCAAACTTTTCTTAGTGCCAGCTGATCACATTTCTATTTCAGGCTTGAAGGCATTAAAATTCCTGCTTGCTGAATCACAAAATGTATTGCTTTGTTAGCAGTACTTCAGATCCCCATGGACTTCTGCTGCTGTTTTACTGCATCACCAATTATTTGTGATGTATTATTAATTACATGTGATCTATACTTGCACCACTTCCATGGCTGTACTGGTAGCTCATTTAAACAAGAAGGAGATTATGTAAAAAATAGCTTCTTCTTTTTTTTTTTTTTTGTTTTGTTTTGTTTTTGTTTTGTTTTTTTTTGTTTTCCCTGTGGCAAGTTGCCATCTGGGTGGTATAAAAAGATTTTTATCCCAACTGTTATGAAAACACTGTTGTGTGCATGTCCATGCCTGGCAGGAGCAGGCTATAAGACACACTCACACTATTCTGGACAATGACTGGAGAGAAGGTTGGAAATGTAAAAGAGAGACTTCAACCTCAGTGTTATCTGATTTTTCTTTCTAGAAAAGAAAATATAGCCTGTGGTACTGAACAAAGACAGGAAAAGAACCAATTGTATTTTCCTACAGGGATTGTTCTTTTGATCCCTGGTCTGTGAAAGTTCAAGAATTGGTCCTGGTAGAGCTGGGATGGGGGTACAGCAGGCAGAGTGTTCTTACTTTAGCAGTCTCAATTTTTTCAGTGCTGTTTTGGAAGATGCAGCATTCAGAGGGGACCTTTTGACTCCATTAAAATCCGTGTCATATCAGCAACACAACTTGTAGCCACTAAAAATTCCCTTTGTGTGAGGTATCTGTGTGTGTTGGGAATGGCCCTGCTGTTGTAACATAAAAAGATGTTTTCTGTATCCAAGAGGATACAAGTTTTGCAGGAAAAAAAGGGAAAATAGGACAAGTGAATCCTGCCACTCTAGCGTTATCAAAACCCACAGAAAGCATGAGGCAAGGATGCCTCAGCAGTGTCTGACTGCAGATGTGATGGGTTTGAGGTTTAGGCTGTTTCTTGGCCAGCCCTGGTGGAAACCTCCCTGTGGAGAACTGAAAAGCAGAATTCAACTTCTTCACAAACACAATACAACAGTTGTTCCAGTTCCTACCATGTCGGGATTGGTACCTTCAGATAAAGCTGTATTTCCTTATCACTGCTCACAGCTACCTCATTTCCCATGTACAATAAGTTTTGCAAAATCTTATACAACAGTTAAGAAAAATTCTAAGAAAACAAGTGTAAGTGTTGCTGAAGGTAGGAACTAAACACAATTAAGGTTTTCTCACAAAGTAATTTCCCTCATTTGCAGTGTGCTTAATCGTCTCTGAAACTCCTTGACAGGGATGTAATGAAAATGTCACTTTTTATGCTGTTTGTTTCTTTGAGAAAGCATCCCCTGGTCGGAACAGACCCATCCAGGGCCAGCTCGTGCTGATATCTCCGACACCACCAGCAGCTGAATCCCAGGAGCAGAGTTCAGCCCCTCCCAGCTGAGGGGGGAGTTCATCCCAAGCCTCATCCCACGCCTGTCCTGCCTCGCTGGAGGATCGCTGAGGGAGTCACTGCCCTGCCAGTCAGGAGTGAAACCCTCGGGTTCCTTTCTGTCGCTGGAGAGACAAACACCCCCAGAGTGTGACTCAGACTCCAATCTGCTAATTTTCTGGAGGTGTCTGCCTATCTGCATTTACTATTGAGGGAGTACAAAATGACTAGTCTCCTAAATTAGGTATTCTGCTCAGATGTTTCAAGGTGGAAGCATGAATCTGTGTCTAAGTCCTGAACATCCTTACAAAGGCTGAACTTCTTGCCATCAGGACCCGACTTGGATAAAGTCAGCCCTGTGTGCCTGCAGGTCAGTCTGATTGCAGCATGGAAAATGCAGGCAGTGGCAGCTGCACGTCCTCGTGGCTCTGCCTGGACACAGGCAGTGGTGACAGCCATGAAAAGGAGCAAAGTTGGGAACAGATGTGTCTGCTGTTGCAGCTGGGGCAGGGAGGTTAAAATCAGACATCCTGGCATAGGTAAATCTGGTAATTCCCAAGAGTGAGATTCTCTTGCATGATTACTTTAAGCAGTCTATCACCTATAGGTTATTTCTGTTTCATAATTAAATTTTCTACTTGTGGGGTGCTGAGTAAAACCCTGTACTCACCAAGGCAGTGGAAGTTACAGTCAGCTGGTGCTTTGCAAGACAAAGACCTTGGCAAGGTGCAAGGAATTAGCAGTGGTTATTTCAAAAAAGGATAAACTTTATTATGTGGTGCTTGCTCATGGTGCTTGCAAGACTTTCTCCTCTTATTAAAAAGTCAGTAATTACCAATATCATCCTTAAAAAAAAAATCACAAAAATCCTTGATGTATTCTATTCTGTAGCTAGAGGGGAAGTAAAATATGTCTTTAAATATTACAGTACAAACACTCCTAATCCTGAAGGTTAATAAAATAATTTGGACTTTTTTTCAGTCTGGGTTTTGTACCAATCCTAACATTTATATAAAGAATAACTCAGTTTGTCAGGCTGGATGGAAAGTTTAGAGATCTCTTGCTGCTTTGCAGAGATCATGGGTGACATGGCTGGTGTCCAAAGCATTACTTGTAAGTAATGGCAAGTCTGTCCCTTTAGTCCCTCTGTTTTCTCTTTTCCCCACCACAGCTGTTTTCCTGACCACATTCATCCTTGGTAATAATTTTTTATCCTAAAAATGCTGAGCAAGGAACTCTCCCTTGACTGGCATAGCTCTCAAGTGACTCTCCACAGTGATTATTGTGGAATTAATTGTTTGACTCCACTAGGAGGAAGACCCCTGTCCTGACTTTCAGCAGAATCCTGTTATTATTATTGCATGACAACAAACTTATGTGGGGCTGCATGACAGCAGTGGACATCATCTGAAAGTAGTTTGCAGTGGTGTTGCTTTTGTTTGATTGCTGTAGTCTGGTTAAAATTCCTCTCAGCAGCACTACTGCTTGATTGCTGGGTACTGCAAATTCTGGAGAATTAGAGCTGTTTGAGTGTCGTGGATCGACTGTGGTGATTCAGCAGATATTCTGCCTTTGTTCTTTTTGCAGCTCCCCCACATGAAAACCTACTTTTCCTACTTTGCCCATGGAGAGACAACCTATTTTATTTCTTGTAATCACCTTCAAATGACGTCTCCTGAGACTTCTTTAAGGGGGGGAAAAAAAGACCTATTGTTAGTTATAACCTGTTCTCTCACTGAGATATTTTATGAAATCAAGGGCTGATAGATGACTTCACTTACTTCTGCCTTACTTTTCAATCCTAGCTTTACATTCTCTAAACAAGGGAGGGAAGGAAAGGTTGAATAGTGCTGCTTAAGTACCTGGGGAAGTAGAAAGATGGCAGTGCTAGATCCAGAAACTTCCTGCTGCATTTTAGATGTGCATGCAGAACCTTGACCTCCGAGGTGAGAGGGTTGAGGGTTGTTTCCAGCAACTCTGTGCTCCCTTGGAAGGGATAGGTGTGTGGTCCCACATCAGCTTACTGGGAGCAGGATTTTCCAGTCGGCTGAAGCCAATCTAAACTCACTCTGCTGTGGAAGGGGATGGTCTGCTACAGCTCTGTGCTGCTCTACACTCCTGCCCTGTCATCTACACTGCTTTAATGGCCAGATTATTCTGAACTGAGAGCAGCTCAGTGATCTGATGAAACTAAACCTGTGCTTTGGGTTTGTTTTCAGTGGTCGTTCACCCCCGTGCTGAGGAGGAGGTGATGCTCTGCAGGTTCCTCCTGTGTGGTGGAGGGAGGGCAGACCTGCCTGTTCATCAGGGTCTGAAACCTGCTGAGACTGCATGAGAAATTGCAGATTTAGGCATCTGAAATGGGAATGCTGACTCTAAATAGCCAGTAGGCACAAGGATTCCTTTCCAAGCTTTTCCAGTGTAACTCTCTTCAGCAGCAATCTATTAAGAGTCCACTAATTTAGAGAAGAAGCTGTGGCAATTAACATTGTGCAGTGATACCCATTCAAGGGTGGGAATGCTTATTCCTGCAGTGATTGTGTTATTGCACAGTGCAGCTTCTGTTCACATTGCTATGTTCATGGAGTACTGGACTTCATCAGGGGCTGTGAAGTCTCTACCAAGTGAGGAGTTTTGTTAAAGCATTGGAGTTACTTTTTTTGGGTTTTTTTAGTAGTTTACTTGTCTGGTGTTCCACAGTAAAACTGTGTGGTGGGGGAGGCTGGGCTGCCTCATGTCACAGGAAAGCTGTTCCCCCACTCCTCCCTGTGCAGTCAGGGGTGCTGGGAAGCAGGGCTCCTTTGGAAGCCCTTTGGGAGAAGTCTCTGTGGTCCAAGGGTCCTGAAGCTGCTCAGAGACGGTGTCATGGTGCATTGTGTGCTGCTCCCACAGGTTCTCACTCCTTTCAAATGCACCCTGATCCTCCCCCTACTCCCACTCGCTTGTGTGACTCTCAGTGAAGTTGCACATGTAGGGAGACCTCAGAGTTGACTGGCAGAGCAGATCCGGATTACAATGCTCTGTGGATTTTGCAGGCCAGATTAAAGTACTTGGAAGGATCAGTCTGGCTCATGGGCTGTATTTTTGACATACTTGTTGTAGAAAAGTATTAGGAGTTGTAAGAAGGACTAATGTGAGCTTATATTTTACAATTTGGTGTGGTAACTGCTTTGTGAGGGAAAGCAGAATTTGAAGAAATTATACTATTTTTGTCTGTTGGGTTTTTGTTGCAGCAAATGCCTGTAACATCTCCTACATTGAAAAGCAAACCTCATTTTCCCCGTTATAACCATTCAATTAGTCTCATCTCTGCTCCCATTTTCCAAGCAACTTAACAAGATGAGAAAAATCTTTCAAATTGCACTTATAATACAAACACTGCCAATGAGCCTTTAGCAGGCAGGAAAGCCAAGGGGACAATCTCCATTTACAGAAAGCTGGTTAACAGCAGATGCATTTCAGCTGATAAATGGCAGGTAAAGGCTTGTCTCTGAACAATATAGTTATCACCTGTAAAATGTTTTCTATGTGGAGATGTTAATGTGCCTTGCAAGGAAATGTGAGTATCTTTCCACTTCTGAGGCACAAGGAAACTGAAGGACAAGTGTGGAGCAACTTCCCAAGGACATGCTGCCATAAGTGGGAGAGCACCCTACAGGTGATGTAAATTCATTAGCTGTACTATTCTGTCATGCAGAAGCAGAAAAAGTTTAGAACTGACCTCAATTTTTTGGATAGAAGAAATGTAAAACTCCACCAAAAAAAAACCCAACCAAACAAAAAAAAGCAAAAAACCCCCAAAACAACAACAACAAAAAACCCAAAAAAACCCCAAAAAACAAAAAAAAAAAACCCAAAAAACCCCACAAAAACCAAACCAAAAAAGCTCAGGCTGCAGTCTGATAATTATCTGTATCACTGGTTCTTGTATTAGTTCTTCCTTAACTTTTATGTGTAAATGTATATGGATATTTTGGGCCGATTTTGTAGGCTGGGTTATGCAGGGTGACTATCACAGCCAGTGAGGATAAAATGGTATAAAAGGAAGGTTATCTTGATATTGGCATCACCATCTTATGTGGAACTTGTCATTCTGCTGGATTTCATCTTTGTCTTCGTTGCTTCAGTCATCAAATTTCTACTTTTTAAAAAAATAAATTTAGGGAGAATGTGGACATTTAAATTTAGCATTAAAGGTCATATAAAAACCTTTTTGATGACTTCAGTTATTTACTTTTCTGCTCTTGAACTGTCTCTTAACACCTCTGAGAACACTGGTTGCCCTATCCTTTGTAGATGCCAAATTTTACACGGGTTTCAAAACGGAATAGATGGGTCCCTGCTGATTTTTCTTCCTTTAAACACATCCTTTCTGGTCCCAGAAGGTTTATCTGCAGGCTGCTGGACTGTGGATGGGTGTTGAGGGGTTGAATTATGATGTGTTTTCTTTCCATCAGTGTTGGTTGCCAGCACTGGCACCAGTTTAATCTGCACCAGTTTGTGATGAAACACTTCCAGATCGTTATTAAATTCACTCATCAAAAATACAAGGCAAACCCCCAAGCTGACCAAGAAATTGTTAATCTTCTACCCCAACCCTTTCTTCTTCTCTTCCAAACCTTTCTGCCTCTCCCTGCTCTTCCCTCCCGTTCTTCCAGCCAGGTCCCAAACTCAGGAGCTGTTTCTGGGGACCAGAGGAGAGGGACTGTCTGGTGTGATTGTCTCCATTAAATCAGTGATTGTCTCCATTAAATCAGTGAGATTTCAATGTGGTTTGGATCAATCTGTAGTTCCCAGCCAATTTAAACTGGCGAATTTTTTACTTACATATTTTTAACCAAACACTCACCTTTCTGAAAGGAGACTGAGCTTTGAAAAACAAGATGGAGTAGTCCATTGGAAAATTCTCACTGAAGTGTGGCACTGCTGTCAGGTCCAGAATTTGTTTTCCAAATGTTGATTTGATAGAGCTGGGGTTGGAACTGCTCAAATTGCTAAAAACTTATAGAATTGTAACCCTTCAGGGGGGATGTTCTGGTCTGACCATTTCCTTTCCAACAACAGCCTCCTTTGATGTGTTTGCCATTGCAGAGTTAAATCTTTGCATTTGCTATCCTCTCATGCATTAGTGGCTGTGGATGCTTTTTTTTTCTGTCTTGCAACTGAACACTAAAAACTTGTCAGGCTCTTAATCTCTATGCACCAAAAATAGCTTTGATCATTGCAGGATACAATTCATACTAAATGTGTGTGATACTAATAATATCTTTTATATATATATATGTCAATCTTAGCTAGAATTTCCTTGAGCAAAGTGACTGGGACACCAATGGGGAGGAAGTTAGGAAAGTCAAAATTTCTGTAGATCAGATGAAATACTTGAAATACCTCTTTAAGAACCTTTTAAAAATTTAAACTGTTGATTTGCATTTTCAGTGTAGTACAGGCATTACTGGAGTCATCACAGCAAGCCTTGGTGAAAGGCAGCATTAGACCTTTTATTTACAGAGTGAAACTGGGTCACTTCCCTCCTGAAATATCACAGACCAAATGTTTGTTGTCTTGATTTTTAAAGAACTATCAGGAATTACACACAACTCAGTGGAAGTACACACACTTCAGTCTGTACTAGAGATCTATCTGCTGCAAAATCAAGGCCAACGTATTTTCAAGGCCGGTTTCAAAGGAGATTAAAGAAAATCTATGAAATGGGATTTTCCTAAATTAAGATTCAGTGTGGGGTAAATGACATTTAGGTTACTGCCTCAGGACACACCTGAAGTGTGCAGCCACTTAGCAGCTTAAGCTTTATTGAGGGTTATTCCTTCCAATAATAAAAGTGAGTTTGTGTTACCAGAGTGATAAACAATACCCCCCTCAGTGAGCAGAGAGATTAACAATACATGACATGAAACATAAGATGTGCAAAAAGGAACAGCACGCTCACTAACTCCTCTGAGCTTTATATTACCTCAAAACACAAATTTTGTTGCCAATGGAACTCTATATAAGAATTAATTAGGGAACTTCACAAGCAGTCAAAACTCTTGTATGCCATTATAAATTTATCATTGCTGAAAGGATCTATTTCTGCTGTCAGACATCATGCTTATGTGGCAGAATATGGAATAAATAATCGTCTTCCTATATAAAGAGCCCTGGAAAAATGTTTGGAAAACTCATTTTTAAAAATCCAAACGTGTTTATTTTCTGTAAGGCGTTGCTGATGAAGCAACCAGCTAGATTTCTGCCATTCAAATATTCAAACAATTGCAGCACATCCCTTGCTCTCCACAATCCAAGATGACTTGCACAGGGGTGTGTTGAATACTGCAGTGCTTGTGCCTGTCCATAGCTATTTCCCACAAAACAGAGGCAGAAGGTGGGCTGGGAGTAAACCCCTGCCATGCAAGTGCTGAGGCAAAGTCCTCTTGGACTGCAGGACCAGCTTACCTTTCCATTCATTTTTATTTGAATTGCATTAACCGTAAATAATTGCTCTCTTCAGTAGGTTTCAAAGCTTATCTCACTCGTTCTGGTGTCCTAGTTATACATTTAATACCAACAAGATAATTGGGAAAGCCAGTGCTTCGTATTTCCAGTTATTAGAGATAGTTAAACATTCTGTGCTGCTACATATTTCAGTAACTCAGCAACTCCAGCCCTAACGAGAGTCAGGATGAGTGATACAGGGAGGGGAATTACATATGCTTCTCCTGTAGTGGCTGACATTCAAGGCCCAGCCAATATGAAAATCTGAATGCCTCAGATGAGTTTTTCCTGCAGTGTGTTCTTTGTTACTAAAGTGACTTCACTTGCAACCGAGGGAAATTCTTTTTCCCGTTCTCTGTGCACTCTTTGGTGCCTTGTGTAGCTCAAACACCATCACAGATAACAAGACATTCAAATTCCTGGAAACTGCACAGCACTACTGACACGAGCTCCTGGTGGACCTTGCTCTTGCTGTCCCCACAAGAGCACTGGCTCCTCTACCGTGCCAAGAAATACAGCATGAAGGGCTGTTGAACAGTGGGGAAAGTGAGAGCAGGAAAAGGTGATGAAAGACCTGCTGAAGAACCCAAATTTAACCCTCTGAGGGCTGAACTGGCAGGGCTGGGTCTGTATGTGGCACTGCAGAGCCTGGATGCGTGTGCTGGGCAGTGCAATGAGAGCAGGGAGGAGGAAGGACTGGGAACCACGAGCAGTGGGAGCTCAAGGGGCTGCCCAGAGGAGCTGACTCAGGACAGGGCCCTGGGGAGTCTCAGCAGGCACTGTCCCCACCTGGAAAGGGCTGTGCCTGGGTGTTCACAGTCACAGTGGTGTATAACTGAGGGCAGAAACACTGCAGAGAAAGTGATGTTCTAATTTTTCCTTTGGCTGTTGGAGTGGACGCTGTGTTATCCTGCTGCCTTAAGCTTTGGGGAGCCTCAGACAGGTAAGGACTTAATGCTGCCAAAGCCTCCAGTCTGAGTCTTTCCTAACTCTTGGGTCGTTTTGCATCAGATACTCTCACGTCTCTGCTCCATCATTTTACTGACAAGCCAGATTTGCCAGAAATTCGCGCTTTTGCTGCACATCTTTCACACACACACTGTGCTGTGGGTGTGATCCTCATCCTGCTTTGTCTGCTGTTTTTATCCGTGCAGTATGTCACCTTAAACACACAATATTAGACAAAACTTAGGAGCAATATTTTTTAGGTAGCAAGTGTGTGTGGTTTAATGTTATCATTTCTAACTGAACGTGATACATTGAACTGTGTGAAGTTATTGCCCTATAAATACCTGGGAGTGCCTGAGATGTGCTTATTTGTGGTTCAGCTTGCTGCCTGCTGAACAGGGGCTTTCTCACACATTCTTCTTGTCATTCTCTCATGTTTCATTTTCTTATGTTCCCTTGGTTGTTTTTTAATGCCATGAAGATGAAGTTCCTTCTGTGATAAAAACCCTTTGTGCTGTTATCAAAGTGTGACTTTGCTGAAGTTAACCTGTCACATCACTCTTACCTGTTTGAAATGTTCCCCTTTTATTGTGGTGAGTCCTTAATGTGGGTGTGATGTGTATGAAACAAATCCCTTAGAGGGACATCCTGCAGCCTCTTCTTGGGTGCTCCTGCTCCTGTGGACGCTGTTACCAAGCCACAGTGCATGGGCACCCTTGCAAGAAATCAAAGGCCAGCACTTGTGGGTGCACCTGCTTTGCTCAGGGTTACCCCTAAAAAATTAGATTAGAAATTCTGATTGCATAATAAGACTTTCAGTGATGATATTGAAACAGTGAAGTGTTTTCTGGAAGAGATTACAGTTCTTTTTAAAGAGGAAAGATGAAACAAATTTCTGTTGGGAATGGCTGGGTAGAGTTGATTTGGCTTTGGGAAAGGCCTAGGTATTTTTTGGAGGTCCCTTCCATCCATCATTCTGCATTCTGTGCTTCATCATTTCACAGACAGTCTATCAAATAGCAATAATCCTAATGGAGGTTGTTAAAATAGAAATCTGACAGTTTTCTGTGAATTACATGTCAAGCAGGAGATCTCCAGAGACAGGGGGGAAACAACTCTGGAAACCTTGTACTCAGAGATGGGTCTGCAGCTGAGAACATTAATGCAATGTGAAAGCCTGAAAATATCTGCCATCAAGTAAGATCCAGGAGATCTGTGTGAAACTCTAACTACAACCTGTTCTGAACATGCAGGAGCAGCTGAAAACATGTGGAGATGTTGAAGAAACTTAAGGAGCAATGAGCAGGGGAAAAAAGGAATTCTGTACTTTGATTTATATATTATTTTCTAATGTCTAAGAATTGAAATCTTGAGTGGCTTTTTAAACTCAATAATATTTATTAGATGGATTAATTGAATTACTCAAGTTCCTGAATTTTAAAAATATTTCATTTTAAATTTTGATCATGTTATGGGTAAAGGCTATCCTGGCAGGAAATGAAATTTGGGGGAAGAAAGGTGTGAAGGAAATTGCATTTTGGTGTTATATTTTAAACATGGTAGCATGAAAAGTTTTGACAATCGCCAGCTTTTATTAGTTTAGGTATTCAGTGCTAATGAAAAGCTTAATAATAGACCATGACCAGCTCTGTCGAGAAAACACAGAGGCTGTAAATGTTACAGAAATAGTGTTAATGGGTGAAATTAGAAAATGAATACTTTGTAGGGAACAGGGATAGCATGCACACCCTGCTGCCTGCTCATTGAGTAGAAATAACAATGCAGCCCCTCTAAAACAGACAAACACACCGAGGCTGGGCTGGAGTGTGGAGAGTGCAGGACCTTGCAGGCTTTAGACAGCAAATACATCTCTTTGGAAGGTAGATGGAAACACAAATCCAAAGCAATGCAAATTGGAAGAGTTTTAAAAAGTTTGCACGTGAGGATGTCTTCATAATTGTTGCAAGAGTCATAAGGTATCACTTAAGTATGTTTGCTGAATTGGGAAATGCAAAAGAACAATAAAAAACTCTATGAAATGAGGGAGCAGGTTATATTAAGGAGATAATAATGTAGAAAGTTGCTAAAATGAGGAAGGAAATGAACAATGCTATGTGCTGCTTTCTCTAACTCATCTATGATGGCAACAGAAACACTTAAATTAAATGGAATTAAAATGAATGTATCTTTTTATCCAAGAAACAGTTCTCCAATTTCCTTACCTGAAGCTCACTTATTGCATAGATCAGAGGTGATTTTTTCATAGTGTTCTATGCTGGCTGTGCCTGAGGCACACTATGAGACTTGAGGAAGGCTTGATTTCTTTGGGAGTGGTAAATTAGATATTCCATTGATGTATTTAGATGGGAAGGGAAAATGTGCTTGATGAGGATTTTACACTACATGCCAGTTTAGGACTGAGATATGCACAATTCCTGTTTTACCATCCAGCAACTTGTTTTTACCATTAATGAGATCTCCAGAATTTCACGTTTCATGAAGGTTTCAAATGAAAGCTCTTTTGATATTTACAGGTGTTAAACTTTTACTTGATATCTTTGTCCCAGATTTCCTTTCTCTTAAATATATATCTACTGCTTACTCTCTTTTTTTTTCCCTTCTGAGGTGGAAAATTTGTTTAAAAAAGTCACCTGATGCTGAGAGCAGAACGAGAATCTGTGTCCAGCGTGTTGGCTCAGAGCGAGGTTTGACCAATACTGAACTGGATGGTCCCTTCTGATGGCCAAAAACAACTTCTAGGAGGATAAAAAGACAAAGCTTCTGTAGTGTGATTCTCTCTGGTGACTTTTAATACAGATATTTTGTTGATTGATTGAGTTTTCAGGGAAATCACACCAAGTGCAGCTTCTGGGCTACAGATTTTCTCAGTCTTTAAATAGCTCCAGACCTAAAAAATATCTGTTTCATCACTCTCAGCATGATTTATACTTTGTCTGTCCACAGAGCTGCTTTTAAATATTCCTGGGGTCCGAGTAGGATGAATAGTCTGTAACATTTGCCTTCTGCCAAACAGACAAATATATCATAATGTACCATCACCAGGAGCCTGTCCGTGGACCCTGCATGGGCTGTTGTGGTGTCACAGCCTGAGCAAGCTGAGGGAGCTGCTCCTCCACGCACAGCCAGGGACACACACAACGTTTGGTGCTGCTCACTTGTCCCAAACAATCAGCTTGTGTGTGCAGCCACACTGCTGCTCCAGCTAAACTTGCTGCATTAATTATATCTGCCCTGAGCTTACAAGCTTTTAGAGCTATTTGGAACATAAATTTTGCAAGCTTGCAAGGCAGCAAGGGGTTTTTCTTCTTCCAAGGTACCCAACTTGCAATTAAATTAAACTGCCAGGTGCTGGTCATTACCAAAACTCTCCTTCAATCTGTGGATTTGGGATAAAGGATTGATGTTTCTAGGTTATTAAGTACCAGGGAGTGGTTATACTTGAGACTCTCTGTGTTGGTGAGTTTCTGTCACTCTCAGAACGGGACTTATTCAAGTATGTTCCTGCCAAGGAGTGTGACAGAGACATTTTCTTCAATGTGTTCCTTTACAAGTTAAAATCATGGCCTGAGATGCATTATGCACATTTAAACCCACTGCTTGGTCTAATGTGCACTATCTTGGTGTTGTGAGTAGCTAATGATGGAGTATTTGGGCTCTGACAGAGCTGTATAATTTTAAAAAATGCCTGCAAATCATATACCACAAATTCTGTTTTAGAACCTAACAGTGCATGTAGTGGTGTCTGAGGTACTTAAGGAATGTGTAAGGTCTGTGTTTGCTCCCTCAGGATGGGGTGAAATGTGTAATTTGGGAAAGCTGAACAGAGAATTTGTGAAGACATGGCTCAGGAGTATCCCTGAGCCCATGTTAGAAAGTATTTCCCAGGAAACTGAGTATAATTTTGTGAGATTCTGGATGCTTCCTCCCGTGTTTCCTTAAAACTCAATGTGTTTGTGGGCAGCTTTCGTCACCATGCCTGAATTTTTGTATTAGTACCCACACTTATTCAGAAGGAGCCTTTTACTGGAAAGTAAATGATTCCATAGCTGTTCCTGATGAAGTAGGAAGGACAGCTTTTACCCACCAAGCATTGCTTTGGGTCAATAATTTGTGGTCCACCAATATAAAAAACCTACTGAGTTTCTATTTGATTTCTATTTTTGATGAAAGATTTCGTTGCTGGTTTAAATTATCTGGCTTCTGGTTAATCTCTACCAGTGGTTCAGCTGCTATAGGAGAAGAATGTAAGACATGTTATATTGCTATTACTTACACACATAAGTATTTGAATATTTTACTGTTTCAGTCCTATCTGTTGTAGGGACTTTATTTTTAAAAGTATTTTCTTATATTCAGCCACAGCAGACTTCCTGATTGTTCTGAACATGAATCCTTAGCAAAATAAATGGCTACAGAGCTATAAACTGAACTGAAGAGAGCTGCTTTTAATAGAAACCTTCAGTCTCAAGTCTTCTGCAGGGCACTCTTGGAAGACAAAATCTGGAAAAAGAGTCAGGCTGGGACAGCCTCAGAAAAAACTGAGGGACCTATAGCTTGAATGCCATCGGTGTCTCCTGTGAAACACCTGACTGAGGAGGGAGCCCCAGCCAAGCCCTTGTGTGCCCCAGTGTAGAGTGTGAGAGTTTCTTTCATAAAGGGGGAAAAAAAAAAAAAAAAAAAAAAAAGCCTTTATCTGTCTTCATGAAGCGAAGCCAGAGAACAGTGCTGTCACAAAGGGCAGCCTCTGCAAAGTGGGTCAGGGAGGGTGGCAGGAGTTACTGCAGAGGAGAACCCGAGCAGTGGCTCCTTTTATCTCTGCTGGTTTCTCTCCTCCTCTCACCCCTCACTCCCAATGTAGATCACATTCCTTAAAGCAGCTGCTTGACTTCCAAAAATGCTCAACCCTCCTGTCTCCTGCTGAGAGGAGGAAACGGTTACTATGGCTTCACCACACAAGCACAGATGCATTTCAATATGTTGGGTACTAACCACACTGTCAGTGCTTCAGGTTTTTTAAGTCCAGAATAGGATTGGCCGATGGATAGCCCAGATAACGCTGCCCTGGCTCCGAATTCTTTGCACTTCATTTCTGATACTATAGATAGTGTCAGTGAAAAATGACAGGAGAGGTCTGAGTCCTCCTTATTCTCCTCCTTTCCTAGTGTTTCACCAGGTGTCAGACTGACTGAGGGCTCTAAGAGAGGCCAATGCATTCAGATGAGCCAAAGGCTGCACTTGGGACTGAGCCTACCCTCAGTATATAAAGAAATAGTCAATGGATGTATGTGGTTAGGAAAGTGGGTGCTGGGAACTATGGCAATTTGCAGCAAGAGGGAAGGGGATTTTGGTGATTATTGATTACCTGTTAATATGTTACAGGCTATTAAAGGGAAGAGAGTGCACATTGTACACTGGAGTTGAGAGAAACTAATCCTCAGACTTTGGGGAAATTAGAGTTGGGCTCTGAGCGGTGTGGTGTGGACCCTCCTCTCTATGCCACGTTAGTGAGTGAATCATCAGAAACTTTTTGACATTCTGCCCATGCAATCCTGTTCACTTCAGCTCATTTCTAAAACCTGATTCTGTGCTCTGGTATATTCATTCTGAAGGGAGATGGGGTGGACTGGGAATAGTTTCTGGATCTTTTCCTCCATCACTAACTTCTATAGGGGCTCTAAATAGAAATGTAGCATACTTTGCAGAAGCACATGAAATGTCAGTTCTACAGTGCTGTCATTCATAAGAAATCAGTGATGTTATGGTAGTCAGTTGCCTAAATCACACTCATTTTGGCATTTCTCTATTTTTTCATCTTTGCAGAAAATGGTGGCTCTCTGAGAATCAACCTGTCTAATTTGAGTGAGACCTTCCATTAAGTGAACAAATAAGCTCTCTCTTTCTGATTGTCTCAGATCATGAAAGGTTTTTAAAAGTGCTTTTTTTGCTAACATCACAAGGCTTTACAGTTTGGAAAGCCTAGAATTCAAAGCTTCAGCTACATTTTTAATCTACAAAAGTAAATCTTCTGCACATCTAAGATGTCTGGTAAATGGGTCTCTTAATTTATCCTCCATTATATCTTTTGATTGGAGTTTTACTGCTGTGTTTTCTAAAGTACCACAATTAATTTCTTTCATATATGAAAATGTGTTTAAAGACTTGTCCATCTGCAAGGACATTTATTTTGTAGGCATCTTTATAAATCAACCCAAGTACTCTAAACACGATGGCAGGTTAATTTATAAGTGCCCCCAGTGGGGATGCAAAAAGATTTGAATAAATCATTGAATTGCTTAAGGCTGGAGGTCAGGCAGAAAGAGGCAGGAAGTGGGTTATTGGAGTGATATCTCTGGGGGAAGAATTAACAGAGCTGGTTCTAAATAACACAGAAATACCCCAGTCAGTGTGTGGGACAGGTGTGCCCCAAGCAGAGTCACCTGCTCAGGAAGCACCAGGAGGACAAGTGCTAGTTCCCAGCCAGTTCCAGGCTTGGCACTGGGTGCCCTGTGCTGGCAGGGACGGGGACAGCTGCCTTGCAGGCTCAGTGCAAAGGACGTGTGGGGTTCGGGCGGCTGTGAGGAACGGGAAATATTGTTCTTGCCTGTTACTGACAGCCACTAAAGAGCCTGTCCTGAGAAGCTCTAGGAGGTTGTGCTGCAAGGAGAGGTGTCTGAATGCAATATTTCACTGGGCTGTCCCTCAGACCAGGCTGGTGAGCCCAGGAGAACCAGCCCTGTGGTCTGGGTGGGTGGCACAGCCAGCGCAGCCTGTGCCCTGTGCCAGGTTGTGCAGGCTCCCTGTGTGATTCTGGTCCTGTGCCACCTGTAATAAATCCTCATCCTGTGCTTCAGAGGTGCAGGTTTGTCTTGGCTAAATTCCTCCTTCTACTTAAGCTATATCATCTCTGAAAGTTTGTGGCAGGGCAAGAGTTGGCACCCAAACTTCTACCTTATTTGGATTTTACCATTTAATTGACTAGTCACTTTTGACTTTTTATACAGCATCACTTCCATGTGTGACTTTCTTTTCATTCTCCTGACATGAACAGGATGTGATATGCTCAAAACAACATCTGAGGTTATCAAAACACAATGAATAATGTCTGAAAAATAGAAAAGAAAATGAGAAAACGTTAAAAAGATTTAGTTACAGTGAAAGAGCAACTTATCTTCCTACATGATTTTTGGCCTCTGAGGCTTACCTACAGATAATCATAGGAATGATCAAAAGTTGCCCTTTCTTTGACAGTCAGGACTTATTTCTGTCTCTGCCAAAGCCCTTTGCACATTAATGCCCTGGCCCTTTGTTGGAGTTCCATTTTTCTGTGGCTTGGGCAGGACAGCTGTAACAACTCCACTGAAATGTCCAAGAGCAGAATAAAATCAGCCTTGCAAAGAAATGTTTCTTTATCCTTGTGGGATTGTGTGTCTATACAATAAAAGGGAGTTCAGTGTTCCTTACTGGTTACTTAGAAGATTACCCTTCCAGCAGCCTCAGTTCACTGAGGCACTTAAGCATGGATTTAATTTTGAGCACAGAATGAAGTGAGAACCAGTTGTCAGCTCTGTGCTTTTCATCTCCCCAGCTCAAATTATCTTCCTTGCTGCTCTGATCATATCTTCCACTTACATATTCTCAGTCCTCTATGGCTTCCTATCTTGTCACCTGTGTCACGTACCTTAATCTCACCCTAAAAATGCCACCCAGTTCTTCCTGTCTGCAGGGATTTGCTTCACACAGAGACAGTCTCTTAATCCCACTTGACACTGGCAAATTCCCTTGACCTGCAGCACACTCCCTTGTCTGAGCATAGGGCTGCTGCTGATCCCTTGTCCCTGTCCCCCATCCCACCAAGGACGTCGCTGACGCTCCATTGCCGCATTTGCCAGCACTTTCCCAGATAATTCTCTGTCCTTATTCCTCTCACTCATCTCATTGTTCTTTACCATAATTTAATTTCAATGTATGGTACAGCTTAAAAACTCCAAAACAACAGGTTTCACAAAGAATTAGGTTCTTAAATGACAGGGTCAATGCTCTTTGTCAGAGCTGTGGGTGCACATTCAGGTTCAAAGGTCAGGTATGGATGTGAACTCCAGCTGACTCGGGTGGTTCATTCCCAGCTATTGCATGGAAAGACAAGTGTAGGATTTGAGGATGTTTGAGGATATTCAGTGGATATTTGAGGAAAGTTCAAGGAAAGGAGGCCCCATGGAGAGATACCAACGTACACAGTTTCTCTCATTTGCATTTGGCTTGCACGTTAATGTCTGTGGATACTCTGAGTTAGAGTTGATTGGAAAGGCTGATTACGTCAGTCTGTTATTGAAAGCAGATATTTACAACAATAATAAAAGCTATTAAAGCTTTGATACATCCCACTTTTCAAAACTGCAAAAAATTTCACCCTTTCAGATTTTTTGGTCTTCACCTTTTTAGTTCTTTCAATTTTAATGTAGTAAAAATAGTAAGAACTCTGGTGAATAGCCATTAAAACTTTTTATTACAACTTTGATGTTAGAGGACAGAATTTGGTCCCTCATGAAGTTGTACTACTATTCACTACCAGTAATATAGTAAAGCAGTTCACTCTTTTATGATAAACTGCACTTTAATTCTTACAAAGCACTGCAGTTTCATGCTACTGAAACACTTTTTCTCTCCAACAAAGCTAATTTCAAGTCATGTTTATTTACCTGACTAATGCTGTCTTTTTGCTTGTTGCATCACTTGTTTTTCAGTAAGTGCTGTTGGGATTTACTGTGACTTGTTAAGTATTACTTCCACTAATTGCCTGTTTAAATTGTATTATTCGGACTGTAACATCACTGAAATGACAGGAATTAAAAACAGATCCTTTTCTCTAGGGCTCAGGACCTGGAACCATAAAATAAAATGTCTTGAACACTTGCTAAAAGCCTGGATTAATTCTAAAATTCATAAATAAAGCAATTGCAGCAATTAACTTCATCTCTCTTAAGAGACTCTAACTATACAAGTTAATCTCTGAAGGTTCTTTGAAAGTGTTGCCCACAGTCATTTCCAGGCACGAGGTCTCAGCAGAGTCCTGTCCTACTTGAGAGGTTCAGGTTCACTGAGGCAGGATGATTTCCAGCTTATGCTCCTAGGAGTCTACATTTGGTTTTGCTGGAAATATGCTATGGGAACAAGAGCCAAAAGCAGTTGTGGCATATAATCATTAACAAAGACTTGTATAACCTTTTTAATAAGTCAGCTCTGACCGCATTTCCAAATGTGTCACTGCCACGAGCAACTTACTTTGTTTGTGAGAATTAACTCAAAGCTGGTAACAAACCACCAGGACAGTTTTATCTGAGGTCCTGCTCATAAATTTGAGAATGCCCCATTTACCAAGTGACCGTTTTTACTTAAATATTTTTCAAACACTGCCTTAGAGAATTCGAAAGACCAGGAGAGGGAGAAGAATTGCTGTTTCTGTTTAAAACACGAGCGAGAGGTTTTTAATGATCTTTAGTCTGCAGCTCCCACGGGGTAACTCAGTACTGCAGCAATGTGCTATTAATTAGCTAGGTTGGATAATTGAAGCCATGGTTGCATGCAGTCCAACGTGAGTGACAGAAGCTGCTCAAAAGGCAAAATGAAATGTAGGTGATATGAAGTTGCTGAGCTCCCTGTGCCTCTTCAGCCTGTAATAGGTACCGGAGCTGGCTGTGTAAAAATTGGCTCGCAGTTGTCCACAGACCATTGTAGTCTATTGCAGTCCCTAGAAGATACCTGGCAGCTACTGGTCATATTCTTCACTCCAGAAAAAGAGTAAACAAATAAATCCCAGAAGAGCTGCAAAGCTCCATACTATAACTGAAGAAGTAGCTTAATTGTTTTGTAGCAAAGGAAAAAAAGCCTTGTTTTCCTGGCAGAGGCAGGAGGCAGATGCACACCTTCACATTTGCTTCTGTGGTGGACTGAGCTGGCCAGTCCCAAGGCAGCTCTCATCCAGGAGCCAGGGATCTGCAATGCAGAGATGAGTATCACTACCTTCAATTTTACAGATCAGAAAGCTGAAACACAAAAAGGTAAAATGAATTACCCCAGATCTGTTTTTCCCATGGTACTGCCATTTATAAAACTGGAGCTGGTCCATGCTAATTCTTTATCCAGTTGGCTCTGAAGCTTTTCTGTCCTGTTTTGTGCAGCACATCTTTAATCACAGGCAATATATTCTGTGACAGAGCCTTGTTGGTTTTGCAGAGTGGGCAGATAGAACAATAAAGTGAGTGTGTAAGGACTGAAGTGCAGCTCCTCATCACAATTACTTGGCAGTCGTGCCTTGAGTTCAGAATACCCTGAAAGATGGTCTGATACTAGATTTATCATTGGTAAAGATGTGATTGCTGATCTCACTGCGAGGTCCTTCTGGTTTTTAAGTGATTATTTTGCTTAAAGGCATGAAGTGTCCCAGTACTTTCTATCAGTTATAAATGCTATTTTCCCCCTAAGACCCATTGGAATTTGCCATAGATGTTTTTGCTGCCATTAGGTTCTGGGAGGCCATTCTGGCTCACTGTATCTATAGCACTCTCAAAAGCTTGGGTTTAGTTAAATTTCAAAAATAGTTTCTTTATTTCTTGTAAACTGCAAGTGTCCTTGAAGAACATTTCATTCTCTGCAATTTTCCATCTTTGATTTTATCAAAATGCATAGCAAATGCAAAGTTAAACTCCTCTGACAGATAAAAATGAAGGACATATGGTTAAAAAGGACATATGGATACGAAATGTGCATAGTTATACAAACATGTTCTGATCAGCTGAGATTATCCTTTTCTTTCTCTTGTGATCACAATGTGATAAGACGCAGAGGACAGTGTAGTGTAGTTCCTACAGAGCCAGACATGAACCTTGCAAAAGGCATTAGGAAGATCTCCAGTGATTTCCCTGAGCCTTGGATCAGGTCTTTGTTGCTGGGTGCACGTCAGCGAGCAGTTTGGGCTAACTTTAACCATGTGTGAACCCCTTGTAAGCAGTCAAAGATACAACATATTTTCAATTTCATTTTATTTCCATTTTGAGTGTGTACTAAACAGCTACATAAATAAATAAACCCATGCAATATAAGCTTAACAAAAAAAAAATAAAATAAAACCCTGTACAATGGATTCCTAAGGAGATGACGATATTCTGATTCAGTTCCCAGGGAAATCAATAGGAGATCACTCTGTTTGCATGTGAACAGTGCAAGTCACCTTCTCTACCAGCTTCTGAGATCCTCAGCTAATGTGTAAGAAAACAACTCAGCCAGTAAATTTGTGTGCTAGAGTCTGCAGAGTTACAGCAGCTACATGAGGATCTATTCCTGAGGCATCTGCCTGTGACATCAAATATTCAGACAGCCCAACAGTTTAGCCCTTTGAATTTCAAAATCTCATAAAGATAAATCTCATAAAATGCTCTGCTGGCAGGTTGTAAACATGGTTTGTGTTTTTCTTGTGCTGCTCGTGTTTTCTGAGAGGATCGTTTTCATAGTTTAATAAAGAACATTCAGGTCCATGACACACCTTCCAGCAATGCTATTTCAATATACTGAAATACCTCATCAGTGGCAGCTTTGGATAGAAAATGGGCTTCTGTGGGTCATGGGGAGCATTAAAAAGAAGACATTTTCTTGTCTGTATGTTCAACAGCTTTCTGATTTCTCTTGTTCCTTTCAAGTAGCATTGCAATTCCCTGTGTTGGTAGAGCATTTTACAAATCACTAAGATTTAAATTTCCTTCCTAGTCTCTTAAAAAAAAAAAGAGATTAAATGCAGCCAAACAAATTTGGAAGATTTGCACCCTGTTATGGGCAATAAAGAATATTTCCTATAGCAATTTCTGTTCTGTTAATACCAGGTGTCCATGTATATATTGTATGACTGTCAGTTAATTTCCTTTCTACCTTTAAATGTTGTTATTTTTCATAAGTAATGTGATGTAAAAAGCCACTTCTCAGTAACAGAGAGGAGAAAAAATAAGAGGTATTAAAATATTGAGTATTATCTGGTGAAGCAGATTGTGTTGCCAGCTCCCATTCCCATTCCATGGAAGCTGAGGGCTTTCCAGCTCTCTCTTGTTCTCAGCAAAGCCTATGGGGCTCAGTGGCTCCTGCACTGCCCCATCCTGGAGATGTGCTGTGGCTGCTGACTGTTGTATGTGGAATGCTGGGAAACCTCAAGGAAAAATGATTCAGGAGGAATCTGAACTCCCAACTGCAACTGCAACACTTTGCATCAAGGTGGTCTCAGCATTCACGAGCTCAAAGCTCAGCTCAGTATTTAAACCAAACAGCCATAGCTGTCATTTGGAAGAAGGGTGTGAATGAAAAGGAAGGAGCATAGGAGAGATGCCATCTATCCTCTGTCTCTCTCTCTAACTGAAATCTGCATTTCCCTGCCAGGCCCCTTTCAGGGGCCAAGCTGGAATGGGGAGGTGGCATGGCTTGGGGGCTGGTGGGCTGCTGAGGGTGCCACAGATCAAATCTCACTTCTGCACTAGATGGTGACAAACCTGCCTTATCTGCTCAGCCATGACATAGCAACGACTGACCTGTGCAGGGCCAGGAGCTGGACTTTGATGATCCTTGTGGGTCCCTTCCAGCTCAAGATATTCTATGATTCTGTGGTCCCAAGGGTCAGCAGTGATTTATGGTAAAGCAAAAGGGAGGAAAACTGTGGAGCTTCTCTGCAGGAGGATGCTTCCAGTACAAGCTTCTCCCTCCAGAGCCAGCACAGGGTAAGCAGCTGGTAGAAAAGATAAAACGAGAGAATTTCAGGCTTGAGAGGCCACCCAATCCTCCTCCTCCAAACGGGATAACTGCACCCGTCCTGACAGCTGTCTGTCTAATCTGTCTTCAGAGATCCCCAGTGATGGAGTCCACTCTGCCTCCAGGTAATCTATTTATTTCATATCCCTTTCTGTGAAATAATTTGCTTGATATGGATATTGAGTCTTCTGTTTACTGCTACTCAACCCATGCGACACAGGAAAGAAAAAGATTGTTCCTTCCTTGCTTTCATAAAGAGCTCAGAGTTAAGAACACCTGATGTTTTTCTGTTTGATGTTTATTTTGCAGTGCATTGTGTATTACTAAGGATATGAAAACAATCTGAATCCACCAACCAGCTCAGAAAGTGTCAGTCAAGGATGCTAAACAGCCTGAAAGTTTGGAGAAGTTTGGACTTGAATTTAGATGACAAGCTTTGGCCCGGGTCCAGCTGTTGCTAAAAACCATTCTGGTGTGCAGACAGTAGCTGTAACAAGCTGGAGAGATGGGCTGCCAGCCAAGCTTTGCTGGGCACAGGCAGAGACCTGTGCCACGTGCTGAATAGGAAGTGCATGAAGACAAAACGTTGATGTCCAGGGCCCTGGACATACAAACAGGTCATTTTGGGGCTGGACACCACCCAGAAGGCCAAGTAACATTTGGTAGCTGACATGGGCACAAGCACTCCTTGAGGCACAAAGATACTGTGTCAGGGCCTACCACACTTAAAAACACCCGAAATGCCACAAAATACCCCAAAAGGCCAGGAAACACTCCTGAGAATGATCTTAGCCTCTTGGGACTGCAATGTGAAGCTGGAAAGTCAGTCTCAGTCCCAACTCTTGGCACTCAAATGTGAATATAAAAAGTATGGAAGCATATTGTCTGCTGTCATCTGTAAAGCAGATGTTTCTTTTGGGGAATTATTCATGCTAAAGATCACACTTCAAAGTAAACAATAATTTTCATTTGTTTCCTTCAAAAAAAAAAAAAAAAAAAAAAAAAAAAAAAAAAAAGGTGGAAAAAAAAATAATGAATNTTTTCCTTAAAAAAAAAAAAAAAAAAAAAAGCAAGCTGGAAATCAAATTAATGAGTACATTTCCTCAAGGGAAGAGACAGAAGAGGGAACATGATCCTTTTGGCATATTTGTAGCAAATAGTTTTAGGCAAACATATTGATTCCCTGCTATTTTCACATGGATTTAGATAAGAGGGATACAAATGACCGTAAGGGGAATAAGAGTAATTGCAGAGGAGGATGGGATAGGAAAACGAGTACAGAGGGGCTGAAACGAGAAGATTGCAAGGTCTAGAGGGTGAATACATTTGTGCAACAAGGACAGGGGCATCCTGAAGGGAAAAATAGTCCATAAATTTGTAGAAATTGCAAAATTCTGCACTCCCAGACAAAGCCAGGCAGGTATTTTTAAGGCAATATGGTAACGACAATGCTGAGAGACTTGGCTCTATGTTCTGCATTATTTTTGTAAACCTGGCTCTGCATCTGGCACCACTCGGTGTGGGCAGGCTGGGAGGGCTGCAACGAGAGGCTGAAGCCCATTAGGTTTCCTTATGGGTCACTGCTTTGCAGCCTCCTGGTTAAGACCTCATTTCAGTGAGCTCCTACAACTCCACAGAAGCCAAAAGCAGTTGTGTTTCCAATTACTGCACGATTTATCACCCAGACCAATTCTTACCCACCTTGGGTCAAATGCAGGATGAATGGCAGCCTCTAAGTGTTTATGAATAACCTGGGAAGTCAGAGTCCTGTGTGGTCGGTTCTTGGACTCACAGGCTGCTTTCCTATGATAGAATTCTTTCCTATGAATAAACTAAATGGTGCCAAGGCACATTCCCAGGCACCAGACCTGAGCCGTGTTGCTGCAGTGCTAGGATGGTCCTTTTGACTGGTCTGACACTGAGGTGCAGCAGCCCCTTTTGGCTGGTTTGGATCCCACAAGTCTGTCCATCTAGAAATCTTCCACATGAAATATTTTGGACTCTCTCACTGACCATGATTTTCAGCAATAATATTTTGTCAGGTAAATTTCTGATCTTAACGGAGTATATGCAGTATTTCAAAACTCCAAAAATATCTATTTTGCATTTATGTCATCCACATAAACACTGATGTATGGACCTATTTTCCTGTTTATTGTTACTGAAAGTTAAGAAAATATTTTGAAAAATGATACCAACATTTTGATTCTTCATACTTATCTCTTCTTGGAAATTCCTTGGATCATTAATCAATGATTGTTACTTGCTTGTACCAAAGACTATTCAAAAAACTATAAAGGCATTCTGGAGTCAGGCTTCATCAAAACTTATCAGTTCACGAGCTTGCACCCAGGCCTAGTGCAATTACTGTTATGAACTTTGAAAAGGGTAGTTGAATGCTATAGCCTTCATTAGGTTTTGATAAATGCATTCAGTTCAGGTTTGTGTCCCAAAGACGTTCCTGTGGCTTGACTAACTCAAGTAAAAATGCCGCGTGTCGGAATTTTCAGGGGGGTATCTCACTCGGAAGGTAGGAAGGAAACGCAGGTGTTATTTAGATTTTTTTAATTTATTTATTTATTTTTTAATGTTGAAGCTGACGATTCATGGCATGTCTGCGCTCGTTCTATTTCCTAGTTCCTGAAAGCAACTCCCCTCTCGAGCCGATCTGGGATTGAGGGCAGGGTGTATAAATTGTTACATGACACGGTGCTGGATAATTAAACAGCTGCTTTGCACAGAGCTCCCTCATTCTCGGGTGAAGCAGATGTTTCATCTTTCTGCTGATTTCAAGTGTTCCTCAATAACATATAACAGACATCAGCACCACTCACAGCTTTCACATGTCGGTGCCTGGCTAAGTGCGGGTCGCAGCCCGGCGCTGGGCTGGCGGAGGCTCCGCTTGGGCAATTAGCGCCGGGGAGCTGCTCCCCCCATCCCAGTGAGTGCCAATCATCCCATCCCCACCGGGCCGGGCAGCCAGAGCGGCTTCGTGCGCCTGGCACTGCAGTTACAGATGTCAGACACGGTCCCATCATTTGCATTCCAATTGCTGCGAGTGGGAGCGCAGCGCTGCAGGAGGAGCAGGAGCACGAGCGATGCACAAGTGGGAGTCGCCTTTTGCCTCCCTCCTGCAGCTGGCAGGGACAACCTGAGCTGCTCGGGTCCATCCTGAGCCCTCAACAGCATCCACTCGGCACACTGGGGTGTTGGGGTGTGTGTGTGTGTGTGAGCAGGGGAATGAGAATCTCTCCTGTATTTCCCTTCTGTGTTCTCAGAAACACCAGGCAAATCCCAGATGGTGAATCAGCTGAATAGAATAAAGTATCAGGTTAAGTGATGTGCGCTTGTCATCGAGCTGGGAAGGTATTCCTGCATCACTGTTTTCTGCCTTTTGTTATCACTTGATTTTTAAAAGACGTGTGTGTGTGCCCAGAGCTGCAATGAGCAGTGCACCCCTCGAGGTCCAGCCCTCCTACCCTGCCCTGCTCCTGGTGTCTCTGATGCTGAAGCTGCTTCCAGGGCAGTGTGTCAGGCAGCTGCTGAAACCTGGTGAGGAAAGAGGAATATTATAAATATTGGGAAGTGATAGCCAGGGTGTCCCAAGGATGAATGTGTGTGTGTTAGTCAAGCAAGACAGTCTGACCCCAGCCTCAGTCTTCAATCAAACTCTGGTTTCCAAAGGTCTGTACTTCCTCAGACAAATATTTCTGTTTAGTTATGTGCTTTGCTAGGATAAATTTCATATGATGTGGAGATTTTTGGACTTGCAGATTTTTTAATTGGCCCTGCTAGGATGTACACGTTGTTCTTATTGCTAATTTACTTTATACATATTTATACCCATTTCCAGTATATTTATAATGGGAATAAAGTTCATACTTCAATCCATACTTACTCCCAGATGGGAAAATGCCCATGAACTTCTTGTTCAGGGGATAAATGGTATTGTAGTACATGGTCCATATTCTGCATTGTTTTATTCTGATCCAGCTCCCCAGACACTTAAAATTAATGTACCTCTTTGAAAATGAGTGAAGGAGATGTGCCAAATTCAGAGCCTGGCTGAGAGTCTGGCTTATTTTCTAGAGATGTTGAATTGAAGGCTTGCACAGTATCTTTCAGTGATGTAGAAGAAATAACTGCCTTAGAAGTCCTCTCTTATTTTCACAGAGACAACATTTTAAAATTATTGTGTAACATGCCCTTTTCTCCATCACATGGTCCTCATTTTGTTCACCATTATTTTTAATGGACCAATTTGCTCTCTTCCTTTTCATCCACTGAGTCCTTATTATTGTTGTAATCATCAAATTCTTTGTGGGCTGCCAGCCTTTGATATTCCATTTCACTGATTTAATTATCTCTGTGGCTTGTTATGGACCTGATTATTTTTA
Organism: Orthonyx spaldingii; assembly: GCA_013397795.1. Classification (NCBI taxonomy): domain Eukaryota; kingdom Metazoa; phylum Chordata; class Aves; order Passeriformes; family Orthonychidae; genus Orthonyx; species Orthonyx spaldingii. Next base: position 3,464,512 of record VZTJ01006424.1, on the reverse strand, counting down.
TAGATCTCCAAATCCTCCTTTTTACCAAAATGCTCACCTGCAAGTCTGTTTGCTCAATTTGGTGCTTGGCACTTGGGCTCTTTTTTATCTTCCATTTGTTCCAGGGGGTGTTTTAGACTGATCAGATTTTACAGGTCATCCACTGAACATGGGCAGACAGGTAACACAACAGGGGCTTCCCATGTGCAGGTAAAAGGATGTTACATGGTTTAAGTAATCTGGTTTTGTCTTCTGAGCATCATGACTGTCTTTGGAAACTTGGGCAAGGGATAAGAGAGCCTCTCAGAGCAAAGGGGATTTTTGCTGTCACCTCTGCTGTAGATTACACAGTTCCTTCCATGGGCTGCTAGGATTTTCTGTCTGACACAACGCTCTAGGAACGACACAAAAGGAGTCCTCACTGGCATCATACTTTGAAAGCTCCTTCTACAGCTTTCATTGTGTTTTTCCAGTCAGCTCCCCTGAACCATTGCCCTTTATGCTCTATCTTTCTGTGATGGGGAATATTTGACTCATCCCTCAGCAGCACCCCAGTGGCTGGCCCCTCAATTCTCATTCCTCCAGCAAACCAGGCCAGCCATGTGCTGTCAGGAAAGATCTTGTAGCTGTTGGTCTTTCAGAAAAGCTCAGCCCAGCCTCTGCATTGTGCTGACTGGCCTCCTGTAATTGCAATTACTGTAGGAATAATGATATACACACACATGGACATGCTGTAATTCAGTGAGTTTCTTGGATCTATTATAATCAAGAGTCCATAAACAACTGCTTCTAATACATTTGATTAAAGAAAGTAATTGCTATTTAAATGGTTAATTTATTGTATGCTAGTTAAGTGCTCAATAGGTGAGGATATTTTAATGGAAAATAACTCAGTAAGCACATTTTTAATAATTATTGCCTGAAAGGCATCTGATGCAGTAGTCATGTAATGACAAGCTCTAATTGATGTTTTTAAAGTATATTTATTGTGGATAAATAGTTGTTTTATTGCACATATCTCTTTCCCTCATATGCACAGGTTCCCAGCTGGAGGCCCTGTTCTGCTTTATTTTAGTCTTCTTCTCTGCTTTGGAAAATTCTCTCGGTTGTGCTTGTAAAATAATCTCAGTTACTGCAGCACAAAGCAGGATATGAGCAGAGGCAGGGAGCAGCTGGCTTCTCCAGAAGAAGTTCTAGTTTTAACTTCAGTTGACTATTCAGCTTTAGGTTTTGTGATGGTACTGGGTGCAAGGCCAAGAGAATTCTGTTTTCTACACACTCAGGCTTAGAGTGTGAGCCAGAGAAACCCTTGGAAGCTCAGCTTCTTCCAGAGACAGAAATCACAGTAACAGGGCAGGGCAGAGCACCTTTTTTGCAGACATGCTTGCAGCTCCCAGATCACAGAGATACCCAGATTGTCCCTACCACATCTCAGAAGAGAAAGTTTATAGCTGGGCTCCTCTGGGATACATGGACATTGCCCCCGTGGTGACGGCACAGGAGCAGAGCTGGGAACTCCTCCAACAGAGACCTTCTCACCTGGGAGTGTGCAAGATGCCAGGTGCTGGCCTGGAGTAAAATGATTGTGCTGAAAGAAGGGATGAAGTGCAGTGTCCATTGTCAATAATTCCATTTGCAGTGGAGGAATGTGAGGAATGGGAGCTGGGCAGTTGGACTGGCTGTGCTTCAGTCAATACAGCAGCGTCCCAAGTGTGTTTTAATCGAATATCCTGGAAGGAGTTTGAACTGGGAACAAGTAGTATCAGATTCAAGGACTGGGGGAGTAGACAGCTGATCTTCTTCCCTGGCAAAAATATTATGAGAAAGTCTGTACTGATCTTTCCTTAGCACTCCCTTGCTGTTCATCTTCTCACGTCTTCACTTCCCTGTGATTCACTGGCATCTTTTGCCACCACTGGGCAATGATTGTTATTTTTTTGTGAATTCAAAGAGAGATCTTCTGAGACTGAAATGAGCAGTGAACAGGAAAAGGATCTGTTGGTAGCTCTGCTAGGCTGGGGATAGCCTTTAAAAAGTCACTGCACTTGCCTGGATCTCTTTTTTTTCCATCCATAAGATGGAGTTAATTATGCACATTTCCTTCATGAAAGCCATTTAGTATTTTCTGTTGAAAAATCCTATATATGTTATAAGTGTTAATCATTTTTGTCACTCAGGCACTGATTTAGGAATTTCTGGAGTACTCCCACATGTTGAGAATCACACCTATCTTAAGGACAAGAATATTAAATCCCAGTGCTGAACTGGGCTAATTTGACAACGACACATTTTTCTAGGATAATGCCTCAGATCTTATATAAGAAAATGAATTGCTTTTATATCTAGAGAGAACTATGGATCATATAATTTTACCTGTTTCAATCCAGGACTCCTGCATTTATTGAAGGAATTTGTATGTTTATGGTAGGGTTTCCAGAGAGACATTGCATCTTTCTGTTCTGTTGGTCCTCTGTACCAATGATTAATCCCCTGTTGACTTATGCAAAAATTCTCAGTTCCTGGATTTTTTTTTTTTTTTTCAGGGAAAAAAAAGCTAAATTACTGAGGAGGTTTTATTTTTTTCTTTTTTTTTTTCAGAGTGTGGATTGGGGGCCAGGTGGGTGGTTGAGTCAAAAGTCTAACAACCCACAAGTCTTCCAACTCCTTGGTTCCTGTTGCTGAAAGGAGATGCCCATAATTATTTAATTAAGAAAGTTGTTGAGGTATGTCCTTAGGGATTTGATCTAATCAAGGTGGTGCTTATTCAGTAAAGAACAAATATTTTAATACCAGGTACCCTCCCAATGAGTTATCCAGCTTGACTTTTGAATAGTCACTATTAACTGGAGAGAAATCATGGAGTGTCAACTGAGCAAGCTTGAATGTTACTATCAAAATCTGCTCATACTCAGACATCAAAATTAAACTTTAGTCCATGTGTGGGATCAAGGGGTGTATTCAGAAGGTCCACCTTCAGTCCAGGTTTTATTAACCAATGAAGAAACATCTGATGGTCTCAGAATAGCAGTCAGTGAGCAGGAAGCCACCTTAGGGCAAGAATGAGGAACCAGTGAGCAAAATCTGACACTCAGGCCACTGGATGTAGCCTAAATTGTCAGAGTTAAAGAACCAGTAAGGCCAGACTCGAAGAGGCAGCAAATAACCTTCCTGGAACCAGCTAATCGAGCTTGAAAAACTGGATACACTTGCAGCTGTGGAAATACTTCTGCAGTGCTGGCAAACAATAAACTTCAAGTCGGGACCAACCTGTGAACAAATTATTCCACTGCTTAACTTATAATAATCGACTAGATAATTAGGCAGGGAAAATGTTAACTCCGTAGCCTTTAAGGGCTATCTGGGGATGCCAAAGCAGGTCATTAGTTAATGAGCCCCTGCAGGCTCAGGGGAGGGAAGGGGGAACCTGAAGAGGGCTGTTGGTAAAGGGCAGGTGGGAAAGCTGCACCACCAAACCACTGCCTCTCCTGGCTCCAAGGGTTTTACTGCCTGGGAGAGTGCTGAGTTTCAGTTCCCAGGTATTTGATTAGTCTTCTTTGGGGAGACTGCTAGATTAGGAGTCAGAGAATTAATTGGCAGACCTTCAGCTAATTGTAAGCAAGAAAGCAATCCCTGAAAACCACAGTGGAGATCGATTAATTCAGAAGTGTCTCATCACAGAATATGAGGAACGCTTTTCCACTTCCTCTCAGCTGCAGCTTCCTACTTCAAGTGTTAGGGAGGAAACTATAAACTTGTTTGAATCACAAGCAAAACTGTATGCTGCCCCCAAAAAGGGGAAGGTATTTTTAATGCTTATACATTATATAACACATAAGCATATATCATTTAAAAGGACATTAGCAACCTGACTTATTTCCTCATTTTGGAGATGATGCATTAAAAGGAAAAATGCCACTACTGCAGTTTTCTTCTTACATAAAGCAGATTTGTGTCCACAGTGCCTGTGCTCAGGTCTGGTGCACTGGAGCAGCAAATCCTGCTTGCCAAGGAGTAGATTTCTTTGCTTTTCCTTGAAGGCCATTGCCAAAGGTTCTTGGTCAGTGTGGCCCAGCAGGCAAAGGTGGCACAAAGGGAGCCTGGTGGACTCTACTCACAGCTTCTTTCAGGGGCCTTGGCTGGAATAAAGTGGAGCCTTGTGATAAGCAAGCAAAGCTGTGGCAGAGATACCTTAGTGCAGGCAGGCAGTGCACACATCCGCCTGACTCTTGATTTACATATCTCTGAAATATCCTTAGAGAGCAGGGGAAGTAAAAAATTTGGTGCCATGGAAGGTCCGCTTTGGCAGCTGGAAGCCAACTCCTCCTCTTGCACAAAGATATGAATCACAAAAGGTCTGTTGGGTTTGATTTGCAAAGTCTCTTACAGCCTGGCACCAGGAGCAGTAGCTAATGAGAGGTGCTGTGAAGGAACTGCCTTGTGAGGAGCTGGTCATGGAGATGAGCTATACACAAAGTGCAGGAAAATTTTATTGCAGCTGCTAAACCTAGGAAACATCCTTGTGTACAAAGTATTCTATTTAATAGGATTGACTGTTTATACTGATTTTTTCAGGCCACTTCCATGTGTTGCAAAACACCTTGCAATACATTTTCCAAATCACTCTCCAAAGAAAATATATATTTTCCATTTTTTTTCTGATGCCTCAGGCTTGCCTGCATCTCATGGTGCTGCAGAAAAGAAAGATTTTGCAGCTTTTGTGGGTGTTGTAAGTACAAGTACACACCCAGAAATGATCCTCACTAGGAGAGTTTCAGCTGTAATTTACTTTTGACCTTTGGTGTGAATCAAGAGCTGTGTACCTCGTGTGAGTCCCTCCTTGTATCTTGGTCCAAAGAAAGGGCTGTAACTCTTCACCAACTCTTTGGTTCCTTTGGACAGGTCTCAGTGCTATTCCTCCAGCAGGAGAGCAGGCTCGGGGTCCCTGCAGTGACAGGGGCTCGTTGTGGTGATGGAGTTCAGGAGGGGGAATGGGTCAGGGATCTGCTGGGGGCTGGACCCTCCTTCTGTGCTGGCCACGCTCAGGACACGCCTGCACCCCCTCTCCGGGGTGTCCCCGCTCTCCGGAGGGGATGGCACATACCCACACGTGTCCCTGTGGTCCCTCTGTCCCTGTGGGAGTCCAGCCCAGCACCGCTGGCCCTCAGCAGCACACCTGAGCCGGGAGCGATGTGCGAATGCTGCCAGGCTCCCCAGCCCGTGCGCTGGGATCCTTGCACAAGTGTCGCTCGGGCGTTGTGAGGGACAATAATAGACGTGAGTCCTGCAGAAATGAAGCTAATACTGAGGCTTGCTGCTTTCTTTTCAGTGGGCTTTTGGATTTCAGTTTTATGGCGCAGAAACTCCGCAGGGAGGGAGGAAGGCACTTTTGCTGTTCCCCACCACGAGGTGTTTGTCGCAGCCTGCCCCTGCGAGGTGTCTGCAGCCGGGGCAAGGAGCCAGGGCTGTGGCCGGGAGCACCGTGAGTGGTGCCGAACTGAACAGTGAGAAGTTGGTCACGTATTTAGCATGGAAGCTTTGTGGTAAGTCAGTTCTCTTATTATTGTTTTATCATATATTTTGAGCTTCATATTTAATTCAGGTCAAATCTAAACTACTAAACAGAACTGTTGTGCAGCACGCAGATCAGATAAATGAAGTGTGGGTTTAGCACAGCTCTGACCTAGTTACTTCATGCAATGTTTTCTAAAAGCAAAAATTGAAATCTTTTATCTGAACACGAAATGAGTGTTTGTTCCCCTGCCTATTGCAGCACTTTGCATATATTTGGTTTCAAAGACTGATGAAATTTGCCATTCTGAATCTTTCACAGGTATCATCAAGGCTTGTCTTTGCTGGTAACCCAACCCAAGAGTGTTTTGGCAAAAGGAATGTCTGCCATCAGGGGTATGCAGAGTGATCTTGACACATCAGATGGCAGAAAGACAGGACCAGAGCTGATAAACATTAATAAAACATTAAAAATAGCTAGATGTTTTTAAAAAGAGTAATTCTATTTTTGTTACTGTTCTCGAAAAGTAAAAAAGAAGATATTTGTGGGTAAGAAGAGGAAACCAAAGTATGAAATGACAAGATATTTGAGACTCACAAAACACTCTTTCTGAAATAAATACATACTTCCTACCATCTATAGCTCTATAAAGATTTTGAATCTGAGAGAGAAATAGCACACAGGTAATAAAAACTTCTTTCATTTCTTTAAATTTCAATTTACATTATTTTAAAAAATAGATTTGCTCTGAATTATTAAGAAATCTATAAAATAGATATGGGATTTTTTTTATGTTTGCAATCAAACATGGGTTTTGGTAATTAATTTTCATTATATTTGATTTTAGAAATCCTGACAGGTTCTAGTTATGATGAAAATGGGAAAAGTAGATGTAAAATGAAAGCGATGAAAACCAAAATGCAACTTTCTTCATTCAACCCACCACTGAGCTACTGAGAAAATTAATATTTATTTAAACACCTGATTTTGGAGAAATAGCTACAGTTTTGCTATAAGAAATGATGATAAATTGCCAGCTAGGCTGTGTTAGTGAGTGTTACATGGCAGTGAAAATTAATATTTATTTAAACACCTGATTTTGGAGAAATAGCTACAGTTTTGCTATAAGAAATGATGATAAATTGCCAGCTAGGCTGTGTTAGTGAGTGTTACATGGCAGTTATGGGGCAGATTCCACCACCAGAGCTCAGAGCTGCTCACCACTGCTTGGCAGGGAAAACCTGGTATTCCAAAGGACTGCTTTGAGAAACACTGGGCAATTTGTAACACTTCAAGATGCCCAGTATTTGCACTCAGAATTCATGTGAATGGGAGCTGGGATGAGTGCTGAGATAGGTGGAGGGGATGAGGATTCAGTCATTCCCCTTGGGTGATGATCCCGTTGGGATTCTGCACGCATTGCAGGAACACCTGTGGGTGGCTTTGCGGGACAGCAGCGTGTACCAATGCCTTTAATGCTTCCCACAGCTTCCCTTCCATGCTTTCTGCTTGGCCAGGCTCTTTCTCCTCTTCTTTTTCAACTCTTCTTGCCACTTTCCTCCATTTCTGTTTTGTATTCCCTTCTTCTTCCTGACACCCTTGAAAACGTTAACGCTTGTTAATCCAGTGTGTGAAGCACTCAAACCTGAAACCACGCCGTGGTTCCTCTCTTTTATCTATTATTTATCAGGAAGGCTTTTGAAAGCAGTGATCAGTGTTCGACATAAAACTGGATAGCTCACAAGACAGCACGGTTCAGACGTGTGCCAGCTCAGGAAAGCTGGGGTGGCAGAACAGCAGTGTCACAAGTGAAAGAGAGAAAATCAGGTTGTGGGAAGTGTAAAGTGCAGGAACTCTGCCCTGGGTCTGTCTCTGTGGTCCACAGAAACTCTTGGGTGTGAGAGGGGCTCATTGTTTTTACTTCAAAAACTGAAAGGAGAAACAAACAAACAAACAAAAAAACCTTCATTAATGGCAGTATGTTGTTGTTTAAGTCAGTAGTGTAGGGTCATTTCTGTGGTAAAGTCAACTTTATCCAGATTTACCTGCTCCCTGAAACTTTAGGTAAGGGGGACAGTCAATAAATAGCTCATGAGAAATTGCTGCCTGTGCTGGTTTAGACTGGGCCTGGCACTTTCAAAGGTGTGGTGTGATGAGAAGGATCAGGAGCCTGCCTTGGATGGTACCTCGTGGTTCCTGGCCCCCTCTTATTCCCAGAAAAAGAACCAAAATATGGCTGTGGCCACCACCCTTTATTCCTCACCTCTGACTCCATCACCTGCTGTCAAAGATAATAACAGAGCTTGGAGGGGAATTCTCCAAAATATTGTCCTTTCCTGAGCTTTCTTCCTTGTGTATGGAGCTATAAAAACTCAACCCAGCCAACAGCAACCGGAGATGGGCAAAATATTGCCTGAGTGATTCATCACTTGAAACAACTCTCTCCAGCTCCTTGCCTTACCAAGCTGCTCTTAGACTTTGCTGCCATTATTCCTTCTCGTTTTGAACAAGGCAGAACTCTGCAGAGAATATACAAATTCCCAAGAGGTCTCATCAAATCTGGTTTTATTTGAACACTAAAACTCAGTAGAACCCAGGCTGTCTGAACTACTTTTTCTTGCCTTCATCCTCATACTTCTTTCTGTAACTCAGAGGCATGTCCAGCTTGGATGTGGAGGGGAAATAAAGAATAAGACCAGACTGGGAGACTACTTCATTGAGATTCTATTTTGGCTTCTAGCATTTGTGGCTAATACTAAGAAATTAGTCAAGTTGGATTTTTACACTTCATGTGTGATTATGCTGGGCATAATTCTGCTGTCACTCATGCAAAAATAAATACTGAAACTAATGGAGTTATATGAAAATAAAACTGATGTAAATGAGAAGAGAATCAGCCCCCATGTGGATATGAGATCAGATTACTACCATACTCTTATTTACACTAAAACTCCTTTATACCTCTGACAGTCAAAAGTGGTTTTAAATTGGTGGAACAGTGATAGCCACTCATTTTAAGATGCCTTTGTGATTTATGAGCAGTGGCAAAGGCTTTATTGTAAGTGTGAATAGAACTCCCTGTTACCAGAGGCAACGTGTTGTAAGGAATGTGGGAACGCGGATGCTCCTGGTGTCACTCCCGGGCACTGCTCCCCTCCTGCCTCAGACCAAGCACCTGCTCCAAGGGCACTGCCCTTGACACGGGGTGTCCAGCCCTGTATTGGATTAAACAACAGTGGAAGGTGTTCCCTGTTCCCGAGGGCAGCTCTGTGCTGTGCAGTCCTGTGTCCATGGCTCAGCACACGGCAGGAGGGCATCGTGTGACCAGGCTGGACCTGAAGCACAGACCTGGTACTGAACCAGAGTCACTGCACTCAGCAATGGACACATCCATGAACTCTCAGCCAACAGGGTTTGCTGTGTCTCAGGTCTGCTCAGAGCCACCTGAAAATAAAATGAGAGCAGGAGAGAGGCTCTTGCTGAACCTCCAGGACACTTAGGGACAAGCAGGTGTTCCAACCTTGTTCTTAAGATTTTTCTTGGCAAGAAAATATATAATCAGATCTCTTTAAACATCTTCCAAATCCCTCTTTACTTTGATTCTGTGTATAAAACAACCTAACTTTGGATAACATGCTGCTGTGATGACTCTTGGCAAGATGAATTGTCAGATAAGGAAACCAGAAATCCTGCCACCTTAGAAGTGTCTGAATGAAGAGCTGAAAGAGTTCTCTGTCTCCTTGAGGAGCAGCCCCAAAAGGAGCAGCAGGTTAGATGACAGTCGTGGTCGTTCCCAAGCAGAGGATCACGCTGGTGTTTTGTATTTGGTGTATGGGGACGCCATGCCTGACCTGAATGCAAGTTAAGAGGAGTGAAACTGTGTTTAGTCATTTCCTGTCACCTCAGGACACCTTTCTAACCCCACGGGATCACTGGAGTAGGTAACTCAGGTGAACACGTGGAGGACTGGGAGATGTGCTGCAGCTCCAGGTGATTTATGTGCACAGGCAGAGCCACAGTTCCTGCACTGCTTCAGGATTGCCTCTCATAAACACTGGCATTTGAAATTGCTGAAGTATGAGATGGGCAAAATGCAAAAATTGAAAATCGGATAAACACATGAGCACGTGACTCTGCAGAGGCTTGAAGCATAATTAGCTGTAGTATTTGAATGATCTCTTTACAGAGTACATGGAAAAAGCAGCGTGCTTACACACGGAGTTCAGCATGAGGAGCTCTGCTGTGATTTGCTCTCTGGGAACGTGGTGCTGCCGCCTCTGATTTTATAATCTGTTGACTGAACTCACGGACTGTCAAGTACGTCTCAAGATTATCCGTGTTTGGATGTCAGATTATATTTTTTAGGGAACACAGCTTCTATTTTTTCTTAACTCCACTGATGATTTTCCCAGGTTTCTGCCATATGCTACGTGTCACAGATGAGCATTTTGCTGTCTTAAAATGTGACAACTCTGTATCCAGTTTAATAGTTCTGTCATGTCAGCATTGTCATTACCACTGAATTACAATAGTGGGTATTTAAGCACCAGATCATGGCATCCAATGTTTATTAAAATAACAAATAACCAGGGCAGACATTTTAAGAAGAGTCAGTAATATTTTAAAAACATCAGTCAGTCAACAAAGTCATAAAAACTGATTTAGTGACTAATTAAACAAAGTTTGCTGAATGATTATGCCTACCTAGATAAACTGCAGTGTTATGCATCTGTCTCACTGTGGGCTTTATGCATAATTCACACACACTGACAAAACTGTTGGAAAAAATGTGTAGACGATATATTTAATGAACAGTTTTAAGAGCCTGAAGATTAAAAACAGCAGAAGATTTGTAAACTCGTATTCAGAAAGGATGCAGATATATTGTTGTGCACAAAGTCTATATTAGCTGGCTCCCTAATATAGTTTATGCAAAATAGATATAATGTGTAGTACTGTGCAAGGTTAATATTGATCAATTCTTTTGAAAGCACATTCTTGTCCTGCTGAAAGTAAACACCCTCCTTAGAAGTGGAGAGAAAATAAGTGGGTAGTTAGATAAGTACTGAGCAAAGCACAGCCTTTTAAACTCTAGAGTCACATAAATGCATACTGCTGAATAATAGCAGTCATGTAGTGCTGCCATTGCCCTGGTATAATATCACCCATCAAAGCAGTGAAATTTAAATCCCTTTAAAAATGGGGATTATTTATGTGCCTGAAATGACATACTTTATTGAATTAGAAATACAATTCCAAATAAGGACCTGATTTGAACAATAATTGCAAGTTCCTTGTTATTGGAATGACAGCCTTGTTTTCTGCTCTTTTGCTTCCAACTTTTTTTCCTCTCTTTTTTTATAAATATTTCTCTTTTAACATCTTTGTAGTGCTTGAACCAGGAACAACCCAAAGACAGTAAGGGAAAGAGTTTCAGTCAGCTGGTGGGAATTTTTGGTTTTTTATCCTTTTGAACATTGTAACCCAAACCCAAGCATCAGAAGGCAGAGCTCTTTCTGTTTCTTTGCATACTGTGATTTTTAAGCAGACCTAAACATTTAACTCATGTGAGTGAGCACTTTTCTTATGGAAGCAGTTCTTCTGACATGTTCAAGTTATTAACTTTGCTTTGCCTTTGTTTGGGATGATTTATCTGCCTGCTCTCACAGGCTGCTGGGAGATGTCCAGCCTCTGCCTTCATGGCAATGTTGAATTGATTAGAAAGGCTACAACAAATGGAAAAATCTCGCACACAGTCTTTGTCTAATCGTCTTCGACGTGGCTCTCCCCCAACATTGCAATGAAATCTAAATATTTGTTCACTCTTTAGGTTTTCAGGTCATACTCAGCACTGTGGCCTGCTTTATGCTGAGCAAACTACCCCGATAGAATGTGGGAATGGAGAGGAGAAGGAGCAAGGACAAGGAAGCAGAATCAGTGTTGGTGTTGCTGCTGTCTCCTCTCTCCTGGGCAGCCGAGGGGTGAGGTTATCAATTCAATCTGGAGCCATCTGACATTTCACGTGAGTCAGAGCTGGAGCTGGCAGCACAGTGGGACAATAGATTTGCAATTAGCAAATATTTCAGTGTGCACTGGCATGCCCTTTAATCAGCTGCTCTCCCAGCCTTCTCCTGTTTACTTTTCTGTGGAGGTTTGTTCTTGTGAGAAGGTTTCTCTGAGCAGATTCCTCTGTTGGCAGGAAGGGGATGGAATAGCAGTGTCTGTGTGTGTTCAAAGCTCAAGGACACAGGTAGTGACAAACATAGCACCTCCCAAATAAACTCACCTGTCCTTACAAAGTGTCCAGACTCAGGCAAGTCCAGGTGACAAGACTGTGACTGAGACAGCCCAAGCTTTGTAGTGACTGAGTAGCACTCAAGAGTCTCTTGTGAGGAGGAGGTGAGCAAGAGAATGTGAATCTCTTCAACCATTTCCCTGCTGCATTTGTTGGCATATCATTTTTCAAGGTATTTGGTGAAGTGAAAATATTTCTATAAATTGAATCTACTTTTGCATAGTTCAGAGAGAACACAACATCTGTGTAGTATAATAAAACAACTCGTGGCTAGGCGAAAATTACGAACTTGCAATCTTGAATTAAATAATATCCCACTGCCTATAAACTGTGTGATTGAGGGGAAAAATGCTGCTTTTTTTCTGGCCTCATCTAACCCCACACTGCAGGGTTTAATCCCAAGAAGGGATAATGGAGGGATAAGATAGCAATGGCCCTTCTCCATGAGTTACCTTTCCTGGACATTTCTCCCACTGGGGCTTCAAGGTCCTGGCAAAAGCAAAATTTCTTCCCAATTCATTTTTTGTGTGGCTCATTAGGCTGCTGCTTTCCCTGTGCTGGGACAGGCTGCACACTTTATTGATTAAGCTGCCTGGTTTTCCCTTTCAGTGACATCCTTCACTTGAATGGGTTTCTGTTTTGCTGAATCAGCTGTGTATTGAAATGCTGGAGGGCTCAGCTGCTCCTCTGTTTGAGCTGCATATTTGGTTTAATCCTCTTGTGATTTTTTGCTTGTTCATCTGGCTACTGCTTTAGCCAAGTAATTCTGGGGGGTGGAGGGGTTGCACTGCCAATTTCATTTCTGGCTGGGAAACGTATTCTATAAAATGAGTTGTCATTCAAGGCCACAACTGTATATTTTTGGAGTTAAACGCCTTTTAAAAGAAAAAATAAAAGATTTATTTAATTTCCAGTGTTGGCAACCCAGCTTTGGGAATACTGGGGGAGTTCCCAACCTGGAAGCCAAAAATAAATAATCAGGAACACCCCTTGAAGCTGGGGCAATGTGGGGTAGGACTGGAGGGTGTGTCAGTCCAAATTGAGATTTAAGAGAATCTGCTCTCTTTAAGAGATTGCTCTTCTCAGCATCAGTGGAAGTTGGGAAGCCAAGCACACAGCCTAGCAAAGGGAGCACAGGTACAGATTCCATCACTTTTCAAGCAAGCAGTGTATTCCCATGGCAGTAACGTCCCTGGGAACTGGAGCTGGGGTCACAGATAGATCTATATATTTATTTCTTTTCTAAGGATACAGATCCCAGACTTTAGGGGATGCTTTACAATGCAGACCCAGAAATTCCACCTGCCCCAAACCCCAATGGATTCTAACTGCTGGAACCACTGTTTGCTCCAGCATCACCTTTCTTTTGGCATCGAGTTCCTGTCTGACACCTTTCAAATACGGCAGAAGATGCTTCCTGCTCAAGAAGAATTAGCTCCTCTCTCAGGAGGGACCAGACTGCAAGTTGTAGGTCACAAACTGGTGAGTGACAGTCCAGACCCTGGGAGAAGAGTGAGCTCCAGTGCCAGCAGAGGGATGATGCTGCAGCTCAGCACTGGTGGTAGTGTCCTTCCACCTTCCTCATCTTCTTTTTGGACATCAGGCAATGCCTGAAGGCACCTGAAACCAGCACTGGCTTCCACAAATCTTTGATGTAGCTCTCCCTCCAGGAAGAGCCAGGGGTTCTGTACAGAGCACAGCTACAGGGAACAGCTCACGGGCACATTAGGCTGGATATAAAATATGGATAGACTGCTCCTAAACCTGCTTTAATGTCGACCTTGTCTCCAGCTGCTCCTCGTACAGACTCACCTGGAAAGTGCCTGAAGCCAGAGGATTAAACAGGGAGCTGCCTGACTGCAACGAGAGTCAACAGCAGAGCTGCCAAAGGAGAGCAACCACAGCCAGGCCTCTGGGCTGGAAAAGCCTCTCCTTGTCCTCCTCTGGCTCCCAGGTGCCTGCAGCAGAGAGGACCGGGTGTGCCAGGCTGTGCAGGGGCAGAGGGCACCGCACAAACCCAGCTCAGCCCTGAGCTGCGCACGGCAGACGGGAGCGGCCGCCTGCACACGGGTGGTCCTGGCAGGACCAGCAGCTCACAAGAGTATTTTTAACTTGCCTGCTAGACCCTTTCCCCTTTCTGGAGTGGGGAGACATCAAGAAATTGCAGGAGCTTTCTCATTGACACAGTGGAATAACTCCCAACACCTCTGCTCTCTCTGGAGAGAAAAGGGTTGTGTAAGAGGTGTCCCTGGGGGTCAGGCATCGTGGCTAGCAGGTGTGGTCCTCATTTCAGTTCTGTTCCATGCCTTTTTTCTTTCTCCTGAACACATTTTGGGTCTTTATGTATAACAAGAGCCCTGTAGGACTTTCCTTAATCTTTTACAGCTTCTGATTATCACTTGATACTATAGTATTGTTTCTGCCAAATCATGTACTTGTGGTGTTTGGGAAATAGACATGATAAGAGAGAAGTGTTATCAGCAAACCTCGTGTATCCTCAGTAGAACTAAGCAAGATTGTTAGCTGTAAAAAATACTTCCGGGAGGTTCCCAGAAAAAAGCTTTTTGGATGCTCCTTGTGCTTAAAGGATTCTGGTGCAGCCTGAGGACTGTACTGGCAATTCAGTGGAATTTATTTCAGTGTCTGCACCTGCCTCTTCTGTTCAAGCAGTGGCAAGTCAGGGACATTATGACTAGAAGTTCTGTGATCCTCTTCATCTAGGCTCTGCATTTAATAGGGAAATTAAATGAAACTCAAAACAATGCAAAACATCAGCTATTGGAGAAAATGGCAAAGTTGCAGTAAAGTCTAGCACGAGACAGATGTCCAGTGCTGGTGAGCAGAATGTGCACAGATGAGGTTTGCAGTCCCTGTTTCAGGACCCAGCTCTAGCAGCCCTTATCACCACAGGGAAGATCCTCTGCAGTTCCTCACCATTATATCCCTTTCAAAAACGTGGCATCTTTTGTGCCCACATTTCTATTTACTGAGTACATTTTCTGTTATTTCAGTACTGTCGCATTTTAAAAGCATCCTCCCCCAGGGCCTGGGGCAGTGCCGGAGCAGGAGGAGCTCCCTGTGCCGAGGAGATAAAGGCTGGATCAAGGCTGGATCAAGGCTGGATAAAAGCTGCCGCGGAGGAAGGCGCTGGGGCTGCCCCGGCGCTGGCCCTGTCCCCAGCATGGCTTTGCCTTTTGTGAGCATCCCCTGGAGATTAGAGCAGCCTGGCTGCTGCAATCAGCCCTCCGGAGACCTCTGCTCCCTGGAGCTGAGCTCTAACCAGCAGCTGGCCCCACCGTGACCTTGCTCTACTGAAATGACACTGGACTGAAGGACTTTTTAATTTTCTCTCTCCTTCCCCCCTCCCTTCTTCTTTCTTCTTCTTTATTCCTTTCCCCCTCCCTGTCCCTACCCTCCCCTCCCCCCTTTTTTTTTTTAGTGTCTTTTGCACCGCTGCGGATGAGAGTCTCTGCCGTAAAGGAGAGGGGCTCACACGTTCTCAGTGCTATCAGTTCATCTGTAAGCGATGCCTCGCAGCCAGCAGCCTGGAGCTGAGCAACTGTGCCATCCTCCGGCTCGGATCAGCAGCACAAAGCCGGGAGGACGTGGCAGGAGCTCCGGAGAGCTGCGGAGAGGCACAGCAGCTCCCCGCTGCAGGCACCGTGCCACCGAGACACTGCAAGGATTTGTAGCTATCACAGCAAGTTTCCCTGTGAGAAATTTCCTACTGAGCGCCGGCGTTGGGGTTGTTGGTTTTTTTTTCCCTTTTTTGAATCAAAACTGTGGAAGGAAAATAAATCTGAAGGGAAAGGCTATTATTGCAGTTCATGAGCTGACATTTTATCTGAAAGCAAGAGAGATAAAGAAAAGCGTTAGAAAAAAGTCACCCAGGGAAGTTGGAGCTGGCCTTGGCAAACACATTCAAATATTTGCAGGAGAATTCTGCAGATCACCAGCTGCTTCGATCTACAGCCCTCCCAGGGCAGGCATTACAGCACAGGCTTTTCGCTCACTCACCAAACATACATCATTTTATTTCTTGGGGCCAGCCAACTGCCCAGGGAAAGAGGTAAAACTGAACCAAAACTGTACATAAAGCATGAATTGAACCCAAAGTGATCCTGTAAAGCTGTAAAAAGTCTTTTCTCTGAAGAGAGAGGTGCTTTTTGTTCTTATACAGGAATAAGTGCCACAATGTTGGGATGCTTTTGCACCCATGAATTTGGAACCATTGCCTTGGCCCAACATGAAATAAATGTCCCAATTTCTCCCCTTTTATTGGCTTAAAATGCCTTCAACACTGACATATTTCACTGTTGATCTCATGGTTATTGTTAGCCAAGATTTGTTGCTTGTTGTTTTTGTCCAAAAACTGGAAAGTTTCATCATCCCAAACTCTGCTTTTGCTCTGTCTAGGGGCTTCTTTCAAGGCAGCTAAGGAAGGGAAGAAAGCCTATCTTCAGGGTATCAGATCTCTTAAATAGGGGTTAGCACCTCTGTTTCAGGATTTTCTGTCAGAGAAGGTCTGAGCTGTGCTCCTTTGGAAAAATAATTCCTTACTGACCCAGAGCAAGACAGTAAGTTCAACTAACAAAATGAAAAGGATGAAGTTTGCAACCTGACTGGTATACACAATTTCTTTTCCTCCACAAGGTTAAATGAACAAAATGAATAAAAACTGGAAACTGCTCCCTCTTTTGCTTCTAAAATCCCTCCTTCAGGGCTCTTCAGCCCATTGGAACCCACCTGAGAACACAAGAGCCCAGAGATGTTTGGTGGCAGCCCCTTGCTGGGAGTGCCCAAGAACCAGGGGACAGTGGTGAGTTTCTAAACAGACACTTCCATCATGTCACTCGTCATCACCGAGTCCACAAGAGTAAACTGGGGAGTTTTCAATGGAAGTGAGCTTATTTCCTACGGATAGTAATCCTTCAGGAAGTATGGATGATAATGAACGTAATCCACAAAGACATTAGAAAATATTACATCCCCAGGGTGAAAAGGTCTCAGTTGTGGCACTGAATTCTAACAGGATCATATTTGATTTACCAGTGATCATTAAGGTTTACATCAAAGGTCAGGAATAACTCTGGTATTTGTAAGCTGAGAAGAAGGTAGAAACACTTTAACTTATTGCCCTGTCACTGTCAATTCACTCGGTATTCGCTGTGATAGCACCTGCTGTTAATGAATGTATTTGGTAATAATATGGATGTCATAGATATTTATGCTCTCATCTCCTTCAGTGGCTCAGCAGGCAAGGCAAGTTAGGAGCTTTGCCATTTTACATTTTGTAAATTAAAGAGGGAAAATAAATCATATTTTATCTCAAAGAAGTGCTTAACAAATATCTATCACATTTAGCTACCCCAAATGGGGATCTGTCTTATCACAGAAAAATTAGTACTGCAAACAAAGTGATAAGTGTCTGGAATTGCTGGAAGCCAAGGGGAAGCTTTCCATGGCTTTGAGAGGAAACAGGTCAGACTGTTCAAAATATGAAGATTAGCTGATATATAAATATAGCTAATAAATACAGATAACACGGAATTTTTTTTAATTGTGTCTTTAAGTTTTGTGTATGAACAAGACTTAAGTCACAAATGGGAAAAATACTCTTGGATATGTTTCAAATCCTGAATCAACAAGAAAAGGAACCAGCAAAGGAAGCATAACCTTGCACAGTGGAGAAATCTGTGCCTGTATGGAGCTTATAAAAAAATCTGCTAAATGTAGGTTAACCTTGATTTCTGAACAGTCAGATGGCACATATACATCTAGCTGACTCTGCATTAATGTGATTTTCCACGCATTTTAAAATGAAGCACAAATACTTTGTAATCTCTCCGTACACATTTTCAGCCTGTGCTCTGCAGATCACACAGCGGTGTCTCAAAACCCGGAGTGTTTTCAGTTAAGGTCAGCAGAAGTCTGACCATTGCTCCCAAAGGCTCTGGGACCCAGATTATAACCAATTCATTCATTTTGTAGTCTAATCATAAGCCATTTCATAATATTAATACAGATAAGCAGCAAATGCCTTCCTCATTCTGAAACACTGCCTTGGAGCAGGAGGCCCTGCGCTCCGGGGCTCAGGAGATCGTTACGGAGCAGTTGCTGACAGTTTGTGCACGGCATCCTAAAGGAATGCCTGGAAAATGTTTAAACACCTTGGCCATTGCTACTGCTTTATTGTCATGCAATAAAGTTCTTACTCATATTTGAAGAGCAAATGCTGATCAGACAGCTCTATTGATAAGAATTTTTTTATGTTTTGCTGATGAAAGTCCTGCTCCATTAACGCTTTGAGTCCAGCCCAACGGAACTCAGCAGGAGGAGGAAATAATTGACTGCAAGCACACTTTAAACACCTCTATTCTGACCTACACCACCTCACCCATAAATCAGGATCCTGCAGTTTCAAACCCTGGGATGGTACAAGTGGGCTGATGAGTCCCTGCCATTCCCAGGGTTTCCTGTGCCCCAGGGAGCCCCGCTCTGCCCGGGGACAGAAGGATGGACACTTGTCCTCTCCACAGCCCTCCCTGGCCTCTCTCCCACAGCTGCCTGTTACTGCTGCAATCACTTCATTACAGCCTCTGTGGATGGATGAGCTTTGGGAAGCGCTGCAGTGGGAAAGGGGACGCTGGCAGGACATGTGCCAGCCTGAGAGCTGGGGTGCCTGGGGATGTGCTGCCCTCTTGCACATCACCAGTGGGGCTGGGCTCAAAAACCTCAACAGTTTTGTGGGGATAGGGAGACAAAAACCCTAAACTCTCATTATTTCAGAGCCTGTCAGTGTTTTCTCCTGAAAAGATTAGTGTTTGCTATGCAGTAATTTGTTCCATAGATTAATTTTATGCTTTGATTAAGAAAACTTAAATGTTTCCTTGAAGCCTTTTGCAATTTTTTGCCTTTTAATTAAGCTGGAAAAGTACCTAAGTGCCTGAGTGGTGGCTATATTATGAAATAATTCACTATTTGATACTTTCCCATTGAAGTTTGTAACTCAGTGTCATACTGAATCTAATACCTTCCTTTAGTGATGCTCTGAATGCCTGTGGAGCCCTTAGCAAGTGTTGGAGGTACAAATAGAAATGGGAAATTCACAGCAGACTTATTTGGAGGCTTATGAAACGTCAGGCTTGTCCTCAGTGCAGACGTGACTCGCTGTGAAGGAGTCTTCTGGCTTCCTTTGTTACTACATGAAGGATTCATTTTGGCATCTCCCTTTAGGGCTGGTTTCTTTTAAGTCATGATTGCCTTAATAATATCAGCTCGTGGTGAAACTGATTGAATCCCTTTCACATTGGGGAAGAATTAAAGCCCAATCTCATTCACCACTGACCCATAAGCAGCAGAGCCATGAAGTAAAGGGCATTATTTTCTCTCAGCTTTCCTGTATAGATATATTAATTTTTATATTTCATACTCCTGAAGTAATTAAATGCCCCAAATGAGGAAATGCTTCATGTAAATGTCATTTCAACACCAAAGATCATGCTTGTTCCCAGGAAACAATTTTATTTAACTAAAAAGCTGGTTTCATTTCTTAAAAGCAAATACATTCTGAAGATGGAATTGTTTTTTATTACTAATTTGTTCAGATGCAAAAAAATTGTTTTCTAACTGAAGAATAAAAGGACACTGATTTTTGCAAGTGTATACACTGTAATGTTTTTTGCATTGTTCAGCTTGCTGGCTCCTTAGATCTCTTTGCTTTAGGATTAGGAGGATAACAAACATGTTCAGCTTCTAAAAGATTGTTTTGGTGATGCTCTTTGAAGTGCTGAAAAGTGCAAGCTTAGCCCCAGCTTTACAAGTAAGGCCTGCTTCCCACAGCTAAGCTAAACACAAACACAGGTGGCATGTGATCCAAGAGCAGGATCCTTCCTCCCCAGTGTTGTTCCCAGGAAAGCCATTCCCACAGGACCCACACATGCACATTTTCCTATCCACACCTTAAAACAAGCAGCCTTACCTGTAGGCTTTCTGCATTTTGTCCGTTTGGTCCTGGGTTTGGCAGTACCAGGAATTACCTCCAGGATGCCCCACAGAAGGTGCAGAGGCAGCAGCACAGTTTGGGTCCGAGCTCTGCAGTCACCCGTCCTGTCAAGGTAGGTGAGTGTCACCTTTGTCTCCCTGGCAAAGCTCTTTTTAGTCCCTGATTCTTAAATGTTCATTTAAACCTGAAACTGGAGAAGATTCTTTGCATTTCTTCAGCCTGATAGTTTATTCTCCCCTTTTTGGTGATACATATAACTTACTGATCTTTTCTGAAGCTTTTTGAATTTCTGGACTCAGTGGCTTCCTAGTCCTTCAGACTAATTGTGCACCAAGGAAAATATTACTTTGGTCACTTGTGGGTTTTTTTTTTGTCATTTTAAGCATATTTAATGTTGTGTAATGAGTCATCTGAAGACTGTAGTCATACCCCACTGAGATGGAAGATACCTCTGCAACTGGGATCTTCAGCAGATGCTGATCTTTGCTGAGCTGTCTTTGAGGTCCTGCCAGCTCTGAGAAGGGAGAGGAAGAGAAAGGGCTGGACCACGTTTGGAAGCAAGGAGTCCCTTGGAGAAGAGCCTGGAGGTGGCCCTGGGACACCACAGAGGCTCAGAGGGCACCCCTTGCCCTGCTCCCTGAGGAGTCAGCTCCTCTCCCGAGTAAACCCTTGAAGTGAGCAGAGGGTGAGGGCTCTGACAGCCCCCCATACCTGAGCCAGTGCAGCTTCCCACAAGACTGTTCAGAAGCAAGAAAAGTCACCTGTGAATGTTAAGCTTAAAAAGGCAGCAGCACTGATGAGTATTTTTGGCATGAACTGAAGAATCCTTTTGTTCCAGCTACAGCCCACATGCTGATTCAGCTCAGCAGCTCTCCTCTTCTGTTCTTTTCCTTTCCCAGGGCTTTCTTAAACACCACTTCTAGGTTGCTGTTTTCTTCCAGCCTGCTTCAGTTATGTTTGGTAATGATGGCTCATAAAAATATTGGCACATAGTCTCAGCTGGTGGCAATAGTCTGTAGGAGCATGCTATCAGTCAGGATATGACTCTGTTCTTTTTTCATGGGTTTGCTATATTTATTTGATCCCATCTACAATAAAGCCTTTTGATACCGCTGAAGTGATAGAAAGGCATCATATGGTAAATGGTAATCAGGCTTTTCAATATGAAATGGTTTGAATAAATTTGCTTTGTGGAGTCTATCCAGAGCTAAATTCTGCTGTGATTTGCCACCGAGGCAGTGCCCAGACTGCTGAACTCTGGCAGGTGAGATGTTCCTGGGACAGAGTGGGCGGTGTCACCCCCACACACTGCACCCACGGTGACTTGCTGACCTGGAGCCCAGAATAGAGGCAATTTTAAGTAGAAGTGGTTCCTGTCTATTTCTTTCCTGCTTAGCACTCTTTATTTACAAAATGATAGCTGAAACTATCATTTTTTTATACTGAATATACCAGTATTGCATATAAGGCCAGAATCACAACTCACTTCATGCTGAGGTGTCTAATATCTTGAATGGCTATTTATGCCTAAATAAGTGTGGTAAAAAAGGAAAACCAATAGACTTTTAAAAAGAATATAAGGGAAAGGATAAAGACAATAGTCAGAAGATGCTGTAAAAAAAAGGAGGATACATATTTAAGAATGTGATCCTGATCAGAATTTAAATCCTCCCAAATACTCAAAAATTCCCTGCAACAATCCTGTTTTCATTCTCAGGAGTAATTTATTTGAATAGCACACATGAAGAAGCTGCATCTTTACTGACTGAGCTCTATATAGGAACTGAAGTGGAAAAAACTTCTAATTACCAAGCATTGGGTCACTGAAGTGCTGAGGTGAGGTCCCATGAAGGTCACTCACTGCCCAGCAGAGCTGATGTTTGCCACAGAGGTGTCCTCAGCCACTGTGTCCAAGAGCACTCACAGCAAATCAGGTTGGTTTATATATTTATATATTCATACCCTCATACCAGAAAGGAATTTTTTAGTGCTGGTTTACCTCACCTGGCCTGGAACCTGGAGCCACGAGGGAGATATTTCCTCCGTGGCAGGTGGCATCAAAGGAGCTCCAGGGACATTCACTGCATTTCAAGCCCCAAGTGATAATGTTGTGATGTTTGTTTGATTTCATAATGCAAAACAAAAATCATCGTATACAAAACTTCAGACAGAGCAGTCTGTACTTTTTATTTTTCCCATGTTTCTGACCCTAAACCTGCAAAGTTATTTCCAAGTTACCCAAAATGGAACTTTTCATTCTTTGTCTTTATGTTTATGAAGCTCCTTTGGGAGTACACAAAAAGCGTTAAATACCACCATAAATATAGTTGTGATGCATTTCTTTTTTGTAGTTTTATTTCTAGCTATATGGAATATTTTATATGTTGAATCAGGAGCTCTATTCTGTATCTGGCAAAACTTGTGTCCATGCACTCTCAGCCCAAACCACAGTGATAGAGCATTTCCACCACATCCTCCTCTCACTCTGCCACTCAAAAACCTCTGCTGCTGATAATTCAGACTGACTTCCCATTGCCAGTGGCCATGGAACCACATTGTGCCTCTTCTGCAAGGAGCTAAGTGCTGCGTAATTTCATGATGATCTGCTCCAAAACCTTAGAGGGTGCTGGCAGAAAGTTTTAAAAAAAGAGCTAGGATCTCAAAAAAAATAAATTAGTTTGAAAGCTTGACTAGGAAGGTTTCAATGAAGGGGAACAAGAAGTGGCTGTGGAGGTGCTGGAGATCTTCCACTGGCCGGTTCCTGACCTGAGCTGCAGCTGCCTGGAAAGCACAAATTGCCAGTGAATCTTCCCCGTGAATTCCCACCAGTAGCCGCGGAACCCCTCTGGCCACCCACCTTCTCCGGATGGGCTGAAGGGCTGCTCTCCATGGGCTTCCCAGAGAGCCTGAGGGGAGAGGTCCAGCCTTGGGAATACAGCTTCTGAGGACTTGTCTCTTCCAACTACCGGACCCTGAAGGACACTTCCCCACAACCTCCTGGATGAATCCATCTAAAGTCAAAGCTGAGCATCTGCTTTGTGTTGACACTCTGTTGTTGGGGTTTTTATTATTCTTATTTTCTGAAGAAAGTTCTTTTTCTTCTGAAAAATGTTGTGAGGAACTTGAAATGAAGATTTCAACCAGCTGTATTTCTTATCCAATGTCCTTTCACGGCACTACTGTGCCGTTGCCAGAAATGCATGATCACATCTTGAGGGAAAAAACCTTACTGCCAGTCTGTTGATTCTGTGTCACTATATTAAAATATTGGAAATTACCTTGGCATGGACGACTGGTCTGTTTGTTTGCTTGCTTTCCTTTTAAAAGCTGGAGAAAGGGTAAAGTGGACTGACTATTTTCTCCTTCTATTGTTTAGAATAGTGAGTGACCTTTCTTTGGAATGGGGGATCTAAAAATGGCATTCCCTGCCGGTGACAGGAGGGTGTTTGAGATGCAGGCTCCAGCCCAATCCTTGCCTCAGACGTGGGAGTAAGCTATTTCTACTGAACAGTAAGACGGATTAGATGCAGAATGGCATTAAAGGGAGAGAGTAATGCAGAAGCATCACTGTTGTTTCTTGAATGTAATTTTAAGTAAATGACCTTAAACTGCTCACATGCTTGGAAATAAATCTCTGTTCTGCTTGGGTAGTGTTTCCACAGTGCTTTTTACTTACAAGTGGGTATGAATAAGACAGATCCTGGGTTTTAATTGCCTTTTTTTTTTTTTTTTTCCTACTTTCTGTCAAGCTAGCAATCCTTTAAAAAACAAGTCAGAAATTGCAATGAAGACATTTTCAGGAAGGAGGCTGGAATGGAATGACCTGCCAAGAAGCAGGGATGGCTGTGCTGGTGCTGCTGGGCCTGGGGAGGGCACTGACAGGGGGCTGTGGGATCCTGGAGCAGCAGGTCCCCCTCCCATCTGTGCCACAGCAGCAGCTGTGACACACAGGGTGGGCATGGCACAGCTGTGCTGTTCCCCTCTTTTGGGCTGCAGGAAGTGGCACTTCTCCAGAATTACAAGGAGGCCATTTATTTTCTGACACGTGTGGCTGTTGTCCCTGACTGGGAATGTGAGGGAGCTGAGGAGAAAGGCCAGGCCATGGGAAGGGAGATCACAGTGCCCTCAGCCCTGCTGGGAGAGGTGCAGGAGCTTCAGCCACTGCCCAGAGGCAAGGGGTGCCAGACCCTGCCCTGGAGAGTCGCCTCAGGGTCCCCTCTTCTGGCTGGGACTGATCCCACACCAGGGCTGGAAGTGGCCTGGCTTTAAAGAACTTAAAAAGGACTTAAATGGATTTTTTGTTTGGAGATGAGAAGGCTCAGGAGGGATCTCATTGCTTATAGAACTACCTGAAAGGAGGTTGTAGTCAGGTGGGGGTCAGTCTCTTCTGCCTTATTCCAAGTGAAAGGGCAGGAGGAAATGGCCTTAAGTTGCACCAGGAGAGGTTGTGACTAGATATCAGTAAAAACTCTTCACTGAAAGAGTGGTCAGGCATTGGAATAAGTTGCCCAGGGAGGTGGTGAAGTTGCCCTCTCTGGAAGTGTTCAGGAGGCCTCTGCATGTGGCACTTGGGGATGTGGTGTAGGGGTGATTATGGTGGTGCTGGCTTGGGGGTTGGACTGGATGGTCTTGATTCTGTGAATCTGTAAGTACTATGAAAGTGGACTAAAATATTCTGTTCAGGTTGAAGGCAAATATTTGGCAAGTCTAAAACTGTTTAAGAAACATGTATGGTCAACTGAAACAAAATACAAATTTTAGGTCAATGGTCTCTCGTAAAGAGAACAGAAGATTACGCTCACATCCCTTTCCTGCTAATAGTTTTAGCTATCCTAAAAATCCTATTTCAGTAGATTTGTATCCCTTCCCAGGGAGCCTCAGCTCTGTCCCCAGTAACCCCTGGCAGGCTCAGGAGCTGGAGTGGCCCGAGCAGTGTGTTTGGGCAGAGGGGGGGTTGGTGTTCCAGCAGGAGCTGCAGTGCAGCAGCACAGCACAGAGAGCGCAGGTGGAGCTTGCTGCATCCATGTACCATCCACTTTTTTGCAGGGAATGTAGAGTTGGTGCTGTTTTTAGAAGCCAAGGGATGTTGTCAAACTTTCTGGGGGAATATGTTATGCAATGAGAAGCTGTCTGGGTGCGGGGTGCTTCCAGCAGCAGGCAGATGGCAACAGCAGCGAAGGCAGCGGGAGCAGCTGAGCCAGAGCGGGATCCCCATTTCACCTGCTCCCTGCTCCTGTGTCTGTAAGCAAACCAGCAAAGATGGAGACTGGCATTGTTTAAAGCATCATTTAAGCTTTTCTGCCTTTAATTTTGAGGAAGGTGGAGGCTGTGCATCCCTGGAGCTGTTTCTCCTGGAAGAATGGATTGGCCGTACCTATGCCGGGTGATGCTGCTGCACTCGTGTAATGGACGGGGTTTGAGACACGTGGATCCAATCTCCTGAAAAAAAGGCAGCCTTACACATGTTCTTCAGCATGTGGTTAGCCACAGCAATGAACTGAACCCCCAAAGCCTCTCTTTCATGAGAAAGAAATCTTTTTATGACTGCACAAACCCTGGCATTCATCCTTCATTTACACTGCACTTGCATATTAGTTATTGTACATCACTGTGCTGCTGCTGTTCTCCACCTCCACACAGGGCAGGATGCACCTCTGAGAGGGACATTTGGCAGTGACCTGCTCCTGAGTGATATTCTTGCTACTCAGCACAAAGACTTGATGTGCTTGCAGCCCATCCAGGGCTGCCCATCGTCCCTCCTGTCTCCTCATGTGTGTCTGAACTTTTCTGTATTGTGTTGGTGTCAATTAAATTCAGAAAGTTGTGCTCAAATGACACTAAGGTTCTGACACAAAATTTCAAAAGCAGTTACTAAGCAAGACAGAGCCACAAGCTGGTATTTCAGCACTTTCCACCTGCCATAGCTACAGGAGTTGGTGATAACTGAGAGACAAAAAGCTTGTTTTCCTTTTTCCCAAAGCTGATGTGCAGTTCTTCAATCAGGATATGTAAATCTTCTCAACAAACAGGACTGATTAGGAGTATATTTTTTAGCAAAATAGTGCACCCATGGTGTTCCAGGCAACCATGAAGTGTTAGACCCAACAGGTGAGTTATCAGTACATTTGAATCATTCTGTGAAAAAGGAAAAAATTCTACATATTAAAACTACCCTGGTTAGTCAGGTAATCCTTACGACTGACCACAGAGAGATGGGGCAGCTCTTGGCTCCCCTCCCAGATTTTTATACAAACCCCACTTTATAAGACTTCTTTTTTGTATTATTCCCAAGTCTACACTTCAAGAAACAAAGCAGAAAATATGGTGTTATTGTGGCATTTACAATTTTGTCATAGGAGGAATTTTTACTTGCTGGTTGGCAGATAGCAATGTAACAGCATCGTGATACATTGCAATAAATGGCTTTTACTGCTTCTGTTCATCTTCTATATGGTATTTTTTTTTTCACTACCTTTACAGGAATCAGTCACAGACCCTCAGTGTTTATTTCAAGATGAATGAAAATGTTATTCTTTGGAGAATTTTCTACTTCCCTCTCATGTCAGCTGTAGTGCCTGTTCCCCCTGCTGAAAGGAAGAAAGCTGTGCTGTGAAAATGTTGGATGGCGTTAGTCATTCAAACTGACTTTGCGTTTCAAACTTAGACACTCGCATTTCAGAATTTGTTTCAAAAGTATGCCTTAAACCAGATTTTTTTTCTTACTTTCAAACATCAGTGGGGTTTTTTTGATTTATTTCTTTACCAAAATCCAGTATGAGTTTGTAGTATATCATTACTGACAGGTAAACAAATAATAGGAACTTGTCAGACATAAGAAATTAAATGAATTTGAAAATAAAATTACAGCGCTTTGAAAAGACAAATTCTGCATTGAAAATCAAATATTCTGAGTATGTTACATGCAGAAACTTTCATTTCAATGCTTTTCACTTTGTAGGGCTTTTTTCCACTGCAAAATCCAGAGGCAAAATAAGAAAAATG
Source organism: Orthonyx spaldingii (assembly GCA_013397795.1). Taxonomy (NCBI): domain Eukaryota; kingdom Metazoa; phylum Chordata; class Aves; order Passeriformes; family Orthonychidae; genus Orthonyx; species Orthonyx spaldingii. The sequence goes on along the minus strand of VZTJ01006424.1, from coordinate 3,437,722 downwards.
TAATTAAAATAGCAACTGCTAGTAGAAAATTATTTCGACAAAAATATTTAGCTGATCTGAATTTCCAATTTATAATACCAAATGGTTTATTTGTTTGTTTGCCTTTAAAGCCATTTTTTTTCCAGTGAAGTTCCACACACACTGATAAGTCAAAGAAATTATCGCCATGAAAAGACCTTAAATGTCAGATATCCCCGGATTCCCAAAGCACCCAAGAGAAAAGAGGTGCTGACCAATGGATAGGAACTGTCTTGTCTTTTCCCCTGACACAGCCAAGAGCTGTCACAGGAGCAGGACTGGTTCCTCTACATGTCACTAGAACGGGTTTCTAAGCCAAAAAAGGCCTTTTGTGCTCTCCAAAGGGCGATGGGAAGGGTCAGGCTGGGCTGAACAGCCGAGGGTCCCTTCTGTCCCTCCTCGGGTGCCTTGCAGGAGCCAGCACAAGCTGTGGTGCTCCCGGGGATGTCAGTGGGACAGAGGAACGGGCTGGCAAGGAGGGGCTTTGGAGCCGGGAATCCTTTTAGAGCCTGAGTGCTCTGTGGTGTGACATCCAGGCAGGAGCAGGGCGAGCACAGAAAGTGCCCATTAAGGAATCAGAAGAGTGTACAGCTCCTCGCTGCTTTGATCCTGCCTTCAAAGGCACCCCCGAGCCTCCTCCTCCTCCTCCTCCTCCTCCTCCTCCTCTGCAGGGCAAAGCCGAGCCCAGCGAGTGCAGGCATTGCTGGGCTGCGGATGGGATGGGATGGGATGGGATGGGATGGGATGGGATGGGATAGGATGGGATGGGTGGACAGGAGGGGCTCTAGCTGCCCATCTGGGGGTCCCTTGCAGCCCCCAGCCCACTTACATGATCAATGTTGGCTTTTTCTTTTTTTTCCTTGCTACAAACACAGTCATACAAACCCGTAAAATTAATGAATTTGGTTCTAGGCCTGTGGAATTGCACAGAAGGAGGTCTGGAAGGAGATTAGTGGGGCTGCCCCAATGCCCCAGTGCCCCCCTTGTCAGTAGCTCATGCTGAAGCAGTAGAAGGCAGTGCCAGGCTGACCCAGCTTGCAGCAGCTGAGGGATGTTGTTCCCTTCTGCCATCCCTGAGCAGTCCCACAGCAGTGCCCTCAGATGCCCTGGGAACACACTCCTCCTAGACACACTGTCCTAGTGTTGGCTGGGATGGGGTTAATTCTCCTTTTAGCAAGCAGCTGTGTGGCATTTAACTGCTGCATGTACTTCAGCATTGCCTTCAAAGAGCTCCACTATAAATGACAAAACACAGCCTAAATATATTCCCTTAACTTCCTTTCAAGCCATTTTCAGGGCCTTAAAATATTACAGTTTTACTGGTACCACCTTAATGCAACGAAGTTTTCAAGAAAAGAAGGCCACAGTGCTTGAATAGCTCTGGGATTTGACACCAGGGTGTTTCTGTCACTGGCAGCACGAGGAGAGCTGCCAGTCACAGGTGCTCTCCAGTATCATGCAAACAGACTCATGGGTGTGAGTGCACGCCATCCACCTCAGTCATACAGGAAAAGTGTTGCCTTTCAATCTCCCTAAGTGGTCTTTAATAAGATAAAAGATCTCAGGTTTTCAGAGCACATCTGCATTTATCCACCCACCTGCAGCCCCTTCACTGCAAACTTCCCCTTGTACTAACCTGGACACCAGCCCCTGTATGCCTCAGGCAGGGAATGGAAACAACCCTCCCTACCCTGAGTGTCCAGCCAGAAAACACCAACCCTCAGGGCAGAGCTGTTTAAAGCCAGAATGTCCAACATCTGTGTTAACTCTCTGGGGACATGTGGAAGGTAATATCTGACTGCAGTGCTCAGGACATTTGCATTCAGCATCCATATGAACACACACGCCAACATTACTGAGCGAGCATCTTTAGGGAGCTCCAAGACAACGCAGCTAAATTTAAATTGTGCACGGTTTATTGAGACACTGTTCTAGGCTTTGTTGTAGCTTTCTCTGTATTTATGACTGGCTGTGTCTCCTTACAGTCCATACACAGATTTGACCTGAGGTGGCACCAATGAAAGCCTGTGAGAGCCGTCATTAGTCTTGTACAGTTAATAAATATTCTCATTCTCTACAGGCTGTTGCAAAGGCACTAATGATTCATGTCTTTTGAATAAAACATGTCACTACTGTCCATCTCGGATCACAGGTAATTACAGCTCTCGTTGTCACCATACAAATGCTCTTGCAGGGCAGTTCATGTATTGTGAAGGATGGCAGAGTTATATGAGGCTCAGCATCGATGTCAATACTTTCTCTGCAATTTTAAAGCACATCAAATATTAAAATGCAATTAGAGTCATTAGAAAGTTTTAGAAGAATGGCTTTCCATCTCCAGTCAATCAGACAGACTTTGGAAAATGAAGAAGTGCATGAGGATTAGGAAACTTGAGGTCACAAATTTGGGTTTCAGCAAATATTTTCTCAGTGATAGAAATCATGTCTTTATCTATAGTTTAAAAAAACCCCACAAACCCTAGAAGCTTCACAAGACTTTGCAAACATTCTGCCCTTGCCATTTCATCAAAAAGGAATTATTTAGAGAAAAGTAAGTTCCATGTGTGGCATATAACAGAGTTATGGTTTTCTGGCTCCCTCCCTGAAAATGAGTGCAAGCCAATGGTGGAAATTGCAAAAATTGAAACTGGAACCAGAAATTTCACAACAAAACTGCTAAAAAGCAGCAACCTTTGTACACTGCCTTCCCTTGAAAACTGATAGCCAGTTATTTGTGAGAATGAGAGGCTTCCCATCACCTGGCTCGGCCTGGCCAAGCTCCAAATTAAATAATTGTGCTGCAGCATCCTTGGCTTCCCTGAGCACGGCTTTGGATGCTGAGGGAAGGGCTGAGGGAACAGCAGGCCCATCCCATGCCTGTGAGCAGCTGAGTGGAGGATGAGGGCTGAAAGCCAGAGGGACTCCAGATCCAAGCCAGGAGCCTCCGTGAGCGCTCAGGCCCCGTCCTGACCACCCCTGTTTGCGGCATCCTGGAGCAGCGCACATCCCTGGGCAGAGCAGCAAACCAGCGCTCTGAGCCGCTCGCTGCACACAGCTCTGGCTGCTGAGGGCCCGCGGGGCCATGCCGGCATCCCAGCCAGGAGGGAGTCTGAAGCCAGGCAGGATCAATCCGCCTCTGAGGATCCGCAGCGGCACCGCACGCGAGGGCTGCGGCCCTGTGCCCCGCTGGCCCTCACACGGCTCCCTCCAGCCTGGAACAGCAGCACCGTGCCCGAGGCTCTGTCTGGAGAAGGTTCTCATGGACCTCCGGGGACGGGGCATCAGCCATTCCGTGAAAACTCAGCCCCGGGACTCGCTACGATTTCTTGCATTTTCATGCTTTATGAAACCTAAACTCCGTCCTGAGGCGATTCCCACATCGGAGCGAGTGAAGATCCAGCCAAAGGAGATGTCAAGTGCTGTGTGAGCCAGAAACCAAGTCAGTGCAGTCAGAGGAGGAAGATGACCTTCATTGCCTGTGCCATTAGGCCATTATTGAATTTCTATTCCTGTACTATATTTTTTCACCCAGTCAATTAACAGAAACAGGCAGACCCTGATTTCTCATGCTTTTAAAATATTCACAGGCCTGCGACACTTGGTTTTCAGCAGCTGCATGGAAAGGGTGGCCTATAGGTATGATATGTGTCATCTGAAGTTCATTCCAAGTCCATCCAGTATGTAGTGACAGCTTTCATTAGGTTTTGCCATGAAGAAGCTTCACAAGAGACAGGAAAAGAAAGTGGGAAAATTATGAAGTTTGACAGTGATTAAAAGTTTTATCTAACCCCTTCCTTTGGTACTAAAGAGCCATTAATCACAGGGTGGATATGGATTTATGTAGTGCTCAGCAGTGACCATGAAGGAAATAATGCTGACTCTCCCGAAAAGGATAAAAATAAAAAATTAAAAGGTTAAGGATCTTCTCTGAAGTGCTGAGAGCATCTCGCAGCTCCTTGGCCCAGGGAGAGTTACTGGGAGTGTGCTGCTGCCCTGCGTGTTGCTGCTCCCACCATCTCTGCTGCTTTCCTTGGGAGTGTGGGTGGGCTGGGGATCAGGTGCCCCAGCAGCCCTGTCCTGGCAGCTCCACTGCTAACTGCACTTCCAGCTGCACTTCCAGCTCCACCGCCAGCTGTGCTTCCTGCTGCACTTTCAGCTCCACTGCAGCTCCAGGGCACCCTTCCCCTGCTGCTCCGCTCACCTGGGGCACACCTAACACACAGAAAACTGCTTTCATGCTCCTGGGTTTTTTTCCCAAAGTGTCTCTTACCTTGGGTTTAAGAGACATTTTTTAGATTTAGAAGGAGAAATTTTAGCAAGGACAAAATTGCCAAGGTCTGCCTTTAACCAGCCTCCAGTGACGTCCCTGCACTCCGGGGCGGTGTTTTCACACATACACTGTGTGCAGGGCCCTGCTGCTGATGCTTCAAAGGGACCAGCCTGAGAGATAAATGAAACCTCTCATCAGGGATAATCATTCTCATCTTTAAGAAACCCAGTGAAAGCTGAGGGCATGTGGAACCTGAGTGTGATGAATTGGGGGAAAAATTTGTGTCAGCTGATTAAAATCAGACACATACCCTGGAACAGGACTGCTGTGATGGGTTAACAGTTGATTTAAAGCCATATCACAATTCTCTGATTTTGGTGCATGAATTTAGCAGGAACAGTTTGGAAAACTAGTAATTAGCTTCTCTTTCTACCTCTACCCACTTTTGCCATCAAAAGCTTTAGGTATAATGAACAATTGAACCACAAATTAACTGTTGTTGCATAATTTCTGTAGGCATTTTTATAGAAATCAAAGTATATTCCAGCTTATTCTGTCAAACTCAAACTCATCTAATTCCAGTAAACTAATTTCCAGAAAGCATACAAATAGGGAGCAGTGACAGCATCTCATTGATAATGTTGTTGTTTGGGGTTTTGAATTTTAAACTGAACATTAATTTAAGATGATTACATGTTCATTAAAGTTTTCATTTTTAAAATAGATTACTATTGGTAATATAAGAAAATAATAACATTTCTGTTGCTTACAGACTCATCCAGCAACACTATATTTTGCAGTCTTACAAAGGGGGAGAAAAAGCCTCAGCTTTACACAAACACTCAGCTAGACTTGCATTTTGCACTGAATGAAACTATTTCCCCAAGAGAAATCTGTGGTTCTGCAACAGTGATTATTTCACCTTGGTGTTTTTGAAAGGTGCTGTGGAAAATGTTAAGAACATAAAGTACCACTTAAACCTTGAATTACCTCGTTTGGCTAACTTTAATTTTGAAATTCTATTTTGCTGCTGTGGCTCTCCTTTCAGTCTTTAATTCAGCTGAGACTGCTCAGACATTATGAATTCACACCAATATATTTCACAGACTATCTATGGTGAAAGGAGCTTTGAGAGCAGCTGCCTTTTTACAACCTGTTTATGCCTCCTGTATTTGGATTTAATACAAAACATTTGGAGGGGGAGATGCCACTGCCCTTATGGCAAGGACGAAAGACTCATTTCTGCTGTCGGTCCATCCTGGTGCTCTGCGTGCAGAGAAACGCTTCCAGGCTCTCACACAGCTACACAGACTGCAAAATATTGGTGCCTTGAGTGCAGTTAACATTTTTTTTAATAATGCCCTGCTCTGTTAATAGAAGAAAACTTAAGTTCTTCAATAGACACCAGTGAATGTAGATGTGCTTGAAGTGAAGCATGTAGGGCCTTCCTGCGCTGAGGTGTGGATGGGCAGAAGCGTCTGGAGCACTGGGATCTACGAGAGGTTTGGTTTGAAAATGAAAGAGAACTCTGCATTTTCTCATCAGACACACACTGGCACTGCCTTTCAGTAAAGTTTTTGAGAGAAATGAACCCTGACATGTGACCTGTATTTCAAACTTTGGTGCAAGGTAGTTTGATGAGAATTCAGGCCTTCCATGAATCCAGGGCAAAATGGTCCCAGCCATTGTCTCCAGTGCTCCAGTGGCTGATTTGAACGCGAGATAAAATAGTCTCACTTCTAGAAGTGGGAGAGAAATGTTTATGTGAGCAAATATCCAAAACAAAAATGAAACTGTGTCACGGGAAATAAAGCCGAAAGGCTGGGAAAGGCAGGTGCTCAGCAGTATAATGTTCATTAACTTCTGGTAAGTAGAAATTAAAATTATAAACCCAATCTAAAATGCCGTGAGTAGAAGTGTCAGCCACGGCGGATCCCCTGGCCTCTGCCACCGCCACTGGGCAGTGTGCAGCCAGAGGAACTGGATCCAGAGGAGATGGATCTGCGTGGTGTCCTCTGGAGCTGCCCCCAATGCTGATCAAAGCCCTCTCCTCGTCCCAGTGAGAAACCTGAGCCCCCCAAATCCGGGCCCCCTGCCCCTCTCCTTGCCGGTGTTTGCTGTGTGCACTGGAAGGAGCACTCATTAACACACAGCTAAGGATGTCAGGCTCCTAGCAGGAAATCTAAGTGGTCAAGTAATGTCAAAATTAATTTGTTCCTTTATATGATTCATCAGATGAATCACTAGACCTTCCAATTTGCAATTCACCTTTATGATTTATTTTGGTTTTGTCATATTGCTGTTAAAGACACTCCTGCTCCCTGCACACACCAAGCTAAAAAAAATACATTACAAAAGCCTCAGCTGTTAAGTAGTAGCGTGTTGATAAAATGACTGAAGAGAGCAGATGGGTTCCCACCACTGTGCATGTTGGCCCAGGGCTCCTGGTAAATATAGAAGAGCGATTTCTGTCATCCTGTCAGGGGTATTTATATGCTGCCAGTCACCATCCTATCAAGGGCAGAGTAGTATTAACATTCTCCCCCAGCATGGTTTTTCTTGATCACTGAAAAGCTTTGCTCTGGCATGCCAAAAAAGTCATGTAAATTGTTAGATGGTAAATAGCTTAAATAAATGTGGGGTAGTGACCCATCCAGACAGAAAACACTGGTCCTCTCTACCTTCCTCCTGCCAAGAGGCAGAACAGAAATCTGAGCTTCTGAGGGAATACCTGCAGATACGGTGTTTATTGGAGAAAATGGGGAATGACAGAAGGGACTACTGTAGAGAAGATAAACTGAAAGTTTCTATTCATTAAACAATCACAGAAATACCATTTTAAAACCAGGTAATCAGGAATATTTCCTTTCACCATAACCTTTTAGCTCTGATACTACCTATGGCCAGGTAACAGTGAATGCAACAGGCCAGCAGAGTGCAAGGAGGGCTAGAACTGCAGGAGCAATTAAAACAGGCCCCATGGCATCTACAGCTTATGAGAGATTTTTCTTTTAATTAAAAAAAAAAAGGAAAAACTATCACTGTGCATGTACTTGTCTCAACACTTAATCATATTACTTTCAAGGTCTGCAAACATCCAAAGTCCCTGGAGAGAAAAACAAGGAGTTGTAGATTTTTCAGAAGAAAAATTTTAAACAAAAAAGACACAAGTCCCTCGCTGTGTTCCATTCTATGGAAAGCACAGAGACCTGAATTTATATGAGGCAAAAAAATTTAAAGATTGAGCTCTACACCTGCACCTAGAGCCTTCTGCAAGGGCCTGTGCAGCAGCTGGGCAGCGGAGCAGTGCAGTGCTGGAGCACAGGGACACAGGGCAGGACATGTCAGCACAGCCAGTGCCAGCCGTGCTGTGGGCTGGTGGAATCCCTGTTACTCAGAGACACTCTGGATTTAGATCCTGCCCAGTGTCATGCTGGCAACAGCACTGCTGGATCAGAGAGCAAAACCCCAAACGTGGTGGCACTGCCACCGTGACATCTGGTGATGGCCATTTCAGATTGGCAATGGCCCACTCAGAGTTTTGGGGCACAGTAATTGTTTTTAATTGCATTTGGCATGAAGATGTTCCCAGTGCTTCTCGCAGGGCCCAAGTGCTGTTTGTGACCCTGAGGGGGCCGTGGTGCCTGGCAAAGGCAGCGTGTCCAGGGCTGTGGGGATGGACAGTGGCTGCCTCTGGCCCAGAGGTGACAGCGGGGTGGCCCTGGGGGACTCCAGCATGGTGCTTCCTGCCAGGGGCCGGGCTGAGGGGCAGGGTGGGCAGAGAATGAGGCAGACTCTGTAGGCCTGGCTCTCCTGTGCTGCAGTGTTTGCAGCAGGGCAGTGCCCCTGGGCTGGCTCTGCAGCAGCCCTGAGCCAGCACACCCTGCCCGTGGCAGGACAGGGACCGAGCTCCACAGCCACCTCCAGGGCAGGAGCAGGGGGCACAGTGCTGCCACTCCTCTCTGGGGTCTGGGACTTTCAGGAGGGTTTCAGTGTCTGAAATGTGAGAGGAAGGGATTTCTCTCCCTTTGGATGAACGCGGTTTCCACCATTTTTTCTAAATGAGATTAGAGAGATTAGTGGTTTAACAAGTCATGTGTGGATTTGTATTTTGCCCTGCATGCCTTCTCCTCCCTCTGAAGGAAGCTGCTCTCCTGGCCCCTGAGGTTCCCTTCCCACTCCTCTTCTCTGCAGCAACTTTTCCTGCTCATAGCAAACTCTGGAAGGGCCCATTTATTTACTTACCCCTGAAAGTAATTTCTCAGGACTTTTACTCTCATGGTATCTTTTTTGTTGGTGTTATAATGAGCAGGAAAATAAATCCTCTTGGGTACAGGAAGATTTTTCAATAAAGCCCGATAACCCTTGTACTTGTAAGCAACAAATTCTTTTTTGAACAGCAAGACCTATAAACTATTTTCAATTTTGATGACAGGCATGTATCAAATCAGTGGCCCCTTATCATTTCAGGACTTCACTCTGCTGCACCTTCTTCCTAGGGCAAATGTTTATGAAATAAGCTTATCCTTATCTTCTGAAACAGGCTTGCTTGTTACAGGAATCTACTTCCTTTGCTTTTGATGACATCTTTCCACTGGTCTTAGCGGAGAAACACAACTTTTGAAAGTTTATAACCTACTCAGGCATGGCATCTCTGAGAATCCACTTAATTCCTTCCCTCTTTTTTTTTTTCTCTTTTAAACTTATTATAACTTTGCTGCAGTGTGGACTGATATTATATAAACCGGCCTAAAAGGACAATGTGATTAGAAAACTTTCTTTAACTTCAAGCCTGAATACTACTCAATTTTTTCTAGCTGTTGCTTGGTAAGAATGTTTTGCAGTTTGAATTTGCCATGCTGCTTTCCTTCTTCTGGGATTCAAAAGCATCTGCTGGTTTGTGCAAGTGAAACACAGGTGCATCAGTGCACCTACATCTCCCCTCCCCTGAAAAAAACACTTTTGAACAAATCAAAATACCAATGAAACAAAACCAAACCCAATTAGGAAAACAGAGGAGTCTTGTGTATGCAGTAGAACATTAGTCTGTTCCTGTCCCCCACCTCCCATGTACCCTGAAAACCCAGAGTGTTTCTAAAGAAGATACTTGCACTGCAATGGAAGAATTTGTGCTGTTTTGAACCTATGCAATGAAAAACCCTTCTCATGAAACTGTTTGCTGGGGGAAGACCAGCAAAATGCTGGATTGATGTGAAGCACATGATACAAAAGTGCCAGTGACATTGAGATACTGCAGTGCCAGCCCCTCAAAGGTGATTGAACCTGAATCTGCAGAGCTGCCTGAGCATCAGTAGTGGCTGTGGGAGAGATTTGGGAACAGGTGTTTATTAACAGCCAAGGAATGCCTGAAAGTTGCTCTCCCCAGAGAACTGTTATCCATCTTCACAGCTGCTAAAACACATTCTAGCTTCCCAAAGGGAAATGCTTATGGTCCCAAGTGGCAAGAACTGTTGAATATCATCCATGTATCTGTCTTTTTCTCTACCTGTCGGGGACAGGTAAGGGAGCAGGCATGCCCATTGATCATGGAAGCACAAGAATCCCCTTTCTTCTTTGTAAAAGTGACAGTTTCATTCAAAGGAGGGTGTGCTGTCACCCAGCATAACTCAACTCATCAGAAAGGTAAAACACATTAGTCTGAGGGATCCAGTGTGGTAGGAGACCCCAGGGTGTGCATGGCAGCACTGTTAGGCAGCAGTGAGGTAGCCCATGCCAACCTGCTGCCTGCCAGCAGAGAGCTCAGGGACCTGAGCTGGCTGCAAGTGCTGCCTGCAAGTCTTCCTGAGCCTGGAACCCCTGTGACCTCCAAAACCTGCTGCGCTAACAGAGTGAGATCACTTGTGCTGCAGCACAGGAATATCTCAAACCTAGTGTTGCATCACTGCAGACATCCCTTGCAGCCTCACCGGCGTCCCCGTGCTCCCGCTCAAAGGCAGCACTGACCGAACACTCACGGCATTTCAGAAAAATCACGTTCTAGTCTAGATCAGGACTTGGAAAGGAAATCCTCCCAGTAAGTGCACAGAGAAGGGCACAGGCTAATCACAGGAATGGTAGGACATTCAGCCCTGCTTCGTGTGCCAGGCTTTCACAGCCTCACACCACTGAGAGGGCACTGCTTGTGATGGGCAGGGACCAGAGCTGAAGCCGTGAACAGGCAGAGCTCAGGAATGTGTGTTAGTCCTTAGTGAGGACTGACTGGCTCTTAATAGGCATGTGAGAGTTTTTGCTTTAAAAATGCTTCAACTCAAAGCTGAATTCGGTATTTCTTGATCCATTACAATTGAATCTGCTCAGACACAGAAGTTTTATGAAACTAATTACCTGCTGTCTCTACTGGAAGTAAATATTGAAGGCAAGAACAATAAACATGGGCTGAAGTGTGCTATGCAAATAATATGTATAATTACCAGTTAAACCCATGCAGTCTGTTAATCACTGTGTGGGTTTAGATGTATTCACAGCAAAGCAAAGGCAATATGACAGGAGAAGACTCTCTGTGTTTTTGTCCCTCATTGCAAATAACTATTCATGAAGAAATATATTAATCTGTCTGTATCCTGTATCTCATCATTGCAACAAAAATGAAAGAAAAGTTCTTCTTTGCCAAATCCCAGCTGCTTTAATCTTCCCAGGGACTGCTTTCCTAAGAGTGCAGAGTAAGGCTTGGGTCACTTGTACAATGCATAAAGCAGGGGGAGGTTTTTCAGAAGCAGTGGGCTTTACAGAAAATCTAATCCTACCAATGGTAACAAAGTGGAGGCAGTTCTGAGCACTTCTTAAAACCCTAATGGGATTGCTATTTGTTTTCCTGCATTAAAAAAAAAAAAAAAAAAAAAAAAAAAAAAAAAAAAAAAAAAAAAAAAGATGAAGAATATAGCTGAAGGAAAAAGTATTGCTAAAAATGAAGACAGTCTGAGAAACACCTTCATAACAGCATTGCTCAGAAGAAAAGATAAACCCTAATTATCCCTAATTCATTAGGGTTAAATCCAAGAAGGGATCTTAGGTGAGCAGGGAGATTCTGCATTGGGAAAGCCAGAAAGCTGTGAGAGGTGTTGACTGCCCCAAGTTTTTGGGGATTCTCTCTTGGAGAAAATATTTTAAAAAGGGATTCAGTAATCCTTTTTCTTTGTCCCTCCCCTTTTCCTGTTGGGAAATATTTATTGAGCTGCTCAAGATCCTGGTGTATATTTCCAACCTCCTCTTGTTCCAGAAGGTTTGGCTCAGCTCTTGACCTCTTCTCAGATGGGCTGTGATTTCAGTTTCTCTCTTGACAACAGTAGCCTTAAATAAGAAAAACTTCCTCCCTGGCTAGCATCCTACATTTCAGGCTGCAGCACTGTCTCCGTGGCTGACCCGTGCAGCCAGCAGCACCTCCTGGGTAAGCAGCACCGCTGGGCCGGTTTTGGCAGCCCAGGGTTCTTGCTGGGGGGCCAGGGCCCCTTCCCCAGTGCAGAGGGGAGCTGGGATGCTGGGCTGTGTCCCGCTGGGCTGGCATCCCCATCAACCCCTCTGGCACCGGGGGCAGGGAGCAGCAGCTCCTAAAAATATCCAGAAGGAAACAAGGGGCTAATGCTGCTGGCTTGTGAGCTGGGGAGGTGCATTATTCATAGTGTGCAGAGACAAGAGAGGGAGAGGAGATGCCTGGCAAAGCCCCCAGAATGGCTTATTTACCCCTGAGTGAAAACTTAGGTTTGTTGAGTAGACTCCATAAATTTAGGAGGACTCCTGAAATGTCCAGATGTTTCTGAGCAGATGAATAATGTTCTCTTTCTGAAAGCTTGCTGAATCTTTTATCATTTTATGCACTATTTGCATGGGCAGGCCTTCTGAATGAATAGCAGTAAACAGCAACCTCTGGTACTGCCAAAGGTATCCAGCAAGGGAGGAGAGCCAGGGACTTCCAGAAAACCTAAGGATGTCCTAAGGGTGGCTGGAGGGAAGACCATTGTCAAATAGCCAGAAAATAAGTTTTAAATTAATGAGTTAAACCTCTCTTAGGAATCTGAATGTGGCTGTACTATGAGATGGTGGTTGAGCATCACAGCTGTGCCCTCAGACACCGCTGCAGCAGAGTGAGGTGTTGCACTCTTGGGCAGCCAGGCCGCCAAGAAGGATTCTGGAGTTAAGGCAGAAATTGAGTCAGCTCTCTCTGTTGAACCAATTCTGCATTTTTGTCAGTTTGGAAATAGTTTCTTCTCCATGGTAATCCTTTAGCAATGCAGCTCCACTTAGACCAATTTAAACGGAAAGAAAAAGATCTCCCTATGAGAGCTCTGCCAGCAGAGTAGGACAGCAGGAGCAGATTTATATCTTTACCTTGTTTATTATCTGGAGGGTTTACACTCTCATCTGATTAGGCTCTCTCCTGTAAGATTCCCTCAGTGCTTGAAACAGAAAATGTCACTAACCCTGGGACTGCTGACAGGACTGGGCCGCCTCTTGGACAGTGGCTTTCTGTGTTTATTGTGTTATCTGTGCTTCTGTGTTTATTGTCTCTGCACAAACCAGCCGTGCATCTCCTCTGCCTATGCCTGCACTGCCGGCTCAGTGCCAGCCATGTGTATTTAATGGATTGAGCTGGCTTCCATGGCGTTATAACGGATGTTTGATTATTTTGTGGGTTTCCTTCCAGATTCTCTTTTCCTCTGTTCTTGCCTAAGACTTAGTTTACTTGAGTTCTCAGTCTCTGTGTGTGCTTTCTTTACTGATGAAAAAAGAGCCTGTAATGATTCTGGGTGTATATACATATATATGCTTGTTCTCTTTGTATGTTCATGCTTTCCTACAGCTACTCCTACACGCACATATATATATATATATGTGTATATGCACACAGATAGCTGGGTGCAGTCAAAATGAGATTTATCTCACTTGCTAAAGGCACCAGCAGGCATTATAGTGCTGCAACTTTGACGCACTGGTCACATTTACAGTGCCAGTAAATGGGACTGGCTCCAGCCAAGCCTGAGCTGACTGCTCAGGACTGATGCCCCAGGAGCTGCATATGACAAAGCCTCTCTCCCCTCAACCCCCAGCTCCCCCTTTGTTCTCATGTTGCCATCCTTGCACATCAACTTGAGTAGCCACAAGCTGGCTGCAACCTAATCCCAGCTCAAATCATGCCCAGGATGCAGCAATATTGTTACTGCTTTATTTTAAAGCACAGCTGCAAGAAGGGGAGATGGCATCAGCACCCATCCTTTGGGACTCAGCTGGTGCAGTGGCATGGGAAGCAGCACAGCTCCTTCACAGCTCCTCCTCCTCCCCCAGCTTCAACCCAAACCTCCCAAGCCAGGCTCTCTGGAAGCTGGGACTTGTCCATCACATCAGTGCTGTGCTGCCATGGACCAAAGCAAATGAACATTCACAGGACGTGACGAGAAAGTCATGGACCCAAAGGGCGAAAGAGACTGCCACGGCAGATTTTTGAGGAGGCACAGGTGGGTGGCTTAGCAGTCAGTACATCCTTCAGGGAAAAGTGCCCCTGGGCTGGGCATGGTGTTTATACACGTCACATTAACAGGCTGTCAGGTAAAACCCAGAAACCAGCCTGGGATGAGAGGCAGGACCTGAAGCCTCTCTTGCCAGCTCAGCTTCATCTTCACTGCATCACCACTGACACCTCTCCCCACTTCATGCAATAACATCCCATTGCCAGGATATCTGTCATTTTTATCAGTTCCTGCAGCTCAGCTGCTCAAAACTTCCTGCTAGTGTCATTTAGCCTCTCTCGTCTCATAGATAGCTCCTAGCTGCTAATATATACTAACAATTTTCACAGTCGCCTGCTTTCCATCTGTTACAGCTTCACTGCTGCTTTTTTCCTAACTTCCTCTATGATCTCAGCTTGCCTTTGTTGAAGTTACACACTTTTTCATCCTTACTGGGAATTTTTGGTTTTTTGGACATCAAATAAAATTCCTCTAAACAGTTTTCAGCTCTCAATCATATTTCCTTCGATTTCAATTCCTTCTTGCAGATGATTCAATTCATAACAGCTTTCAGGCTGGTGAAACTGGTGTTTCAGAGGTACAGATATGGCTGGCTGAGATTTTTTTTTATGGTACAGAATGGATGTAATGCAGTCATGCTGTCTTGAACTCAAGTTCAAATTTTTTGACTTTCAACTTCTGTGGTCAATCCTTTAGCTGCCAGTGTAGCACTCCAAGAACACTGGCAGCAACACCTTTAGAGTGAGAAAATGTCATTTATAATTTCAAACTGTTCTGACATTTAAGTATTATGATGTGAGTCCTCCTGCAGCTGTCTCCCCCTTGGCAGCCTGCCTGAGAGCTCCCCTGTACAGACAGGTGAGGGAGGAGCTGATGTTCTCAGGTTCGTGTGTGATTTGCCTGTCCTCAGCAGGCACCAGGTAATACCTGATCTTGTCTGTTGTTCCCTAGGCCCACGAGCTGTGTGCCTCAGTGTTGTCTGTCTCGCATCTGGGCAATACAACCTTTGCTCAATTATGTGCTGCTGTTTTGTTTTTATCCAGCTGATGCTCCCCAGGTCATCAGAACCACTTTGTGCAATTGAGTCACGTGAACTTTTTGGGTTTCCACAGCAGAAAGGTCAAATATATATTCACAAATTACCAGCTCCAGTTCTTTGTGTTTAATCACCAGACATGTAGCTCCTGTGACTCACAATAAAAACAATTCTCTTTCACTCCCTTTGTTTCTTGACCTCAAGCGGAGTCAATTCAAACTTTAAATTCATCCCATGTCTAAGATCTGCCCGTCCTCAGGGGAAGAAGGTATTCCAGACGTGCCTGAGGACATTTGCATTCAGGATTATGGCTCTCAGGGAACATCTCCAGAGGAGCATCCCCAGGTGGCCCAGCCTTCAGGGCGCATGTACCTGATGTGCTTCCGCCTGAGCGAGGAGCTGCAGACCCTGGGGGCTTCTTTCTTTGCTGAGTAGGAAGGCAAGTGATGCTGAGCAGCACCAGAACAGACAATTACAGTGTTCTGATCAATGGCAGCTCACCTGAGGCCTTGGATTAGACCACAGATACAGATCTGGCAATAGGCAGAAGAGAAGTGCTGAGGACTTTGCAGCACTCAGTGGAAATCCTGCATCTTTTTTATTAGGATGATAAAAGAAATGAGGTGTTAAGTGAGAAGAATGTGTGCTGAAGGCATCAAAAAGCCCATCACCTACTTTACCAGCAGTAATGGTTCTGAGTGAGGGGTTTGGGTGCTTAGAGAAAAAGGGTCACTAAGAGATTGAGTCTACAATGGCACTGAGGAGCCTTCACAGATGAATGGCAGATAGCTGATTTCCTACAGACTGCTGATTTCCTAAGACAGATTTCATTCTTAGGCAGCGAAAACAAAATTTTCATAGTCAGAGAATTTTTTACTGAAGTGCAAATTGAAACAGCTAAACGGTGTTTATGCATGTGTATGCATATAAATATGTATCAACTTCCCTTCCTCACTTGACATGATTGCAAAAGAAATTCCCATTCTGACTTTTCACACCCACATGAGTACAGGAAGAAGGAATTTAAAGGTTGCTTAAATTTATGTATCCACTGTGAAATTCCTGAGTACTGAAAAGTACATTTTGCTGAAGAGATGTGAGTGCTGTGTAATTTACTGTTTGAGGGCTTCCAACTGAAATGTTACTGTACATCGTATAACACTTTTCATTGAGTGGGAGTTCACCTTGCTTATCTCTGGCCAGAAGTTTGCAGTGTTATTCTCTGTGCGTCAGCTACCCCTCACAATGGAATCAGCAGCATTTAACGGGCGTTACATAAAAGTCAGTTAGTGCTCAGCATCCCTAAAACAGCATGAGGGAACTTCGACAGGCAGGAATGTGATTGTTTGCTGTTAATATTAATGGTATTGCTGTGGGCAATAGATCTTCGGGGATCTGAGGACTGTGATGTGCAGAATGTGGAGGTACAAATCCAATGGGTAAAAGAAAGGAACAGAAAATCCGCAGCTGTGATAAACCTTTGTCACCAGCACCAACCTCTTGTTGGTGAGAGCATGGTGGCTCAGGAGATGCACCCACATCCCACTGCCTGCCAAATCAAACCCCTGACTGGTTTTTTCCCAGAAGTCAGTCCCTCTCTAGTGAAAATGCTGCACTGACCTGCAGGGGATATCCATGTTCCATGGACAGCCATGCTCCCAGCTGAGCTCCCCAGAGCTGGTCCTGCTTCCTCCTGAGCTCTGCCGGTGCTGCTCTTGGACACGGCATAGATTGATGAAACCTCGGGAGCTAAAGCAGGGCTTCTACAAAGCAGCCTTGTGCCTTTCACAGAAACAGGCTTGGAAAACTCAATTAGCCATGTCCTGGTTTCTCTGGGCCCCTGCCTGTGCCAGCCTTGACTGCAGGAATGCTGGGGTGAATGGGAGAAATATTGAAAAGGCTCAGGATGAACTTGAAATCAAGGCCAGGGATGCTCACAAAGGATTTCCACGTTGTGTAGATTACACATATCAAATTGAATTTGATTTCCTTGCTGGTTGGCACAACTGGCTTATCACTGTGAATGTGTAACTGTAAATAAATAAATACATTTTCCTTGTGCTTTGTGGATAAATGTCAGAAATTTGACTTTTCTGTCTTGGAGAGCAAGCCCCACAGATGATTATACAACAAAAAAAACATGTGTCAAAGGAAATGTTTCATAGCTCCAGCCCTCACTGAATTAACAGACGCCTCAAAAGGCTGCAGTCACTATTTGAATTGCTTTCATGCTACCAGCTTTTTAAAGGAAACTTTATGACAGCAAAACAACAGACTTCATTTGCCACAAGTCTGGTAAACAGAATGGAAGGATTAAGAAGAAAGAGAAAATATCAAGGATGATACTGCAGCAGCTCTGGTTCTCCTGAATTCGCTGGTGCCAGTTATATCAGGCCAGCTCTTCCTCCTTTAAATTAAAACTATGTTTTTTCTTGGAATAATTTAATTTCCCAGAATACATGCACTGGAAAATCCAGACTGGATTTTTTTCAAAAGGATAAGGGTCAGAGGCTCAAAACAACTAAAGAGTGGTAAAGGAGTTGTATTTAGACAGCGTAGAATCCACCCAGTCTCCATGCCCAGGGCTGCTTATTGAGCAGCTGTAAGCCTGTAGAGCACAGACAGTGTTCAGCTCTGGGACCTCATGGATTTTATTTCAACCCTAAGCCCAGATATTGTCACTGGTGGCACTGATAATAAATTGATACCTGTTTCCCAATGCCTACACAGACACTTGTGTGTAAACAGTGTCAGACAGAGCTTCCTACTTTTCCTGGCACTGTGGCAATTGTGTCCCCAGACCAGCCAGGAGCAGAAGTCCTGGTGACTGGGTGTGGGTCAGCCCCATCTGTGCTGTTCCCTTCACCCTTGATCCTGAAAGGATTGACCTTCATGAGCAGGAGGGAGTACTTTCATTTAGAAAATGTGCAGTGCTGTAATAAACTTAATCTTTATTAGCTGGTGCACACAGAGCAAAGTTTGCAGTAATTGTACCTTGACTCCATAGATTAAAAAAGAATAAAATCACTTTACACTTGCCCTTGATACAGAGCATAAAGTAATAGAAAGAATCTACATATAAAGAATTTAGTACTGCTTATGAAACCTAAAAGCTAAGTTCAGAGAAAGTTTTGCCAAGATCAGGAACATCCAAATGTGTCCCCAGGTGTTCTTAGATCTGTAGCTGACACCAAAACAGACTTAAATGTATGAACTGAACAGCCATCACGAGGGTAGATCAAAATCACCGCTTTTGATGAACCACCCCAAACTGGGAAGTGTGGCAATCCCTGGTGTGTGCTGGGACAGAGCCTGGGAAAGAGGAGTGGAAGAGGAGTCCCAGCACCAGTCCCCTCACCAGCCCACACCTCTATGATCAGTGGCAGGGCAGTCAGCTCTTGGTTTGTCACAGCTGGGGAGATTTTGTTCAAAGAATTGCTCCTGATTTCTGTGAGTAATATGCTTTCTCCAGGCTTCATCTTGCAACAACTGCCCCATAAATCATGTTCAAGAGAAAACATTTAGAAAAGCAACCAAAAGCTGTACAACTTAAGACTTTTGCTAACCACTGACAAAGATCTAGAAATGTGCAGCACATATAAAAATGCTGTATTTTCTACTTACTTAATTATTCAGGAGTGGTCACCAGTTTTGGTAAACGTTGCAAAGGTGAACCAGCCAATTTTTTGACTGTGTTTGCATCAGATCACATCCTACTGCAACTGCTTATGTATCTGTCATTAAATACATGATGAATTCACAGCAGTAAAATACAGTAAAATACACTCACACCTTTCCCTGCTTTGCTTTTCTTTGTAGTTACACAGCTCTGTTGCAACTTTCTTTTTGGAAATATGCACAGGGGTTAAATTCCACTATCATCTTATCTTCAAATATATTATCTTTCTTTTTAAATCCTGGCTCTTCAGCAAGCCTTTCCTAAGCCTACATATTAGAATCAAGGGTCTGAGTGTAGCAAAGGGACTTGATCAAAGCCTTAACATCTGGCTTTTTTAATATGAGGACCAGTCCTTAATTGTCAGTGATTCTCAGCAGTCTTTCAAGGATGCAAAAGTCCCTTTTTGTGTTGAAAGTGTGCCTCCTGGATCCACACACCAAAACACCATTATCAGAAAGCTGTATTTTCTTCACATTTGTGATGAACATATCAGAGATCTAATTGCTTCAAGTCAAGGAAAATAACCAATTCTGCACTGTCAAATTTTTGCTCTTTTTAAAAGAAGCAATGGGTCATATCAGAAAAAGACCCATTTTGCCTGCTCGAAAAAACCACAAACCAACAAGCGAAAGAACCCACCCACTAACAAAATTTATAAACCAAATCCTCTCAGTTCAGCTCCATTCTGTGGTTCAAATGATCAGGAACAACAGCATCACACGTCTTCTGGTCTATACCTCCCTGGCTGCTCTAATTAATGGTGGCCTGAGGCAGTATTTATTTCTTAGCTCACGAGATAATAGGTTATTGATTGATCTGGGAGCTAATAGCCAAGGTTATGTCTCACATAAGAAGTGATTGTGTGGATTGAAGTTCATCATTGATCCTGTTTCCACACACTCAGGGGGATCATACATTTAACTGTCACATAAATAAGAACAAAAGACACTTAATGACATTTATTGACTTCTGGAGATGTGATTCCTCACTTGCACCCACCACCAGTCACTGTGGTCAGCCCACAGCTTGCCACTGACTTAGGTGTGGTACTTTCAGTTCAGTGGCTCTTCCCTGCCACGAGCAGGGACATAGGAACACGCTGGAGTCTTCTGCTCCTGCAAGGATGGTCTGGATTCCACTGCCTTTCCTCCTGTGGCACTGCCATCTCACCACAGCAACCACGGAAACTCAGGAACCATGAGAGGAGTGAAACAGCCAAAGAAGTACTTTGAAGGACTATGAAAGGTTTGGAAGAGATTAAAATCCGAAATGAATGGAGTCAGAAGTGCAGCGTGGAATTGAACGCAAATATTGAACAGCAAGCACATGACTGGAGCCGCAGAACTGGGCACAACTTAGAGCATCCATTCTATGAAAGCTTCAGGATCATAAAATCTGAACTCATTGCAGAATATTTGGTGGAAAATATTTGTTTCAGTGATATCACTTTAGCTGTTCCAAGTCTTAACATCCAGAGCCAAAAACCTTATTAAAACATGTATTTCTGAAATGTGTTTCACAAACGTGGAGGTTTCAATGATTTGATATGGTTCTGCAAGATGCTTTGTTCATCTGAATTGGGATATTCAGAATGAGAAATGGTCTGGCAAAACAGAAAAATAACCAAAACCTAAACCAAAACAAAAATCCCCCCACCCAAACAAACAAACTAACCACTCCCCTAAACAGCAACAAAAACCCCCCCAAACAAAACAAAAAACTCAAATCAACCAACCAAGCAAAAATAAACAGAAAAAGAAACCCCCCCCAAAACCCCCAAAACCAAACCTAAAAGCAAAAACCAAAATAAAAGGAAATTGAATATATTGAAACGCTTTGTTTAGATGGAACCCAGAATGAAAATAATTATTTTATATCAAAACATTTTGAACTGTTTTAATAGCTGACAGAACCAGTTCCTCTGCTATCCATTCCCCTACCCATTCATATCTGTATATTTAATTACTTTAGTTTACTGTCTATTAGGAGTCATCTGGAGATTGCTTCTGAAAACCAAATGCAGAAAAGTACCTAACTCTCTCTTGCAGCCTTATGTTAGTGTTACTGGGAAATGCCATCCTGTTTTTTCCTGGCCACTGGTTTTCCCTTTCACACAATTCTGGCTGGCCCTGCCCACCCCCATGTCCTGTGTGTGGACCCACAGCCTTTTTGAGTCTGTCTGCTCACTTATTGTTTGTAATCTGCCACAGCAGCCTGGGAATTAATTTCACCTCCCAGTTTCCCCAAGCCTCTGGCCTTTTCTAAGCTGTAACTGAACCTCTGTTTTTCAGGTGCTTGCCCAGCTCAGTCAGGATTTCCCAGTTTGCTTCATTGCCTCCATTTAATTTTCAGGGAAGGCACTGCTTATGAAGGTACATGATGGGAAACTAAAAATCTATTAATTTATTTGACATAAAGCATTTTTGGAACCGTGCTGCTCAGTGGCACATGCACCTTGTTTTTATTAAGCCATGTAATGGGGAAAAAACTAATATCAAATCCAAGGAAAAGCATTAAAAAGCTGATTTGCCTTAAGGTACAGAAGCTCCTAAAAAGCATGGTATTTTCTCCTCTTTCAACTATTACAGAGAAATAGCATTTTTATTCTCTCATTTATGTCAGTTAGGATAGCTAATGATATATATTAGTACAAGACCCAGAGCCAACCTCATCTCATGTTAGCATTACATTCTCTTCTTTGCATCTAGTGCTGCTTTCCCGACTATTATGTGCCATCCAAACAATTTCAGATGCTGTTTCAATTACAGAAAATAATAAGATTCTTGAGGAGGTGTAAATGCATCAAACATTTTAGCAGCCTGTCCTGCTTGGCAATAGCTGGAGGACCTGTTTGCATTTCCAGAGAAGGAGCTGGATGTGCACATCTGAAGGTGCCTTCCATCAAGCAGCCTTAGAGATTTTGTGCAATCCTAAGAGGATAAATATTATCTACAAGAATGGGAGAGGGTATGCCTTGCTGTTTAATTGTGCTCTTTCACCACAAGTGCCCATTAAGGGACAATGTCTGCTTTTATGTCCTCTGAATTCAATAATACAAATCCAACTGTAGCTCCAACATCAAGCCCTAAGCCCAGCTGTGGAAGTTTTGTTATATGAGATTGTATTTTTTGGCTCAGGTTTGAGCAGGCTGTGCTAGTTAATGAAGAATTTCCAAATGGATGTCCACAATTTCAACAAAGCCAATGCTTTTGGGGAAAATAGTCTGCAGTGTGGAAAGAAATTAGATAGATTTTGTCTGAGTAATTAATTGGAATGAAATGCAGTGGGTATTTATTACTTGCCGTGCTATATCCTGATAATCGATTCTTTCTGCAGAACTCTAAAACTACCATTTTTAACACTGAGGATCTTCTTAAAAGCCTCCTTTTGGGTTTCTAATAATAAATTAAAAATTCCCTTTTTGCTTTTGGATCTGGATTTAAACGAAGTAACGTCATAAAAGACAAGCGCTCTGAAACAGATGAGCTTAATTTAATTTAAGGTTAAAAAAAATCCTGCACTGAATTTCATGATTGGGTGCAAAGATGTGTCAGCACAAAGTCACTGGGATCTAATCAGGGATACATGCAAAATGTAAGACTATTTCCACGAGTGCTTACGTTGCTAATAGACCTCTTAAAAACAGTGTAATGGAGATGGAGGTTTGTGTCTGAGCACACTGTGCTATTTATCACTGGCAGCTGCACCTGTTTTCCACATTAATCTTCTTGGGGAACGTGTACCAAAGAGCTGAAGGCTCGGAGCTGAGGCTGATGCCTCTCCCAGAGGCTGCAGGACACCCCGTGAGTCCCTGGGAGAACTGGGTCCCTGCCTGGCTCAGGGACAGTGTGAGGCCTGTGGCCTTTACAGGAGGGGGTTTAGCCCTCTTTCCTTCCCAAGGATTGTATCCCATACATGTGAGCAAAGGAATCACTGAGCTGCTGGCAGTGAAACTCCCGGGAAGTGCCATTTCCCCCCTAGCTTTGTTGTGTGTGGCTATGAAAGAAAAACAGTATCTCCATCTGGTAAAATAAACAAACCAAACACAAAGAATCATTACCTTAATTTGAACTTCCTGCTTATTTTATATTATTGCAACTTCAGCAACTTTCTGTGCAACCGCTGTGACTTTTGAGCAGCTCCTCCTGGCTTCATCCCTGGGTTTATTTGGGGTGTAAAAACACCAGGAATGAGGTAGGTGAGTGATGTGCCAAACCCCTCCTTAAATCCAGCCTTGTCCTCCCGAGTGCAGTAGGGTGCTTGAATGTTCTAGAAAGGGCCAAGCCTTGTCAGGATAAGGGTTTTTTTAAGAAAAGCAAAGAGAAATTGTCTAAACGCAAAAAGGATCAGAATCCTCACAGAGCATGAGAACAGCCAGGCTGAGTGATGTGATTTGGTACCAGACAGCTACATCAGCAGGTATTATTCTCATTTCAATTTCATGTTCTTCTAAATGAAAGGCCCATTTCTGGATGCTTTAAATTGCTGAAAAAACAGAAAATCTATGTTTACAGAGGTAAAATATGCCATGTAGAGGTAAAATATATCAGATAATAAAACAGCGAAACACCAGACTCTGCTATAAAGGAAAACAAACCTTTTTTTTCTTTTTTTTCAGTAAGCAACATGTTTCTCTAAATAATGCATTAGCTGCTTTTCATTTTTCGAATTAGAGTCTATTATTTTCAACTCGCTATCACTCAGTACAGCTTGGATATTTTTAAATACTTTATAATCATGAACCTAAAAGACGTTGGCATGGTAAGAAGCTTAACAGCAATAAAAAGAATGTAAGTGGAAAGGTAGAACAGATGAGAAGCAGCAGCAGCAACGCTTTTTATGATAGTAATCTAATTTTAAAACAGCTTCTCATTTCTATGCAAAAAGGCATTTGTGGAGTTGCTTCCCACACACCTGCAGGGCTGTGGAGAGGATGAGCTCTGGGTGAAGGACAGGGGAGCCCTCGGCTCCTGCAGCAGCCTGGAGGCCCCTGGGCTTCTTATCTGAAATGTGCTGGAGAGCCATCGCTGATAAAACATTTCCATAGGGAGAGGAGCGATGCTCATTCTGCCAGAATCCAGGAGAAAAAGGTTGTTTAGACATAAATTAACAAATCCAGAATGGAGAAGGATGAAAAAGCCTGGCCTGCTGTACCACCCCTGCCCTGTGGCCCCAGCACCTCGCTGGCTCCGCTGCCTCTTGCCTGGTTTTCCCTTCGTGTCCCATCCAGCCCATCCTGCCCGGTGTCTGAATGCCTGGCACGAGAGAGCCCTGACCTCAGCTGGAGGCTCCTCACAGCAGGACAAATCCATGTGCATCCTCAGAGTCACTCTGCTTTGTTGCCATGGCACACTTATTCTTCACCTGCCATACCACAAGAATTTTCATTACATTATACTTTTTTATATTTAACAATACATAATTTATTTACCTCACGTGAACTTTTTATTATTTTCTATCAAAAATTATTCCATAATATGATTAAAGAATCCTCTTCTTAGATGAAAACCATAATTTTCTATACCTTTATTGTAACATTGAGGCAGCAATTGCAGAATGAATACATTGCAATGAAGCAGAAAATAAAAATCATCACATGCATTGGCATAAACTCTAACAGTAAGAATTTTCTTTTAAAAAGAGGAAAAAAAGTCTTTAATCATTTGGAATCAACATACAAAACTGGGAAAAATCCTTGGGATATAATTTTAGGAAGGGGGAACGTATAGCTCATTTTGTTAAGGATTAGTGAGTTTTGCAATCTAAGAGACACTCAAGTAACTATGATGACAAGCAGACAATAATTTTTTTCTAAGAAAATACCCACAGAGATGACCTCTCTGTCAGATTGAGGGCAGTTTCCCATACTATAATATGATTCTTTTCTCCAGAAAGACTGAAATTCTCCAGAGCAGTGCTTGTGTCCTGCTGTCCATAATAGATCGTTTTGACCACAGTAACCTTTTCATAAACGAAAGCACTCCATTCACAAAGGAATGTTTATGAGTGATGTGCTTCCTTCTACCATTTATTACTAAAGGCTACACTGTAGTAAATTCCTTTCCAACTGCATTTCAAACCTAGCAGGTAAAATATTCTGCTTTATTTTATTACATGATTTACCACTTGTATCAAAACTGAATGTTTATGTACATTTTTAAGTACCATTAATATTGCATGCTCACTTTGACATTACATTGGCACATAACTTATTAGGTTTTACACATCTGCTTTTTTTTGTAATCTTTCTCTGAAATATCACAAATCCTGAATTTTGGTGCTATCACTGCTCACTAACTTGATGGGCAGTGGTGTTCAATTGCAAATTTCCTTCTGAGCTCCCAGATGTCTGCAATCCTTTGAGTGATGTCAGCGTGATCCATGGGCTTTTGTTGACTTAGTTTGATGAATATTTTTTTCCTGTCACTAGAAAAATCTCCTGCACTGGGCTCCCTTCCTTCAGCTGCAGAAATGCTGCCAGGAGTTAAAAGGCTGCCACCTGCAAACCCCTCTCTTACATCACTATTTCCCTCAGCTGTCCGTCCCTCTTTCAGTGCACTGGGCTCATCCATAATGGGCCCAGAACTCTTGTGTGCCCACAGTGTCACCAGGGCTCATCTGGGGAGCAGGATTTATCAGGCCATCAGTCAGACCAGAGAGCCCCTGTGGTGGGGTGAAAGGCAGCAGGTCTCATTTTCCCAGGTTTATTTGTCAGTACCTAGGAAAGGCCTTCGTTGCAGAATGTTCACGGCAAAAAAACCCTCCCAAAAAAGCACCTTATGTTAGGTAAAGAAACCAAAATCTTGCTTTGGTATTGACTGCAGTAAAATCTGGGAATAATAATACAAATATTTGACATGCTCTTGCCCCTGCTAGGCAGAGTTGTTGCAGCAGAGATGGGCTGGCTGGGTGCTCCTGGATGCTCCAGGTGCTCCTGGATGGTCCAGGCTTGGAAGGAAGGTGCCAGCCCACTGCAGACAGATTTTCCCAGCTAAATTATCCACTCCCCAGACTGCGTTGAGGGCAAAACTGGAGTCACCATCTCCATTCAAGTACTGTACTTGCTTAAAGGCACAACACAATTAGTTCACTGTCACATACAATTAGTTACCACCATGTTGGCACATATTGTAAAGCCTTTTTTCTTTAGCTTATGTGCAGCTAATTGGACCTTGATTCTGGAGAGCTGCACCACAGGCGTTTCTGCTGTGAGGAGATGGTCCTTCCGCCTCCGCTGCAGGAGGGGAGGGCATTTTCAACAGAAACTTGGAGGACAGTTGTGACATCTCAAATTAAGGATGGATTATGTGATCAGGACTGAAAAAAACTTTTCAGGGTCCAATTTCTTGGGACTTTCTTAATGATTTTGAGGCACTTTTTCTATTAGCCGCAGTGAGGTCCCACTCTCCCCTTGGCCTCACAGGACCAAAAGAAAAGTGCATGCATTACTTACAGCATTACACCAACCTTTTCCCTAGGAATCAATTAATGCACAGGCCAAGGAGTTCAGGTGGTCTCTCAGTTATTACAAACGTTCATCACATGTGAGCGCTCATAAACTTCTCTCAGGATTGCCTGAGCTGCAAAAACCCCATGGCATTGCCTCACAGTGCAGTTCATAGGAATAAATTACCTCCAAGATAAGGGAATACAGACCTTATTTGACCTCAGCACATTAAGATAATGTTGTGATGCTGTTACCATAATAGCACTGTGGTCACGTTGTTATCACCATGTAACAGCAGATAATTACTACCTGTTGTAGCCTGCCAGGTTAACCTTACAGCACTCATTAAAATAACTGTGAAACACTCATTTCTCTACTGAGGTGGCTTCACCTGAGCACAGAGCAGGTGCACACCAGCATTTCTTTATATCAGCAGCAGAAATTGTGAATTCGGCTTTGTGTGCAAGAGGAAAGAGCAGCAACTTCAAGCTAATGGGGTGGTGCAGGGCTGCCAGGGGGGCAGGGGGATCAGACACACATCACAAAGCAGTGAATCTATCAGTAAAACTGGGCTCAGCCATGTGGCCAGAGCAGGGAGAGTTTTAGAAATGAAGGAGAGGGATGAATGCTGGGCTAAGGGAGAGGTCCTTGCAGATGTGCTCCCTATGGACGTGCAGCTGCGAATTCTAACAGAAATGTGGGGCACGATTTAACAGCTGCATGGTACTCTGAGACATCAAGTGCAGGGGTGGAAGACAAATGGGAAGAAAATAGCCAGCACTCCCCACAGACTGGCTTAGATTATCTGCAAAACCTTTAGAGCACTCTGGCTTGGATCACAGTAAATAGCTTTCCAGTTCAATATAAAACTGTGGGGTTTTGTTGGTTTTTTTTTGTTTTGTTTTGGGGGGTGGTTTGGTTGTTTCGTTGTTGGGGTCTTTTTGTTTGTTTGGGATTTTTGTTTGGTTTTGGGTTTTGATTTTTGTGGGGTTTATGATTAAACACTGGTTTAATCATCGAAAGTTATGTGGGTTGCTTTTCAGGTGCACCCTTACCCCAGCAGGGCTGGGTCACGTTGCTGCACCTCACCCTCCCTGAGCAGAACGGCACAGAAGGGAAATCCACTCAGCAGTCAGCTGCTTTGCATGGGAAAATACGGACTGGTTTAATTCTTTCCTCAGATATACTGACCCCGTTTCTTGAGAGACGACTCTAACCTGTGTTGTCTTCTGCACCACAGGCAATAAAAAGATTTACCAGGATTCTAATGGCAAAATAGAGGTTTCTGTTTCTCATTATTTTCAGCTCTGCTGTACAACTCCTGCTGCAAGTGGCCACTTCAAATCTGTCCTGGAAGCAGATTGTCCCAGGCTGGCAGGGGGGCAGTGTGCAGGTGGGTGCTGCAGCAGAGCCCAGGTGCTTCAGCTGCTGGAAGGAGTCCATACAACATGACAGAGGAGGCAGAAACTGATTAGAAACACTGTTACTGGATAAAAGCCTTTTTTGCCGAGAATGAACAACCCCTTTTTGACTTGCAGAGGGCTCTGTGGGTGTTGTGAGGGTGCAGATGTCTCAGTGTCTCTCTCCTGAAACACTCCACAGTCTGTCTTTTGTCTTTCAACACTTCCTTGCAAGTGAAGATTGACAGGGCCTTGCTGATGCCTCTCTGCAGCACCTCTCTGCCTAAATGCAGAAATGTGGGTTTTTTATGCTGGATAAAACCTGCTGAGTCTTCCTGAGGAATCCCAGGTTGGGGGATGTGACCCAAATAAATGTTCTCTAGAAAATGGATTCTGGCGGAAGACTGCACATTGTGCAGATTACAAATTGAACCCAATTTTCTGGTTTAGCTGCCTGATTTTTAGTGCTGGAGCTGTTGATTGCCTCAACTGTCGCAATTCAGAGAAACATTTCTCATGCAAAAAGAAAAGTAGCAGTTAGAAGCATTTAAAGAGTGCTGAAATGCAATGGTTTTCATGCTTGTGTTTTAATCCATGTTCCATTGTTCAGTTTCCTATTATTGACTAATATCAGCCACATGAGCCCTGATCTCACATGGGCTTACGTGTGGAAGTTTTGGTGCAGCTTCAATCCTGAGCTGAGGAAATGAAATAAACTCAGAAGTGGTTATGACACAAATCTGTGAAAGCAGTGCCTGTTTGCCCAAGATACCTATGGGGTCACAACCCTTTTGGATCTCCTCTCTTTTTGTCCCTATTACTGCTTGAAACTTCTGTAGGATTTCAGTACTGGTACTTTCTGTAGTATTTCTTCCAGAACCTGCTGTTCCTTGAATGGCCAGAGAGCTGGTGCTTGGAGGGTCAGAGCACAGGATGGACCCGTTGTGCTTTGGCCCTGATGTGCTGAGCCCAGCGCTGCCTCCAACCCTTCCACAACACTAATTTTAACTAAAATTAAACACCTGGAAAACCAGGAGAGAAAGAATTGAATCATTTCAAAATTAGCCCTCTACATGTTGGAAACCATATTTCAAGGATCCCATGGTCCAATTTTTCTTCCTCTCCCAGTGACGCCTGGCACATGGAGCAGCAGAGTCCCCAACGTGGGCACACATAAGCCCAGGAGACACCTCCCAGCTCTGCTAAACACCCTGGGAGACCTGGCAGAGCTCCCAGCACTCCCTGGCACCTCTAGCAAGGGCTTGTCCTCTCCCCTACCACTCAATATTGCAGCCCCAAGGCTGAGAGATGGGAACCTGCTGGCTCATATGATCCCGCAAGACCCTGTGTGTTTAACTTATTTCCAGTTCCTCCAGTTTGCTCCATCATTTTGCAAGTCCTGTTTCCAAGGTGAGGGCTGTGGCCCAAACAGGCTTATTCACATCATGGTATCTCATGATACCGTGAATAAACAAATGTGTGAGAGTTTTCAGCACTTAATGGTGTCAGCAGAAAGCTGTTCTCAGCCCTAACCACATGGGAGCTGGCCTGCTGCACTTATCTCAGTATGGGCAGAATGAAGCCCTGTGTTTAACATCTGATGAAGGTCTGGAGAAAAATCCCAACAGCTGGAGCAGCCAGGTAATGAAGGCACAACGGAGCCCCAGTGCACCTGTGGAGGAGGGAGGACAATGTCCTTTTGGGTTAATACAGTTTAACATTTTTATTTACCACTGCATAAGGAAGCGCAGCCATTTAGGACAAATACTTGTTTAATGAAAGTTTGGCTGTCAGGTTTCAGACCTAAATATACCTATTCAGGTTCCTGTTAATTTAAACAAACTCCTGGGAGCCTGATCCTAACCTGAATGCACCACACAAAGGAGGAGAAAGGCAGTCAACACTGACTTTCTCAGATACTCTGAGGGAGGGGAATCCAGCTCAATGATCTGATGATTTCTGTCAATGCAGTGCTAACCAGACTGTTACTGTCTGTCCTCTCTATCTCTTGCCTAAAACACTGGCTGGCTCAAAAAATTGAAGATATTTTGGCTCAAAAATTTGAAGATATTTCCCTGAAATCCAGCAGGTCTGATCAAAGGGATTGGGTAAAGAAAAAATTAAACCCTGCTTTATCGGCTTTTCTTTTTATACCTAACATTAAACCACTGCCTTTTTTACAATAAAGTTTAAAACCCAAATATCGAGTCATACTTAATCTTTTTCCAGCTGCCACCTATCTGTCACTGGAGCACCTTAGATTCCCACTCAGACATGAAGACAGACCATGCAAGACTCTGAGACAGCAAGAAATGAAGCCCAGGCACCCAGACAACCTTCATCCAAGACAAACCTGTGGTGCTCCCCCCTTTCTAGTGAGCAGGAGGTTGTTGGGACACTTTTCCCTTCCTCTCCAGCTTTAGGAACACCAAGTACAAGCACAATGAATTTCAGTTTCTCAACAAGAGTGAAAAAACCTGTATAGAAATATATTTTAAATGCCTGACATCTAGCTTCAATTAAGTTTATCTGCATTAATAACATACATTTCTCACTCAGTGGGTAAGGATATATTTAATCTTTTATGCCATCATCCAATAAGCCTGAAAAGTGATAAAAAATACATTCATGTGCAAATCAGTCCTTTTTCATTTCCTTTTACTTTTTTTTTTTTCATCCTACTTCAACATTTTAAAATCCAACCTCTTTGTGAGCCACGTAAATATTTCCTGTTGGCGTGGCTAACAACAAATGTGCAGAAGTGAACTGTCAGCCGCTGCAGGGG
Organism: Orthonyx spaldingii; assembly: GCA_013397795.1. Classification (NCBI taxonomy): domain Eukaryota; kingdom Metazoa; phylum Chordata; class Aves; order Passeriformes; family Orthonychidae; genus Orthonyx; species Orthonyx spaldingii. Next base: position 3,407,608 of record VZTJ01006424.1, on the reverse strand, counting down.
AGACGGGCATCAATGAGCTGTGCTGAGATTCAGGGGACTGATCGTGACACATGGAGCTTTCACGCCTTGATCACCGGTTTGAATCTGCCACACCCAAAACTGACCCACGGTTATAATCGTGTGACAATTACCTGGCTGTCTGTGTATGATTGCTGGTCTCTCTTCACCCCCTGTGGTGGACAGATATTCTGCTTGCTGACAGTAACTATCTTTTCTCCTGCTATCAATCTCAACCATTCAGTTAAAACTAAAGGCATTATTCTCCTCTCGCAGGCTGTCTTTTCCTAAAAGGGCTGTGTGACTCAGAAGGTAACACTTTACAATGATAGCTATCCATCTTCCCACTCACTTCTACTGTCGTCCTTTTTCCTCCACTGTAACCATGAAGGAGGAGGAATTCCTTTAGCAGGAACCAGGAGGAAAGAAAAGTCTTTCTGGTTAGAGGCTATTTGTGTTCTCAGGTCCTTGCAAGACCCTGGTGACCAAAACACAAACAAATGGGAGAAAAATCTTCCCAAGTTCTTTACAAACATCAGTTCCCGATGTCCCACAACCACTCTGTGAAGTCCTCGTGGACCTCATTTATATGGACATGCAAAGAAAAAGTTGTGGCCCGGTTTATGTCTGCCAAGATAGTTCAGATCAGGTTTGTGTCATCCTTCTCTAGAAACATCACCCTTTGAGGACAACCTTGTCCCTCAGGATCCCTCCTTGTTTCCTTCCTCCCCCAGGGAGGGTATCTAGCTGACCTCTGGTACTTCTCTGCCTGCATACCCCGGAAATTTTTAGCATATAGCTCAAGCCAGGAGTTAGTTCTGAGTGATTTCCTCCATTTTGACAGTTCAAAGAGCAGAAGTTACAAAGGATATTCAGATCATTTCACTCCCACTACCTTTGCCCTTTTCCCTGGGAAACACAGCTCTCAAAGCACACGCAAACTGTTCCTTCGGATTTTCTGCTAGTAGTAAAAATATTCCTCTTCATTGTTTTATTTCCCTGATCTTTGGCCAAAGAAACCCACAAATGCAGTGAAGTGTGACCTGTCAGTCAGGTCATCAGCTCAGCAAATGTCTGGCAGCAAAGAAACATGAAGCAGCTCCAGTGTAATTTTCTGATCAGTCTATCAGACATTTGTTCATTTGAACAGTTTGTGCCTCTGTTCTACTATGTCATCTGGCAAGAGCAGACATCTGAAAATTATATTCTTTCACCAGATATAAAGTCTATAGCTCTCATTAAAATATTCATGATAAGAAACACTCCAGTCAATTGGTGAACTGCTGTTCACCAGTTAAAACATAAATCACCACCATGCCATTGCTGTGGTGTGGGAGAACTTAATGGACTTGCAGTAATTTGTGTATAAATACAAAGAACAGGAACTCTGTGATAAGCTCAAGGCAGCTGAGGGCTACTCCTGTGTAAATGAGAATTTGTGTGCAGATAAGTCTGTAGAGAATTTTGTAAAGAAATTTCCAAAAAGTGAAAAAACCCTCCAGTTACAAATGATCTAGCTTAGGTACACGCTCAGGGGCTGCAGGGAACACAGCAGAGAGTGCAAAATCCATGTAGGACTGTAGCTCCCAGGCTGTCAGCCCTACCTGAGCTCTGCCAGCTGGGCCTCAGATCAAGCAAATCTGGACTTATTTTCCTCCATGAACGGGAATCACTGCCATGCACACCCTGCATATCCCAATCCCACCTGAGGATGTGCTCACAGAGTGCTAATTAAAACAGCCACTGGGTATTTCAGGTAAAAGCACCATCAATCTGACTACTGTACTTAAAATAAAGATCTTCTAGACTAGAGACAACATATCCTGGAGCAGGAAAGTCCTTCAAATGTGTTTGAAAGAAACAGAGAAGACACAAAAGAAAGGTAACTTTTCCATGACAAAATCCAGCCATTTCCCCTGGAACCAGCTGTATGGGGAAGGCCAGGACTGATGCTTCTCCCACAACTGCATTTTGTAATCGCTGTATTATCAGCTACAAGAGTGACTCGAATTAAAGCCACGAAAACATGAATAAACCCATGTCCTGGGTTTGACCAAAAGCCCAATGAATTCTGTAGAATCACTTCACTTACTCCTGGTGTTCAGCTCAGGTTTTTGGCAAGGCTGGTGCTAGAATACATATACACATTGATTCAACAACCTCACTAAAAAAGACCCAGAAACACTCAAACCCCTCTCCCCAAACAACAAATCCCCAAACTGAATAACTTTCCATTCTAGTTTTCCTTCAGAGTACAAATGCCTTTATAAACAAGCCTTTTTACAATTTTACCTGGCACACAGCTATCACTACCTTAAATAGTAGTTTAAAAATCCCACCATTTTTGTCTGATTTATCTAGTCACCACATCATAATGATTTATAGATCATTTCTACTCTCAAATTAACCTTGGGAAACTTTTAGATACTCTTTGGGAAATGCTCAGTTGACTATGGAAATCTCTAATTTCTACATCAAGAGAGGGCTTTGTATGCCTGGTTAAGTCTGGAACTGTCTGTTCCTAATTTGTTTCTCCAGCTGAATATTTATTTGATTCACAGCCTGTTTCACAGATGCTTTTAAACATATTGTCATCAAGGAACAGGGATGCAAAATGAAAATCTCCTATTTTGTCTTCCTGTGTGTTGCTACTAAACCACTCATTTATTTCCCCTTCCAGTTCTGCTCTGAAGAACAAGAGGGCCTAACCTTGGAAAAGCCCACTCATTCATTTTGAGACGGGTATTTAGTTGCTAAAGAGCAACTGCCTGCTGCAGCGTTAACATAGGTGGAGATTTTGCCAGTAAAACCACTTCTTGCATCTCTTTTCCTGGTGAGTGGCAAGTTCCTGACTCTGAACTCTGCCAGGTTACTGTAGCAGAAAAGTTGCCAATTTTAGTAGGAAGGCTGAGTGATAAAAATAAAAAGTTCATCAGGGCTGGAAAGAGAAGTGATAAGGCAGAAAATGCAAATAAAATGGAACAGAGACCTTAAAGAGAGCCGGTGCTGGATTATCAGTGCTGGATTATCAGTGGCAGAGTCAGTGTGGGCACCCTGCCTGCATGGGAATCTGTATGCAAAGTCAGCCACAAGCAGCTGATTAATTCAGCTACTGCTATAAACTAGAAAATAAATTGTTCCATTAAAAAGAGATATTTTAGCATCAGCTATGATCAGTGAACCTCTTGCTCTAATTTTTCTCTTCTTTCCATTTGCCACGCGTCCTTCTCCAGCTCCGTCCAGGACATCTTAATTACCCGCAGTGAGCGATTGCCACGGAGCTGCAGGCAATGTGATGAATCAGTTTCAAAGTACAGCGGCTCATGTGCAACTTCTGCTGCTGCAGATTACTGCCTTAAAGATTACAAGTCACCCAGAAAATCCCAGAAGAGAACATCATCAGGGTTTAAACAGAGTATGAAAATTGTAGGGGCACGTTTTGGTGTGTTTCTTATTGGATTTGATTTGCCACGAGAGACCCAGCACGAGCCTTACATGTTACCTCACACTCAGCTGTGGAGAAGACTCAGGGTCTGTTTGGAGAACGATTATAAATAAAGCTGTCAGAAGCCTGTCCCCACAGGGCCATTCGTGTGTCCACACAATGACAGTGTTAATACTCTGTTTTCAGCAGCTTTTTTCCATAAACGTGGACACGGTTTTGAGCTCGTGTGAAGTCCAGCCAGTCAGAAATTGTAGCCAGATCCTGTGGTGCTGTTTATCCTTGTCACTGCATCCTCAGCAGTTCGGAAGTGAAGATCCAGCTGCCAATTAAAGCAAGAGTAACCCTTCAAAGAGATTAACATGGGCCCCAAGTTACCTCCAATTGATGGCCTAATCCTGTTCCCAGGGAATTTTCTGAAAGCTGCCTGACTCCACTGAAATCCTCTCCTGCCCAAACCTGGCAGCTGCATTAGCACAGTTGAGGCCACAATGGGGGCAGGAGAAAAATCAAGGTTATTCTCCTGAAGGACTGGAAGGAAGTGCCCAGGTTCTCTAAGCTACCTACTGGGATGTACCCAGGAATGGCAAATAAGGATTTGGCCCTATTTGAGTAGTCATAGATGTGCTTCTGTGTTTATATTTATAGTCAAATATAATGAAAGTTGATGAAAAGAAAAACAATGGTTTTTTTCAAGTTGGAATAGCTGTTATTCATTCTGACTGTCTGGATTTGTAATCAGTTTTATCAATTTAATTTCATTTAGAACATGATTTGTGGCAACACCTTTCTCAGGTTCAGAGACAGCTGAACTCAGTTAATTAAATCCCTGGATGTTCCTCGTGCTTTATTAATGAAAGTATCAATATATTCTATGGGATTTAGCAAAAGCAGGAAATTGAGATTTTTGGGAATGGAGATATAGCTGTTAGACCATGTAGAGAGGACTACTGACAAGGCTAGGAGAAAAGCCAGACCAAGCAAAGCTGAACTTGCCAAGAGAGATCAGTGAAGAATGAACACTGTGTGCCTGATACGCTGGAAAATGAAGGCAGACAACACAGCAGGCTGTCTCCAGCAGTGTGTGTGTTTCCCAAAGGCTTGACAAAGAGCTGGCAGTGTTTCAGGATTCCCAGAATATGCATCCACAAATAAGTAGGTCGTGAACATATTTAAATCAGTTTATCTATGCAAGCCCTGTCTGCGGAGCCTCCCTGTCTGAGAGCAGAGGGACTCTGCTGCCTGGCTCAGAGGTGCTGAGGGAGGGAGGGAGAGGGGCTCCTCTGCATCAGGAGTCAGGTCACTGCTGCTCTCTGGTGTCATCGTGCTCATCCCTTCCTCTCTAGCCACTGGTGCTCTCTCACCTTGGTTTTCTGAGCTGATTGTTGTAAAAGGACTTGGAGAAGCCAAGTTTCACTGGTTGCAGTCTCGGTCATCTCCTACCCAACTGCTTCAAAACTAAGAACCACAACCTAAGGGCAGGGAATGCTGCTATGATGGCTCCTGGCATACACTCAGTGTGGGTGGCACCCACCCGCATGCGAGGAGTCCACCCAACTTTGATCCATCACCCCATTCCCTCCCTAAGTCCACACATCTGCCACTGAGGCTTGCCCAAGTGCCTCTGAGCAGATTTTAAGGGAACCTTAAAACATCACACATCATCCCAGTCCCCTGGGATGTCTCTCAGTGGAGAACATTCCAGGATTGCCTCTCAGTGGTCACAGGACATCCTTGGCAGAAGCAATGGGGAGAACAAACTGAGCAGATACTTCCCAGTTCCTGGGATGGCAGGGGCAGCTGGGGAATGCTGTGTCAGGACTATTTGCAAACCCCACGGCCCATGTGCCATACTAAGCTCTGCAAGCTTGGCAGCTCTGGTTGCTTGTTCTGTGTCTGTCTCTAATGACTCTAATCTGCTCCATCTTTCACTGCATTCTGCACAGCAGGAAATCACACAGCCCTAAGTGACTTACTCCACACCTTTACGTTCAGCCATGTGGATATTGACAGATTTATTTTTAAAGTGTTGCTATTGTAAAACAAGGTCAGGGATTATGTTGCCAAATGAAAAGGAAACCACCACTGAAATGCAAAGCCAAAGAATTGCCACCATGAAGCCAAAAATTCTCATTCATATTTGTGGATTCAAAACTAATCACACACCCTTGAAGCCAAAAATCCTCATCAATATTTGTGGATCCAAAAACAAACCCTAAGGCCTATTTATGTGATACATTTATTTACAGGAGAAAGCTAATCTCAGGGGGATGGGGATGACATGATTGTTAGGACATTGAACTTCCCTTCTTCTCCAAGTTCACCCATTCGACCTTCCCTTGCAGCACACTTAATCAATGCATGCAAATCCTTTTTCACAGCTCTGTTCCCACTTAAATCAATGGCAAAACTCCCACCGAATCGAATGAGGATATAATTAAGCCCTTCACATTTTTCTAAACTCCACTCAAGTAGCTCACAAACCTACAGACTGAGTGAAAAATTGGTACGTAGATAGCACAAAGCATACAGAAGAATGTGGAAAATAAAAGACAAGAAAGTTTCACACGCATTTTGGCCAAGTCTAATCAGCCCTCTACTAATCCTGTAGAGAGTTGTGGAAAGTCCTGTTCAAGCAAGTCACTGCATATTCAGACCTGCCTCTGAAAATGCACACTGCCTACATCTTCCAAATTCAGGATGACTGGTCTGCACAAAATCAGATTCTGTCCCCTTTCTTCATGCTGATGCTATCTACCTCAGGCTGCTGACTTGGGGATACAAATATCTGCTGAATGCGTGCTGCACAAGGTCCAGAGACGACAGATAACCGCAGGATTGCTTCTGCAGAGTCATTGTGCAAGGTGGATGCCCCTAGCAGCAGGAAAAGTTAAATCTCCAGGATACTGACTCTGAGGATTCAGAAGATATATTTAAAGGTATGTGTAGTGTATTGAAGAGGAAAATAACTGGTCCTGGTTTCACAATCTGTGTGAACAGCAAAACTGGGGGGTTTTCCTCTAGATCAAGCCCAGCAGTGTGTATGAAGTGCAGGCAGAGGGAACCCAGCAGTGATGAGGTTTGTCAGTCAGTAATCATTTTTCCCCAACCCCATGGTTAAAAGTGGCATTTCAGGGGAAAAAAATTGCTTGCTGTGACTTGGAAACCACTACAAACACATTGCTTGCCAGAAGCACACACAGGCTTGTAATCCTTTTCTGAATATTAGTTTTGGAAAATGGCTTTAGAGCATCTTCCAAATCTTTGCAACTCAAGCTTCAGCTGCACAGCAGAGTGCCCTGAATGCCAGGTACCACCCTCTACGTTTCACCTGAGTGCTGCAGTGCCCAGCCTGGCTCTGTAAATGCTCCACTCTGAGAGGTGCCACATCCAGGAGGCAGTGCCATGGCTGGTGGTGGGAAGCTGCCTCCCCCCAGGCAGCCCCCAGAGGTGTTGCCAAGCCTGGTACTGCAGAGAGGGGATGCAACTCTCTCCTCAAAGCAAGCACAAGGCAATAAACAGGAATAGGAGTCAATAATTCTGCTAAAAGGAAGGAATAAAAATAAGATGAAAAGGAGAAGGAAGATGCTCTGCTGACAGGTTTGCCTTCAGATACATCCCCTGAAGCAGCAGCCTGCGCTGGGGGCTGTGCAGTGCCCTGGGGGGATGGCAGGAGCTGTGCAGAGCTGTCTCCCTGCTTTCCAGCTGTGTGCTGCCAATGGTGGAGCTTCCAGCAATGAAACCCAAAGAACAGCACCTTGACATGGGAATCTGGAAATCAGAACAAATCTTTGTGCAAGCCTGGACTCAGATTACCACTGTTGTCTTTCTAAATCTGTTTGTCTTGTCCTTTAGGCAGGAAACAATTTGCTGGAGAGACAATTTTGCCATGAATATGTAAAATTCTCCATAGATCCCTGGGGGATGTCCTATATCCTATTAAGCAAAAGAACTTAGATTAAAGTGTGGAAGTATCATGTCTCCAGTGATGTTACAGGATAAGTACATTTGTAATGTGTGTGTACATATTTATGAATGCACAGGACACACATACATATATAGGGTAGGGCAGGTTTGGGTTGGATATTAAGAAGAAATTCTTTACTGTGGGGATGGTGAGGCCCTGGCACAAGCTGCCCAGAGAAGCTGTGAATGCCCCATCCCTAGAAATGTCCAAGACCAGGTTGGATGGGACTTGAAGCAACCTGGGATTGTGGAAGGGGATGGAATGAGATGGTCTTTAAGGTCCCTTCCAACCCAAACCATCCCAAGGTTCTATGACTCAGATTTCAGGTCTAGATGAGCATGGAGGTTCCCTGGCATGAAACTCCTGGCCCGTGCTCAGCAGTGTGGGGGGACAGGGGCAGTCAGGGCTGTTCTCACTCGGTGAGTGTCCCCCGGCAGCTCTGGTGCCACAGCAGAGCCTGTGCAGGCAACATCCCCCTCAGGAGGGACACATGACTGGGCCAGACCTGAGCACTGGGAGAGCAGCAGCACCGCAATCCCTGCCCTCATTATACACAGATCTAGTAACCTACTTTGTCAGAAACAGCCCTGCTGAGGTGGGGTGGCTGGGGACCGGAGCAGCAGCTCTCTGTCTCGTACATCTTTGCACTGCCACTTCACCCCACTGAGATGCAGCCTAAGAATCGAGGCAGGGAGGAATTTTTCATCTGCTTGGCACAGAGAGACCTTGCTGCTGCTAAAGCCTTTGATTTATTCCCTGCATGAACATCAGCTTCTTTTCCCACGGCAGAACGGCCTGTGGGCAAAGTTCTGATGTCCTGGGGCTGTCACCCTCTGCTGCTGTTGTGCCTCCTGTGAACACCCCCTCATGGTGGGGCAGGAGACAGGGACGCTGCTCTGAATGGGTCTGTCAATGCAATTTAAGCATTTCACAGCCACATCCTGGTCTCAGGTTTTGGTGGAAATCACTGATGCTGTGTTGACTTACAGCAGCTACAGTTTCGGTCTCTTATTTTTGGAGAGCTGGACAAGATGCTGGGAACAAAGGGAGGACCACTCAAAGGCCAGTACAGGGACTGCCAGGTAAGTGACCCTGGGAGAGTCTGAGGTCCTGGAAATGCAGGCTGGTGAACCCCAAGTCTCTGTTTGCAGATGAGCAGGCAGGTGTCACATCCCTTGGCTTTAAATCTCCAAAATGCAGACATTTACATATAAACTGTTCAAACCTCTGCTCCCTGAAGTCAAGGGAAAGAAAACAGAACTCACATTTAAGCCTTTTGTCTGGGATGAAATGACTTGCAACCTGAAAATGACTTTTAAGATAACTTCAATGTAGCCTGAATATGAAGTATTGAAACTTAATTATACGCACTGAAGAGCAAACAAAACCGTCTAAACACAAGCTTTCTCCCACAGTTTCATTTCCCAGTGACTCACATTGAAGGGATATTGTTTCCTTTCAGGCATTAACTGTTGAGATATAAAATTTCTGGACCAAAGCATCCGTGCCAGAGAGTGGGTATTATTTGTGAACAAGCAACATATTGGTCAGATCTTTCCTATTACAAGAAGACATTATGATAGCTGCTCCAGAGGCAGGTTGTACAGCTCACACCGTTTTCAGTATATGAACACTGGCTCAGCTGCCTGTGGAGGGGCTTTGTGCCTCCCAAACACCACAGGGACAACGCTGCTGTGACAAACACAGAGTCACATACACACAAGCACATTTAGCAGTCTTACGGCCACAGAGAAACCTGTCATTTCTAATACAGCTGATTTCCAATACCACTGATTTAGCAAAGCAAAAGGCTTTCAGAGGGCCCTACCAGGTCAGAGCAAATCCCTTGGCAGCTGTGGGTCTTTCCCCTGCCTGCAGCCGACTTGGCAAAGTTGGAGGAGCAGAGGGTTCCTTTGCCTGGTGCCTGGGTCAAGAATGTGAAGGGTGTGTTCACAACTCTTCTGGGATTTCCAGGGAAATTCTCCAGGGAGGAGAAAATTTCTGGCTTCTGGTGCCCTGCCATGTGCTGCTGGGAGTTATTCTCTGCAAGCTTTTGGCCTGTGACCCACTTTCATTTTCCTTCTGTCAGAAGATGTCTTGAGTTTGCAAACATCCCCTGCACATGCAAAACTTTGAACAAACTTGTTATTTGCAAGCTTTTTTCACCCAGTTTTACTGCCCACATCTCCTGTGATCAGTACAGTCAGAAACCTCTTTTACAGCGAGCTGCTGTTTTACAGTAAACAAGTATTTTGTTGTAAAAAGAACTCCATAAAATTCACCCTATTTGATGCACCCCACTGGACATGGTAATCCCTTTTTGTGGTAATCAAGCACAGTTTCTAGCTTTCCTAACACCACAGATCAGGTTCAGAAGCTGTTTGTCCTCGTGTTTGTGACCTAGAACACAGCCCCCAAAACTGTATGGTTTTATGCATATATTCTTTACTTTATGCAGATGATGCAGGAAGCCAGAAGGATCCCCTTCCATGCCTCAAAGTCATGCACCAAGTTTGTTTTTTCCACATCTTTGCCTGCTTCAAACACAAGGAAAGGCTGAAGAAATGTTTGCTAATCAGTTTTTCTTGCAGTGCCTTTTCAGAACAAGTGATCCAGGACAGCTTTTGCCCATCTGGCTCTCCATGAAAATGCCCTTCTTGGATGATGGCTAATTAGGCAATAGAATAGTTTATCCTTCTAATGAACTGATTTGCTCAGCAAAGCAAACAGTATGCTGGTGTGTTTATTCGTGGCATTTATGTAACTGTTTGCACATAGGTATTTCAGTGGCTGTGAAATAATTATAACAATACTGAATTAGCATAAATGTTGCATTTCTCAGCTCACGAAATGTCCCCTTTTGATTTTGGAGGCAAAAGGAAGTGGGAGGATGCTTAAACATTTGAGAATGAAACACATTCATTAACTGTAGCTCAGTTTATGAACTTCAGAGGTTAACCATTAGCGACAAAAAAAATCTTTTAATCAAGATGGATCAAGCTTCTCCACTTAAACGCATTATCCAAATTTGCAGTCTCCTCTAGTTAATGAGTCAGTCTGAATTAGCCTTTCAAAAGAATTAAGGGAAAAGAATCAACACTTTGATGGTGTTCGAAGCACAAGTTGAAGTAATTGAATCAATGTGTTAAATCTTAGATGAGATCTTTTAATCCGTACAACAGTGATCGAGAGCTGTGTGATGGAACCAGATGCAGTGGCTAATTTGGATGAATTATTCTGTGCAGGGAGGTCCCCCTCAATCGCAGCTTGCCTGAAAGCAGAATTTGCTTATATTCACCCCGCTTGGAAAAGGAACAATTAGGGTTGAAATGTGCCAGTTCTTGCTGGTTCATTCCCCTGTGACTTCAAGATAGATTTTTGTTTTTTAGGTCAAGGCTCATACCTGAATGTGTTGTGAAAACAAGGCTTGGAGAGAGTCTCTTGGGAGTCCACCAGGGAGGGATAATAAAACTTTTATCTTTCCAGGTCTCTGGGATGAGGTCAGTTAACACATAGGCTCTCTGCATTCACACTGCAAACCCACCCTGAAATGTAACCAGATCATTAATTTGGGAAATTCCTATAGCATAACATGAGGAGAAATCCTGTCTCCTCAAAGAGTAGCTCTAAGGGACCTATTTTAACATATAATGGACCAGATCCCTCAAGATTCTGATGAGATCCTGAATGTGTAGGTATAAAGGAGCTATTTGAGCATTTTCCTACCAGAGTAAGTTGTTAAAAGGAGAAGTCATCAGTCTCCCTGGGTCCTTGTATCAGTCCTTGCCAGGGGACAAGGGGCTGCCCACTCTGTGTGTGAACCTCCCTTTGAAGCAAAGACCACATTTTACCTTTGTTAGAAATTTCATTAGCGGTCAAAGTCAATTTCTGTAATTAACATGTGATGAAACAACAACCAACCAAGCACTTTTTTCCAATAAGGTATTAACTTCAAAGCTATGTATATGCTTAAATGTAACCCGTAAAACCACCCATCCTTTGATGTTCTCCAACTGCAAGTGACTCTATTCAGTGACAAAGCTCAAAGGAGAAATAAAAGTGGTCATCAAAACCCAACTCTGAAAAAAGTACAGCTGTGATCAAGAAGGGATAACTGTTCTCTTTATGGCTGCTGAAAGCTGCAGAAATGCACAGAACACTGCTGAACCAGGAGCTCCTTAAAGCAGTGTGTTAAACCTGCCAACGGGGGCTCTTACCCAAACTGAAGTACAGAAAGCAGTCGAGTACAGAGCTGGCCAGGGTTGTTTCAGCCACAGGAGGGGTGGAGGCTCAGCACCACCATGCTCAGCCCACTCCTGCACACCTGGGAATGAAAGCAGGAGCTGAGGAATGACCCAGTGATGTGTGTGAGGTAAATAACACACTGAGAGTGTTTGCTATCTCGTTCATTCAACAGGTTGCATTAATTTCCTCGCTCGTTTCCTCTATTTTTTTTCCCTCCTCATTCTCTAAATTGTACCAAGTCAGAATCCTGGACCTGGGCACCCAGGGGTGCCTGCCCTTGGCTGTGGAGCCCCTGCTCCTCGCTGTCCCTGCCTGGAGCAGGCTGCCCAGAGGCCTCCCAGGGGAGCAGAGAGGCTGGGCTGGGTGCCTGCCCTGCAGAGGGGATTTGCTGTCCTGGAGACACGGGTGAAGGACAAAAGACAAAGCTCCAGGCACAGTTAAAAACAGTTTTTCCTTCCAGCAGAGGGAAGGAAAAAATAAAAAAGGGGGTGGGAAACGCCATGCAGGATAGAGAAGATCTGAAGAAAACATCACATAATGCAAGCAGATTTTTGTGTGGGAGAAATAAACATTGACAAAATTCACATGTCTGAAGGGAATTTAATTGAAAGATTAAACATAAGTCAAAACTCGGGCCCAAAAGCAAAAGATACCGTGCTTTAAAAGTAGAAAGTCATGCCCTTGCCTAGAAGAGACTGTGTTTAACCACGTGCCTCGTACTGGCACAGCCTGATTAAACTGCTTATAAGAATCTGAGGCCTCATTAACCATGAATTTTTAAAGTTTGTTTTTTATAAAAAGACAAAGTACATGTCAAAGCAAGTACAAGATGGTTATAGCCAATCTCTTTTCCAGCACACACAGATATGCTCCACTGATCACTGACATGAAAAAAAAAAAAAAATAGACTGCACTGGGTTTTAGAGGTGAGAAATGGAAAAGATCTATTAGGTCAGCTTGCCCAGCTCCCAGCTAAAGTACACAGCTTTGGCTGTGCATTGGTTACCCAAGTTTCTAGAAAACTTTCCCTTGGACTAAATAAAGTGTTGCATAATGTTCTTAGTAATACCAATATTTTCCTTATGCTGAAATAGCTGGATGCATTTCTGTGTGTTTAAAATATTATTTCCCTGGTAGATATGGGTATAAGGCTCCCACAGCTTAGGAGTCCAAGACCAGCTCACATGGCTCCCTCTAAAAACTCAGCTGGCACTGAGAGCACGCCTTCCTCATCTCCTGGAGGGGCGGATTTGAGGGATATTTAGAGTTTGGCAGCTCAGAAAACCGCTGAGGAAGGCTGAGCAAGGGAACAAGCTGTGGCTGGGAATGGGCACCTGCAGCAGACGGGGTCTCACCCTGGGACAGTCCTTGACCCCTCTGGGCATAGGCAGGGACATGTCCCAGGCTCCCAGGTACTGCAGCAGCCTGAAAACAACCCCAGAGCCAAACAAGGAGGAAATAAGAGGATCAAACCTTCACAAGCATGGCCATGGGCTTTAGTAGGAACTTTGCTGAGCACAGCAAGGTACTGTTGAGAGAGAAAAAACCCTCAATATGAATATTAAATCTTGCAGGGTTTTCTTTAAAGAAGCATTTTAATATTATGCTTCAGAGTTAGTAAAAGTTTTATAAATAATTACTGAGAAATGCAGGCCACAGTCTGAACTGGTGGTTTGGTGCATGAGGGAGTTTCCAGCAGCCCTGGGTGCAGCTCTGCCTGGTCCCTGCAGGTTCCAGGGAATAGTAAAGCTGTAATTCCATTTGGTTCAGATTTCTTTTTTAATAAGGACAAGGAATGAGATAGAAGTTGTGAGAGTAAAGAGCTGAACTGTTAGCATATGACTTCTGTAACTGGATTAATGAAATGCCGGAGGATCCAGGTCTGGACATAATAAGAATACAGAATGTGCAATCATGCTCCATGCTCTGAGGGCAACTAGAAAAGCAATGACATATTTCAGCAAATATTTTCTTTATGTATAATGAGAGAAAAATTAGTAAGAAAACAATGTTGTCTGCATTGTCTCCTTTAGAAAAGACCAAATTGCAATGAAAGGTCATATTTCAGCTTTGTTGAGGTAAAACTAGTGGCAAATTGATTTGAGTACAAATCTTACCTTTCTTCTGATCACAGGAGAGTTGTTTTCTAACAGTGAATATCTAATATATTTGAGTGAACTAATTTAGCAGGGAATTATTGCACTGCTGACTGCATATTTTTCTAAGTAGCAGTTATTAGTTGTCTTCTGTCTACTTTAACACTGTCAAATTAATTTAACAGTAGATACTAATGATACATAATTACAATACAAATGTTACTGTGCAATGACACAAATACCTGTAAATCCTAGAAAAAGTATTTATGTTGCTGAAATAAGTCATTTTAAGGGTGACTAACTCCTGTCCTGGCCATAGATTTCCCCACTAATCATAAGATTCTTACTAATTTTTACAATTTCAAAAACTCTCAGCAAAACATCCACAAAACCCCACAGAGTTTTACAGTCATTTCTCTTGAATTTTTGATTCTAAAAATACAATCAGTTTTGTTCACACCAAAACTCAAGAATTGAGAATTTCTGCACACCTGAAAAAAACCCAGTTGTGTGACGTAGTGACTCTTTTGGGTCTATCACACCAAGCATGAATTAATAGCCCATAAAAAATAAGCACAGAAAAGCAGGTCTGTGTTGCTGTTTTTTCCTGATAAAGAAGATACTCCCAGTCCATGTGGCAGCAGCTGGTCCCCAGGGATGCAGGCAGCAGCAGATCCAGGCTGGAGCAGTCTGGCAGCGGCAGCAGCTGCTGGCTCACTCCCCCCTGCAGGATAACCAGGCTCCAGCCCCAGTTCCCAGAGCTGCTCTGGAGTTTTGCTGATGCCATCGCTCTGTTTCCACCTTTCCACCGTGTCTCCTTGCCCTGGCTGTGGTTCTGTTGAACAAAAATCTGCGTTTTGTGCTGGTCCAGACACTGCATCCTCCTGCTTGTCCCTGGGGTCCAGCGGAGGGAACAAACACCCAGGCTGTCCTGGGGGCTGCTCTCCAGTGCAAGGGTGCAGGGAAATGAGATTTGCCACACACCAGGTGCTGCTCACCACTCCTTGCTGAGGCCTCACGTCCCCGGCTGCTCTGCAAACGTGCACAGAGAGGGGATCAGAGCTTCACCACAGCACGGACTGTGCCTCCCCACCAGCACAGCACAAACCCTGTCAGCTCACCAGCAACCCCAAAGCTCCTGGTTACACTAAAGAGCTGCAGCCTCTCCACTTAGGATGCAGCTGATTGCTGTCCTCTGGCACCCCTGCATAAAGTGAGACTTGTCCTGCCATTCCCTGGGGGTGAGAGTGGCAGCAGAGAAGCTGCAAAGGCAGTTCGGACACAACTCGAGTTGCATCACTTAACAGGGCTCTTAAATGCAGGAGTCATAAAAGCCTTGGACTGGTGTTAGGGAAGGGTTATCTCTGCTCTGGCTCTCCTGCCCCTGCAGGGAAGGAGCCTGTGGGGAGCTCTGGGCGATGGTTTGGCAGAAGGTTCAGCACAGCTGCAGCCATAACTTGGTGCTGGAGCGAATTCTGGTCGTGGCAGGGCCACCAGTGCCCTACAAACACTGTCATCATGGCTCTGGGAAAGGTTCCTTCTTAATCATCTCAGTATCTACTGAAATGAGAATTGTCACGGC
The DNA here is from genome assembly GCA_013397795.1 of Orthonyx spaldingii. Taxonomy (NCBI): domain Eukaryota; kingdom Metazoa; phylum Chordata; class Aves; order Passeriformes; family Orthonychidae; genus Orthonyx; species Orthonyx spaldingii. Next base: position 3,392,279 of record VZTJ01006424.1, on the reverse strand, counting down.
AATTAGGACTAATTAAAATAAATAATAAATGATAATAAGAGGCCAACATGATCTATTTCAATACAATGAAATAGAAGGTTTTACTTATTACTCATTGTGGCCTAGTTAAATATATTCATTTATCTGGAAATGTAAAAGCTCATATTCCAGGAGGAATACCTCACAATTTTTATCTTCTTTCTCCCTCTCTTGAAAAGAAAAATGCTGTTGTACTCAATCTCTTTGAAAAACTGCTGAAGAAAAAGCTAAGAATAATTAGATCTGATGGGGCTGTAAACATTTTTAGAGAAAAATAGAATCCCTTTCAGAAATCATCAAAGTAATTATTACAGTACAGGAGCTCTAAGCTTGAGAACAAAGTAAGAGAAGAGTATTTGTTTTGGAGGTTATTCTATTTTGGTCAGAAATTGCTGCATAGTCTGTTTCTTATTTTCCTTTATTAATGTTCTTTGCAGCATGGTATTAACCTCCACTAAACATTTCCTTCTCAGCCTGCTCCTTGCTGCTCAACATGAACTGCCCCTGTTTCTACTCACATACCACTGTCAGATATTGTGCTGTCTCCATCACAGATGGACGTCTGGGTGCAGGGGCAGTGCCAGAACCACAGTGACTCACAGGGCTGCTCTTGGGCCCAGGATGCTGCAGGGCTTGGGGTGAATCTGGCCCTGAGGCTGCAGGGGGCCACCAGGAACCTCTGCAGGCAGCTGTGCAGCCACAGCACCCCAGCAGTGCCACGGGTCCTGCCTGTGCCTGCAACTCAACACACAGGGACAGGCAAAGCAGCCATGGGATGAGCTTTACTCCCAAGTCAAGATCAAGGGATTTCAAGGTTGCTCAATTCACAAGAATACATTTTTTTTTAAGTGTTATGAACTCTCTTACAAAATGTGTTTATAAACTACTGCCAAATATTCAGCATGTTTCTGATATCACGGACTTGAGGACAGCATTTTCAAATAAATAAATAACAAGTTCAGCTACCATATTCAGGAGGAACCACCTTCAAACCAAGCTTCTCAGAACCTTAGAATACAGCCATTGAAAAGTGTCTTTTAAGTTCAAATGCACTTTGCCTGTCCCCTAATGGTCACTTCTAGATAATATTTTGGGGCTTTTCTGATTTCATTCCCACTTGAGCTGAACAAACATGCCCAGACAGACCTATCTGTCTGAGTCCTTGCTCTGGTATCAAAGGGTCTGTCTGCCTGAGTTTATTGCAACAAATAAAAATCAATGCATTTTAAACGGAAAATCATTTCCACCTGAATTGCTGTAGGTACAGATGTGGAGACAACATGAGTCACAGCTTGCTGAATGACAGGCAGTTTTGCCTTACTGCTGCTTTGTGACTAACACTTCATGACCAAACAACTGCTTCCATGCAAATAGAAAGCCTCAATCTCCCCAAGTACATGGAAACCATCATTGCAGGATGGGAATGACTCACATTTATGCACTGCCTTTCATAACAGCCCTGTGAGGTACAAAATTGTCAGATGATAAGGATGTGAGGCGCGGAGATTAAATGATTTAACTAACGCCAATAGACTGCTTTGTGACAGAGCCAGAAAATTAACTCTGAATTTCTCTGTCCCCATCCAATATTTTAATCTCAACATTAGTATCAGCAATATTAGAGTAACCTCTCTTCCCAGCACAGTGATAGAGGATGCAATGGGCCATGAGGGATTGCTGCAGATATCAAATCCCCTTTCCAGGAAGGGCTGTGCTTCTTTTCTTTCAATCTGTGCCCACACTGGGCATAGCAAGACCAGGCACATAAATACAGAACAGCAATGTCAGGTCTCCAGCTCTTGGGCCAAGTGTTAAACAATTTTTAATATGTAGATGAGGCTTTGCCTTTCCCTTGAATCTGGCAGATGAGTCTTTCAACAGCACAATGTCCAAGAGGATTAGATGGAGCCTCGCTCTGCCTTTCACCACAGAGAAACTTTCCAGCTTTTCTTTCCCCTGCTTCTGGGAGCTCTGGGTGCCTGTCCCAGCCTCACCTTTCCCAGCTGTGCAGCAAATTTTGCGTGACACGACTGCGAGGCTCAGACCACCTGCCTGCAATTCCCGGTGCCTGTGCCACATTTCTGGCTGGTTCACTGATTTTTCTGAGCCTTTCTTCCCTCCCTGTTATTGCTGGGGTGGAAAAAAAGCCCCATTACCCTGGTGCTCACTGTGGTGAAGGGCCTGGCAGTCCCTGCACAGCACAGGGCATGTACAAGTTATCACAAAGAACCCCTGACGTGTTTGTTTTACAAGCCAGTCATTTGGAAAAACAGATTAAGGGTTTTTGCAGCTGAAATAGTTCTAATTTATTTCTAGACTGGAGTAACAAATAAACAGAAATGAACCTGCCAGGTGCAATCTCTTCAAAAGAGGTTCAGAAGCTGGGTTTTAATTGTTTTAGTTCTTAAGCAAGCAATATGGACTACATAAAACTATAAATCACTGGATTTTAATGACTTACATAATATTTTTCCTCAATGCATACAGAAGAAGGCAACAGCTAAAATAACTTAAACTATGGAGCAGATATTTCTTCATCCCATTTATTTCCACTATTCAGCAAAATGAACAAAATTTTCCAGACTACCTCTCTGATATCACATTCAAGTGTACTGAGCTTTTCTACCTTGAACTGTGTATCAGATCAAGAAATATTTGTAGAAACCTTTGCAAAACAATGTCCTGGTTTCAGTACATCTGCTGAACCTAGCAGTGGTCGGTTGTCTCCAAGAGTCACGGCTCAATCTCACGCTCATTTGTGCAATGTTCAACCAGTACCAGTATTTATCAGCCAGTACAAAACCTGGTTTCATTTAAATTATTTTAACCAATGTCATGATCTCACTATTTGCAGCATTGCTGGCTGCAACATCTTCAGGGCTGCATTGCTTGGAAGGATTTTTTCTTTTTTCCTCAAGTAAATAAGCTGGTTTGCTAAATCAGCCTGTTTAAAATGAAGGTATTGATTCAAAGTTTTTGTGGAAAGGTTTCTGGGGACAGACTAAGGAAAAAAAAAAATAGACTCTGAATAAAATCTCTGACCCTCTTGAGTTCGAAATGGGTGCTTTGACTGAATCCTGCTCCAAAAATATGTTTGAAACTGTGAGTGGAAAATGGTACGGAAATAGGAAAAGAAAAATCTACAAAAGATGTCACAAATTGGAATTGCCATTCTCCAGCCATCTCTGCTTCTGGAGGCTGTTATATGTGGACTAAAGAATGACATTATAAATCACAAAGTACTTAGAATAAAAATATCAAAGAATTCAGATCAAATAAGTGGTAAGTGCCCTCCAGTAAGATTAAATGAAATTCTCTTTTGACAATTACAGTTCAACAGTACAGCAGACATTTTATGCAATTCTATAATAATTTGTAATTTTGCAGTAGATGGTTATCAAATAAATTTTTCTTCTGTAGATAAATTGACTTCAAAGAGATTGTTGCCAAAACACCTTTCTATTTCCTTTTATGTTCGGTGATAAAGAATCCCAAAAGATCCATTCATGAGACTTCATCAAATTGTTCAATGTTGAAAAGGAATCGGGAAACAATTCTGTAAAATGTGAGATTAGTTATGACTAATAACCTGAACAGAATTTCAAAGTGATGAGCCACTGGTATGTCTTCCAACATGGATGAAACCTACTATCTGCAGTGTCACAGCATTTTCAGAAAGGTGCTGGTTTGAGAGCAAGCCTTGCTTTTTCAAAGGCACGTTTAAAGACATTTATACGGAGCATATTTTAAATAAGAAACATCTATGAATTATAGCACAGTTTTCTATGCCATAGTCTGTTTGTATGGGGCAAGATTTTAAATCTAAACAATCGAGAAACTTTGTGGTATCCCAGCTTTGCCCCTGTGTTCTCAACTAAATCTCTTTGCATTAGTGGGGTTTGGCTTATTTGGTCAAAACAACTGCAATTTATAGAGGCATCTTTTGCACAACTCCTGGAGAAAAGCAATTAGCTTGAAGAGGATTCAAAGGTTTAGATGTTCAGCACTGTCCATAGTCCCAATGGAGAAGCTGTCTGCATACCAAGGTAGAAAAATATTAATAATTCAGGGAACCCACACCAAAGACCAACGTGCCTGCTATTTTTACTGTCACAGGTGAGCCGACTTTGAATAAGTTGAATTCAAGCTTAGAAATCTGCTTCAATACTTCAAGATCGGACAGTTGAAATAAAAATATTGCAATCAGCAGTAGGTTACAATAAACTGCCTTTCATTAGAATAGATGAAGAGGTTACAAGTAAGTCGGGTCTTACACTGAAATGTGTCAAATAGGAGCTGACATCATTCACCATGGAATTGAAAGCTGCTCATAACACAAGAACAGAAATTTAATTTCAACCTATTTCAATGTAAATTGATATTTAAGGGTCATTACATAAAATAATCTTTAGAAAAGGAGTTCTAAACATGCCCCGAAATGGCTATTGGAGTCTTTGCAAATGACACCTTTACTTGATGAAGGGAAGTTTACATAACCTGATACAAGAGCTGGTCACAGCCCCGGTAAAATTAATGCATAGGAGTGCAATTTTCAACTCAAAAGGTTTTTTAATTTTGTGTATTATGCAGGGACAACAGTGGAGGATCTGAATAAGCCACTAGTTTGCCATCTGGAAATAAGGATTCAAAGCTACATCCTATGCACACACCTCCTGCATAATCCATAGCAAAGGCATGTGGAGGTCTGACTGAAAAACAGGAACTCTTTGCTCAGGAACCTTTGAAAGGGAATTTTGTCTCTTCTCCATCACTCTATCATATTCTCACAGCTTTCAAACCTTCATATTTTTTAAATGAACCGCTAGAAGTTATGCATGCCAACAATGTTTACACCATGGAGTATCTTCCCTTTTATGAGCACTTTAACTCAAGTTTGGCTGCGTCCCAGAAACAGAGCAAGCCTTCCTTCCTGCACAGGTAATTAGCAGCAGCCTAATTTCTCGGGAGAGAAATCTTGTTTTGGTCAGTGCTGGGACCCATCAGGAAATTTTTTCATTCCAGACAGAGGCAAGCATGTAAGTCTGGAAGACAGCAGAGAAACGGCTGTCATATATCGTTCTGAAAACTTAGCAGGAAGCCCTTGTTTACCTCCTATAATTAACAGAGAAGAGCCCCTGGTGGCTCTATCACACTGCTGGCAAATAGAAAGAGAGAGGGGAAAATAAATCTGCCCTGCGTGTGCTTGGCGCTGTGCAATTCACAGCTGAGAGCCTGCGGCAGAGGCAGCGATGAACCGTTCGGGTCACAAGTGAGAGCTAAATGAGAGCCACCGCTGGCGGGTTCAACTTCCAGCTTATGGAAAAAGAGGAAAAGCGCCAGTCCCTCAGACAGCTCCGAATCAGTTGGATCTGGCCAGCAAGAAGCATCCTTGGCTCCGAGCCGCAGCTCCCTGCCAGTACTCTGAGTCCTTGGCTCCGGGCTGGGGGCAGACGGGCCCCCTCTGTGCGGGCGGAGCAGAGCAGAGCAGTGAGCAGAGCTCCGGCTGCAAGTCCTGCGGAACCCAGCCCGGCCTGGCCCAGCCCTGCACCGCCCGGCTGCTCCGGGAGCGGACAGAGCAGAGCAGTGAGCAGAGCTCTGGCTGCAAGTCCTGCGGAACCCAGCCCAGCACCGCCCGGCTGCTCCGGGAGCGGACAGGGCAGAGCAGTGAGCAGAGCTCCGGCTGCAAGTCCTGCGGAACCCAGCCCGGCCTGGCCCAGCCCGGCACCGCCCGGCTGCTCCGGGAGCGGACAGAGCAGAGCAGTGAGCAGAGCTCTGGCTGCAAGTCCTGCGGAACCCAGCCCAGCACCGCCCGGCTGCTCCGGGAGCCCCTGGGCAGCGCCCTGGGCACGGCCGGGGGGTGCCGGCACAGCTCCTTCAGGGCAAGGCAGAGCCGGGCTGGCTGCCCCGAGCAGGCTGCGCTTCTGCAGTGGCCACTCGTGCAAACACGCAAAGCTCAGGCTTTGGCTGGGGGCACGAAGGGAGGCCCAGGTTTCGCCAAGACATCTCTGACGAACCCAAACACTGTTTACTGAAAGGCTTCTCTCCTCTGAGAACTCTGATTTCTCATCCAGAATTGGGGTCCAGTTAAGAGTAATTTTACCATTCATAAGTGTTTGCTTCAGCCATTAGTCTCTTGTGTGGCAGTTTGTCAGATGCTTTCAAATTAGTAATTTTTAAGTACCCATCATCTGCTCAGTTCCACTTCTCTGGCATAACTGCAATTCAGGGATCAAATAACAGGAAATCAGGAAAGGCAAGGCTCGCGGTGCTTGGAGATGAATATTGTTTTAGGGATGTTGTGCATATCCACAGTCACTCAGATTATAAATGAAAGTCAGTTGCTGGGATGTTTGGAGCAGAAATCACTCTTGAATAACTGAAACACTGAAATAAAGATTTTACCATTGCTATTTTCATTTGTTTGCTTCTTTTTCAAAAAATTAAAAAGGAGAAAGAACAAAGCAAGAAAGGGAATATTAATTTACAAGATTTCAGACTGCACTGAAAAAATAGCAGAGAGGCGTGAAAGTCTGATAACTTGTACAGCTCCAGCACACCAAGCTGTGCAACTGAACGCACTGAAACACAGAGACCAAACCAAATAACTGTGCAGGAACAACACATCCAGCAGCAAAGTGATTTGCAGTACAGCAACACAGATTATGCTTAATGAAAACAGGGGAGGATGGAAAGAATGAGAAGGATGAGAGGTAGAATAACACGTTCACCTCAGACTGTTTCAGTCAAATCTGAATTGCTAACACTGAGAGGGGAGTCATTCTCTGCCTCATTCATCACCATTCCTGCCATGCTCATAATGTGTTTTAACTGCTATTACAGTAATTGAGCGAATGAGGCTGTTTCCAAAACAGATTTGATGTGTTGATGCGGGAAGTTCAACAGCAACGACCCAACAGAGCACACTCGGAAACAGAGCTGCAG